>JBBBDQ010000160.1:17500-82500 GCA_037127315.1 Ascarosepion bandense | reverse complement strand
ATATATATATATATATATATATATATATTTATATATAAACAATCCTACGTTTGTATGCAAATATATATATATATATATATATATATATATATATATATATATATATATGCATGCATACATATATATGTATGATTTTTTCTTTTCCTAATATAAATTTATATAAGAATTGACCAGGTATTTTGTTTCTCTGAGTGTGTGTATATATATATATATATATATATATATGTGTGTGTGTGTGTGTGTGTGTGTGTGTGTGTGTGTGTGTGTGTGTTTATAAAATGTTTAAATTTATCATTTGCCTTTGAGTTTCATGGATATAACTACGTTTTTTAGTTTCAAGTTTGCTGAATTTATTCATGGATGTCATAGTCTAAATTATATTTTACAATGTTGTTTTTATTTTCTAAATACAAATGTGGTGGTTTAAGTTTTTCCTACGACAAAAATAATCATTAGATTGAGTCATAAATAATTTAAGTTTTTCTTGATCAAATTTATTCTTAGAAAATAAAAACAAGTTCAATTAAATTTTTTTTCAATTATATATTCACCATTATTCCCTATCTCTTCTAAGTGTCTTCATATGGTAGACATATATTCACCATTATTTCCTCTTTTCGCTATCTCTACCAAGCCCTACCCCGCCATCCATTCACCCAGGCTTTTCCGGTAGGTTATAGGTTGTTTTTTTTTTCTCTGTTACACTTGCCTTAAATCAGTCCTGTGAGCATCAAATTTACTAAGTCCTCTTTCCAAATTACCCGCTGCAGAAACTGACATTTCACAATTGAAGTGAAAATTGACTGAGCATTTCGAGTCAACAGAAGCAAAAGATTTTGTTTCATTTTTTAAAATTTGTAGTAGTAGTGATGACTGTCATATCAGAAATAATAATAATAATAATAATAATAATAATAATAATAATAATGAAAAAAATAGTCCGTAAAAAGTACTATAGAAGGCTACGAATGATATTCAAAACTGAATTGAATTCTCAGAACAGAATTATGGCCATGAATAGCTTTGCAATCCCAGTTGTCCAATATAGTTTCAACATCTTGAACTGGACTCTAAACGACATCAGACGAGTGGATTCTAAAAAAGAAAGCTTCTTTCTAAGCATAAGATGCATCATCCAAAGGCTGATGTAGACCGTCTATACATACCCTGTAAAGAAGGTGGAGAGGTCTTATTCAGCTAGAATTGTCATACAAGACAACAACTATTGGCTTACTAACATACATAGAAACAACAAAGGACTGGATGATACAATTAGGCAAAATGAAGAAAGAAATAAAACATATTCAATAATAAAAAAGGCAGTAAATACAAACAATATTTACAGTTAGTAGATTCTGTAGAAAAGCAAAACAGAAGTCAAGAACCAACTACTGCGGCAAAAAATATGAAAACGAAAGCCAAAGATAAAGCTCTTGAACAGATGAAACAACGCTGGCAAGACAAACCTCTGCATGACCAATATCCAGAACGTGCCAATAAATCCAATGTTCATAAAGGTAATACTCATCGATGGTTACGAGCATCTGGATTAAAGTCTAAAATGTTTCAGGCAAATATTATACATAATAATATGGATCCAAAATGCAGGTTTTGTGATAAACACGAAGAAACAAGAAACAATAGACCATCTAATCTCAGGATGTTCTGTACTTGTCCCATATGAATATAAAAATCGCCACGATAGAGTGGAACAAAATTTACATTGGACAATGTGCAAAAACTATGGAAAATCTGAAAACAAATACTTCTATGAACAACACCCAGCACCGGTTACAGAAATAGAAGATGTCACCATTCTATGGGATTACACTATCTTCACAGACAGAAAAATTGAAGCAAATAGGCCGGATATTATTGTTAAAAACCAGAAAGAAAAAACTTGTCTATTAATTAGCTTGTCCAGCGGATTGTAACATAGCAATCAAGGAATTTGAAAAACTGTCAAAATATAAAGACCTGGAAATTGAAATAGAAAAAAACGTGGAAATTGAAAACAAGAGTCGTGCCAGTAATAGTAGGTGCACTTCGAATGATAAAAATGGAACAAAACAACACATTGAAAGAATGCCTAGAAACCCCAGCTTAAGAGATATACAAAAAATTGTCTTATTAAGTACAACCCACACACTAAGGAAAACTTTATCTATGTAATGCTAGGGATGATAGGGAAGATAGAAAAAACATGAAATGGAGCCATAACAACACACCACGGCCTGCCTTAGGTCTCCCCGCAGACTTGGTTGGTAGTGAGACCATAGCAGAAATCGAAATATGATGAAAAATGACATAATATTAATAATAATAATAATAATAATAATAATAATAATAATAATAATAATAAGCCATCTATTTTACATGGATGACTTAAAGTTGTATGCTAAGAATGATAATGAGCTGGAAGGTCTTCTGCAAACTGTAAAATACTTTAGTGAAGACATTGGAATGAAATTCAATTTGAATAAATGTACTAAAGCTACAGTTTTACGAGGATCGCTACAACAAGCATACTCAATTAGCTTAGATCCTGCTGTAACAATAAAAGTTTTAGAGCCAGAAGAAGCTTATAAATAACTAGGTGTAAATGAGAGTGAAAACATTCACCGTAAAAAATGAAAGAAATAGTGCGTAAAGAGTACTATAGAAAGCTACGAATGATATTAA
Source organism: Ascarosepion bandense (assembly GCA_037127315.1). Classification (NCBI taxonomy): domain Eukaryota; kingdom Metazoa; phylum Mollusca; class Cephalopoda; order Sepiida; family Sepiidae; genus Ascarosepion; species Ascarosepion bandense. The sequence continues at coordinate 79,818 of JBBBDQ010000160.1, read as the reverse complement.
AAACTGAATTGAATTCTCAGAACAGAATTATGGCCATTAATAGCTTGCTATCCCAGTGATCCAATATAGTTTCAACATCTTGAACTGGACTCTAAACGACATCAGACGAGTGGATTCTAAAAAAGAAAGCTTCTTTCTAAGCATAAGATGCATCATCCAAAGGCTGATGTAGACCGTCTATACATACCCTGTAAAGAAGGTGGAAGAGGTCTTATTCAGCTAGAATTGTCATAGAAGGCAACAGCTATTGGCTTACTAATATACATAGAAACAACAAAGGACTGGATGATACAGTTAGTCAAACAACATGAAAACTGAAAGAAAGAATATTCAATCATGAAAGAAGGCAGTAAATACAAACAAAATTTAAATTTAGTAGATTCTATAGAAAAGCAAAACAGAAGCCAAGAACCAACTATTGCGGCAAAAATATGAAAAAGAAAGCCAAGGATAAAGCTCTTGAACAGATGAAACAACGTGCTAATAAATCTAATGTTGATAAAGTTAATACTCATCGATGGTTACGTGCATCTGGATTAAAGTCTGAGATCAAAGCTCAAGAACAAAGTCTTTTCACTAGAAACTTTTAGACAAATATTATACATAATAATATGGATCCAAAATGCATGTTTTTTGATAAATACCAAGAAACAATAGACCATCTAATCTCAGGATGTTCTTGACTTGCCCCAAATGAATGTAAAAATCATCACGATAGAGTGGAACAATATTTGCATTAGACAATCTGCAAACACTCTGGAAAATCTGAAAACAAATACTGGTATGAACAACACCCAGCACCGGTTACAGAAATAGAAGATGTCACCATTCTATGGGATTACACCATCTACACAGACAGAAAAATTGAAGCAAATATGCCGGATATTATTGCTAAAAACCAAAAAGAAAAAAACGTGCTTATTAATCGATATGGCTTGTCCAGCGGATTGTAACATAGCAACCAAGGAATTTGAAAAACTGTCAAAATATAAAGATCTGGAAATTGAAATAGAAAAAATGTGGAAATTGACAACAAGGTAGTAGGTGCACTTGGAATGATAAAAAATGGAACAAAACAACACATTGAAAGAATCCCTGGAAACTCCAGCTTAAGAAATATACAAAAAATTGCCTTGTTAAGTACAGCCCACACACTAAGGAGAACTTTGTGTATGTAACGCTAGGGACGTTAGGGGAGATATGAAAAACATGAATTGGAGCCATAACAACACACCACGATCTGCCTTAGGTCTTCCTAGAGACTTGGTAGGTTGTGCGACCATAGCAGAAATCGATTTATAATGAAAAATGACATAATAATAATAGTGCAGCCCGTTTTCGGGCAAATGAAATTGGCTTTTATGAAGTAGATCCGAATGTGGCTATATCCGAACTTCAGTGTATTATTACTATCATTATTGTATTTTTTTATTTTATTTTAAATCTCTTGCAGGTCACCACTACGTGCGGTTACGTCAACATGTATGCATCCTACGATATCGCCAGACCAGGCAAAGGTTACCATACTTATAGTGCAGAGGCTACCGATCTCATTCCTGGAGAGCTCTTTGCCAACAGTTCCTTTGATGGCCGCCCATTGTACGTCAGCATAGAAGCCGTAAACGTCAATGATTCCTGTGCCTATCCTCACTATAATATTTCAATCGTAAATGAAATTGCAGGTATGTTACCAGTACTATTTATAATATAGATCTCTTTCCTTTTTATTTACACTTTGTCGGTGTTATACGGGCAACAATTTTACGAAAATACGCATTTAAGATTAAAGCATATATATAAATGTGCTTTCTGGTGCGATGATTATCGGTTCGGAATGAGAAATGAGAGAGCCCAGTTGGAATTCCAGTTAATTTGTTGCATTCACTTTCGCCCAGATACCCATGGGAAAGGTATGAATCAATTTTCAGCTACGGGTTATAGATTGGGTCCTATTAGTTAGCAACCGCAGAAAGAACAGGCAACCTATTGCGGAAAAATATTTTGCCTAGTCAGTCGTGGATCAAAAAGACATGATCGCCTAAGCATGCATTACGCATGGCCCCTTAACCGGTTGACTGATATTCATGAGTTAAAGGGCTCAATATTACAGACAGAGCTTATGTATATATAAAAGGGGACATTGAAGTCAACACTCAGGCTATTTCATGCTAAACGCGATCGTTAGATATATTTACCCGGCCTTGCCACTAAGCCTGCATGTAACAGAAAGTCGTTTTACAAGACTGTCACCCTGGTATCAGTATTACACAAAGCCAACCTCTTTAGTACGATAAGGAAGGTGCTGCCACAGAGCTGAGAAACCTCTCCCATGGGACATGTAGGTAATCATAGCTCCACTTACAGCAAGGGGGATGTTAACTAAATCTCAGTAAACCTTGATTGGCTAATGGCTAGCTCCTGTCCTGTAAGTGGAGCTATGATTCTCTTCATTTTAGCAATCGTCAGTTCATATGCATTGTGTTTTTGCTGATGCAAAACGAGCAACCTAGAATGCCAAAAACAGGGGGAGATACTGGAATCAAGCAAGTACAAAAATTTAAATACCTAGGAAGTGTTCTAACAGGAGATGGAAAGTGCGACACAAAGATCCGAAGACGAAATGGCTTGGCGAAGGACGCGTTCCAGAAGCTGAGTAAAATACTAAGACAGGAAACTTTCACTAGAAACAATGAAGAGAGTACTAGATTGTTAAAAACAATGAAGATTGTTCAAAACAATGAAGAGAGTACTAGATTGTTCAAAACAATGAAGAGAGTACTAGATTGTTCAAAACAATGAAGATTGTTCAAAACAATGAAGAGAGTACTAGATTGTTCAAAACAATGAAGAGAGTACTAGATTGTTCAAAACAATGAAGAGAGTACTAGATTGTTCAAAACAATGAAGAGAGTACTAGATTGTTCAAAACAATGAAGAGAGTACTAGATTGTTCAAAACAATGAAGATTGTTCAAAACAATGAAGAGAGTACTAGATTGTTCAAAACAATGAAGATTGTTCAAAACAATGAAGAGAGTATAGATCCACTGCTGTATTGAAGAACTGACATCGCGTCAGTTCTTCAATACAGCAGTGGATGTTGGACAATATCATGGAAGATGAAGGAAAAACTTGAAGCAGCTGAAATGTGGTTCTACAGAAGGATTCCTGCGGATATCATGGACCGAACATGTTAGCAATTATGAAGTGTTAGAAAGAATGGCAACGAAAAGAAAATTTATAGTGATCATCAGTAAGAGACAACTGAAGTTCCTGGGACATGCAATGAGGAAAGAGGGCGTGGAGAACCTGATACTGACAGGCCAGATAGAGGGAAAAAGACAGAGGAAGGCAGCGGATAACATATTTGAAGGGCCTGAGCAGGTGAATGACAGAACGGGGGTTGCGTGGTGTAACAGGAGAAAGCGTGCTCAGAGCCACAAGGGATAGAGAGACGTGGAAAGCCATAATCGCCTACGTCCTGAAAGGACAAGACACATAGAAGAAGAAGAATTTATATATGTAGGCCAATGATGCATTTTGTATAGTCTTCAGTTGTTGTATTATTCTAACTAATTATTCTAGGGGTTATTGTGTGGAAATAATTGTAGGTCCGGATGCAGGTTTTTGGCTATTTATAATGTTGTTTGATAATTTTTTAACATGGGAAATAAAAAAAGCAGCATCATCCAACAGCAATAAATACAAAAACTGTAAACTGTCTGGAGAAGAAAATACCTTCCCAGACAAGCACAACATTCAAAATAAACAATCAAAATTCATCACAAAATACGGACACGAAATCAAATTCCTACTACGATACTTGAAGTCGAAAACTTAAAATGAATAAAAATAAACAAAATTAAAGAAAAAAATTAAAAAATAAACAAAAATAAATTCACCAAAATTAATAAATAAACTAAGTCAATAATAATCAAATTAGTAAACCCCAAACGCACAGATGAATACAAGTAAACAGTATAAAACAATAATATAATCAGCAATAAAATAATCAATAATAAATAAAAAAAATTATGTTCGAAGTTGTAGATAAACTATCTGAAGTTCATATTTTGTTATATTTGTTCAAGTATTTTTGACTTTTTAGTCATTATCGAGAACCGATGTGGTGTCTGTCTGGTAGTTAGAATTCATTTGTCTGCATCCATTAGAACACTTGATGTTTGAAATGGTCTAACGTGATATAATATTTATTTGTTTTTTAATCGTTTCACCCCAAGCAAGGCGGTAACGCCACTGATGCGCAGGGGGCTACATAAGAGTAAAAGTTTAGAGAGTAAAGAGAAAGACGAACCAGTTACAGCGGGTGTCAGGGAAAGGAGCAAGAGAAGGATGGGAACACAGATGCAAAGACAGTTGCGAGGGTAGAGAGAAAGGAAAAGAAGATAAACAGGGTGATGTAAAAAGAACTGGTGCCAAGTGGATAAGAGATGGGTATTGACATTGCATTTAAATTCATGGAAGTTGTAGCCGTCAGTAAAGCAAGAATATGGAAGGGAGTCCCACAGGCGGGAATTGCGAGAAAAGAAGTTGATGGAGTAGAATTGTCATCTGCATTTGGTTGATCTGTGTTGCGCGCACAATAGCTATATTATGTGCATTTCAAGATACCATCTGAATCATTTTTTGTATAATAATAGCTTCTAAAGTTTTGCGTTTTTCCATGCAACTGGTGCTAGAGATTATTTTGATGTTATCAACTAATATTTGTCATATGTTGACAGTTACATTTCTGTTGTTTATAATGTGTTGGTCGATATGTACATCGACCAATTCATTATGGCAGGAAAGTTGAAAGTACTTCGGATAGTTTATCTACAACTTTGAACATAATATTCAACAACTTATCCGAAAATTACAGAAATAAAATAAAAAATAAATAATTTAAACTGACATACCTTGTCAGTTCTTTTCAATCATATATATATATATATATATATATATATATATATATATATATATATATATTACGGAAATTAACGAAGATTAACGAAATAGTCTTTAAACAACCGACAATTTGAAATGATTTGTTTGAACATTACTTTTGATCGATGCTCCTATTTAAGTAGATATTCTGTTTATAATCAAACAGTATTATATATTTATTTCTACCGGCCTGATTATTTACGATAAATTTTTGTTACGAAAATGTTAAGAAAAATCCTGCTGAATGACACCCATTTGTAAACTTAGTTACATCCGAGTTATTATGCGACCCAGGTTTCTACCATGAGTGGTGTCTTCAGCCAATTTTCAATAACTGATTTAACGTTTACCATTTTTTTTGTTTTTTTTATGAACGTTCACTTAACTGTGTTCTTTTTTTTTAACGCTCACGTGACAGGGAAGTTTTGAACGTGCAATGTTTAAAATTACAAGAAATTATAACGTTTTCATTCATGGTTGTATGAACCTAATAGGTATTTTTTAGTATGGTTACACTTAGTCATAATTTCCGTTTTTTCATTGAATAGTTCATTTTTGTTTGGGAATAGCAGGAAGAAAAGTTGGGGATTATGCCTGGGCCGCGTAATAAGTCGTATACAAATGGAAAAAAAATTCAAAAGTTCTACAATATAATTGTACTGAACACTTTTTAATATAAATGTGCACTGGCCTAATTTTATTATGACCAAAAAACTAAGTAATTAAACAATTATATATATATATAGTACTGTGCAAAAGTATTAGGACAAGAACTATTTTATCTTTTATGAAGCATACTGACAGAAAATAAACAATCTAATTAAAGTAGTTTTATTTGATTTACTCAACAAATGCTTTAACAAGAAAAATGTTTATTACAAAATAAATTTTATACTTCGTGTAATAGCTTTTTTCTTTGATCACAGCCTTCATTCTGTTAGACATTGACATCACAAGCTTCTTCAATGTATCTAATGGTATCTCCTGCCAAGCAGCTTGTATTTGTTCCCAAAGTGTGTCTTGCGAAGTAACATTAGATTTATCAATTTTTTTTTAATCCAAAACATCCCATACATGTTCAATAGGATTGAGATTAGGGCTTTGTGGGGACCAATTCAAATTCCGAAGCCTTCCTTCCTCTTCCTTTTTAGTTAAATAATTCTAACAAAGGTTTGGATTTTCAACCTTGTATTTTAATTTCAGTGAGGTTTTTAGGAAAATCAAAACTATCCTGATACTTTTGCACACGGTAGTGTGTAAAAGTGTTAGAACAGAGGTGATTTTAAACTTTATTTTGATGCCTCATAAAAGTTAAAATAGTTCTTGTCCTAATACTTTTGCACAGTTCTGTATATATATGTAATCAAAAGATTGGGTTCAAGCATTAAACAGACAATTGCCTGTTGATGATGACCTCAGCGTCCACTTATATATTTATTTGAGTACTCTTACCCATAAATATAGCATACCTTTTACACTATACTTTTAACACACACACACACACACACACACACACACACACACACACACACACACACATATATATATATATATATATATATATATAAAGGTTGGCACAGAGAGGAAATAAGATTAGGTGAAGGGTAGAGCTGAATCCAGCTGGATCCATTGTATTCACTTACGCGCAAATACCTTTGGAAAAGGTATTAATCCGTCTTCTTCCTTCCAGTTATGGGTCAAATAACAGGACAGATTGGGTTCTATAGCCTTGGTCGGCAACCAGTCTACCACAGAAAGCAATGGCAACCTACTGCGGGATAATCTTCTGCCCAGTCAGTAATGTCTCTTTTGAGACATGATCGCCCAAGCGTGTATCACGTATGCCACTTAACTGACTGACTGAAGGGTAGAGATGTATAGAGTTAAGACACTGACGCAACAGATACCGGAAATGTCACAAAATTAAAGAACACACACACCAAATCACACATACAAAAATCTTAAAGGAACAAGAACAAAGAAGATAACAGATATAATCATACGCAAAATAAACACATAGAAACATACAAGAGGCCATATTTGCACACTATAATATACACACAATAACACAAAACAAAAATTAACGAAACTAAAAAAGAAATACAAATAAAATTGTCAAAAGGAAGAAAGGAAAAGGGTCGACATTGTATAATACGAGGGTCATTCATTAATTAAGGTGAATTTTTTAACATGAATTTTGCTAATACAGATAAAAGCTTACGTTTTTAAATCTTTTTTTAACCGTAGTCTTCCAGCAGTGTCACAATTTTCCCATTTGTACACAAGCTTCGTATTCCCTCAGCGTTAAATTTTTGGGGACTGATGTCTCAGCGAATCGTTCACATCACTTTTGACTTCATCGTCACTTTCAAACTTCTTTAAACAATTTAGCCCATTTGTAGACATTTCTTTGGCTGAAACATGTGACACCATACACATTTGACTTTCTCCTATGAATTTCAACTGGTTTGCAGCCTTCAGCAACGAAAAACTTGATAACTGACCTCTGTTCAATCCTGGAGCATGCTTCTTGGTTGGCAATCTTTATTAATCTCCAAAACTCTCAATTTTTTTTTTCAATCTGCAAAAACATTAAACCCCTTAAAAAAATAGTAAAAGAAAAAAAATTAAAAAACAGTAAGCTCCTGTCTGTATTAGAGGTCCTTATGCCGAAATATTCACCTTATTTATTAAATGACCCTCGTATAATTACAGTCACAAATAATTAGCAATCAGAAAAATTTTACACGTTAAAACTAATAATTAAAGATTCACAAGGAAAGATTTCACAAGATAATCATATAGACAAAAAGTCCTTTAAACAAAAAGGAAAAATAATAAAGAACTACAAACTAATATGGTAAAAACTAAAAATAAAATACAGTCACAAGTAATTCAGTCAGTTAAGTGGCATACGTGATACACGCTTGGGCGATCATGTCTCGAAAGAGACATGACTGACTGGACAGAAGATTATTCCGCAGTAGGTCGCCATCGCTTTCTGTGGTAGACTGGTTGCCGACCAAGGCTATATGAACCCAATCTGTCCTATTATTTAACCCATAACTTGAGGGAAGAGACGGATTAATACCTTTCCCAAGGGTATTTGCGCGTTAGTGAATGCAAGGAATTCAACTGGAATTCGAACTCGGCTCCCCGATTTCTCGTTCCGAGCCGATATCCACTGCGCTACAACGCACATTAACTATTACAAAAATACAAAAGTTTTAAATATAAATAAAGCATAGAAGACATATAAAAATAATAATAACAAAAAAAATAGATATTTAGTGAAATTTTTCTCTGTGCATTAAATTAGTTACCATGAAAACCAGTCTCATGACTACAGCTATTTTATTTGTACTTCTTTAGAAGCTCAAATATTGTTGACCCATCTTAGTCTATTAGTATTTATATAAGTATATCCATACCTAAGTATTTTCTAATCTATCAATGTTCCTATGTATCAATGGAAGTTATATTTAGTGGCTACACGTGTTCGAGGGCATATCACTAATTTCATTGTTTTAACCCTCTAGGGCCATTTGTATCATATTTGATACAGTATTTCCCTATAAGGAAACATTTGGTATTTCCCTATGAGGAAACATTTGGTATTCATTGACTGAGCAGTCAGTACTGCTTTCATTTGAAATTTATAAAATATTTCTCTTAAAAAATTTTTCAGGAAAATATTTCTTTCAAGGCTTGTTTTCATACTGTATCAAATATGATACGAATGGCCCTAGAGGGTTAAAAAGAAAACAATGTCTATCGGCCTTGGCAATTGAAAGTCTTACCAACAAAAATATACCTCTCGATGTTTTTATTGGTAAGACTTTCGTCCTTTATACCAATGGGTGGCGTGAAGGATAGCAAGTTGGACTGAGAAATTGGAAAGCGGAGTCCAAATTCCAGTCGGGTTCGTTACATTCCTTTATGCGCAAATACTCTTGAGAAAAGTATGAATCCATCACTGCCAATGGCTATGGGTTAAATAGTATGTCTTGTGCCTGGAAAAATATTAATTTTTCTCAAAATACAATATTGAGTTGACTGATAATGCAATCAGTCAGTTAAGTGCCATACGTGAAACACGCTTGGGCGATCATGTCTCGAAAGATACATAACTTACTGGGTAGAAGATTATCCGGCAGTAGGTTGCCATTACTTTCTGCGGTAGACTGGTTGCCGACCAAAGCTATAGAACCCAACCTGTCCTGTTATTTAATCCATAACTTGAGGGAAGAGACGGATTAATACCTTTCCCAAGGGAATGCAATGAATTCAATTGGAATTCGAACTCGACTCCCCGATTTCTTGTTCCGAGCCAATATCCACTGCACCACAATGCAATATTGCAATATTCCGTCAATGAAAAACTTATTCTTACATTCGGAAATATTTTTCAGCTTTAAATAAACTACAAAGGGTTGGTAAACTATTAAAAAATCAAACAAACTAATCAAACAAATATATGGACAGACATTAATTTTTCTTTTTAAGAAACAAGAGACGTCTACTCAAACACGTGTAACCGTTTAATATAACGTTTATATTAATAAGAAATCAGTTCAGATTAAACAATTCATTAATTCTTGAAAATTTAATTTGTTTTTATTTTGATATTTTCAGTGCCCAACCCCTGCAAAGATCGAACCCACCTATACTTTCCCCACCCACGTAAAGATATGTTCATCCAGTGTAACCTGTGGGGTAGAGCGTTTGAAATGCCGTGTCCTCCAGACACTGTTTGGGACCAGACTGTTCTCAACTGTGTATCATTTTATAGTTTGGGTCCTATGCCGAAGTCTAAACCGAGCAGCGTATTTCAAAAGTCGTCAGCGCCAGCTACATTTAGATTAGCTTCTAATAAAGACAATTCCGTTACCAGTGTTGGTAGCGAATCGACAAAGTTTCAACCATCAACGACGACAACGAGCACCAGTACAACCACCAGTACAACCACCAGTACAACCACCAGTAAAAGTAAAACCCTGGAAAACCCTTGCACCGCAAGTGCGCTTGCAGCAAATAAACTGTTTCATCCTCACCCTGACCCTCAGAAATTTATTCAATGCGATCAATCAGGTAAATTCTACGTGAAAACATGTCCACCTGGCACAGTGTGGTTCCAATCGCAGTTGGCCTGTAACTATAAGTTTTAAGAAAGAGCAAATAAATATAACGAAAAGTGAAAGAGAACAAACACTTACTAAGCGAAATTAGTATTTAATAAAATACTGTAGATTCTTTAAACTAGTGCACATATATAATTTATTTGTACGGCGTACGGTTATTAATATTGTTAAAGTAAAAGAAAAATGGTTTCTTTGTTTTATCTGTAAATATTACAATAAAATTAAAAACAAGTGAAAGGAAATAAATTAAAAATATATATATATATATATATATTTTGCCGAACCAAAAGCCATTAATTTTAACACGCAAACAAAAACAAGGGAAAACTTCCAGATAATGAAAACTTATTAAGAAAAACACGAAACTGAAAATAAGTTGTGCATAACAATTCTAAAAACTAAGATATAAATTAAATATAATGATTCCTTTTGTTTGCTTAAACAAACAAACAAGCAAACAAAAATAAAAAAAAACATAAGACCTTTGATTCTTATGTTTATGGAATCGTGAACTAAATCCTGGGTTCGTCGAAGTTCTAATCTCTTTTTTAAGAGAAATAATTCTAAAAACTTAAAACAAAATACAGAAAACATTAAAAACAAAACGTGGAATGAAATAATTCTTTCTTGTAGAATTATTTAAACGAGTGAGAAAACATCTTGCTCCTTAAAAACAAAAACAAAAAAAAAAAAAAACCCAAAACCCTTAAAAAATCCCCCCCCCCAAAAAAAAAGAATACAAACGCCGAAAAGCAAATAAAACTTATATCGTGAATATATATTCTATAAACAGGTCAGTTTTATGAAACAAAATAATAAATATATAAGCAAAAAATAAAAGAAATAAATAAAAATTTAAAAAAAAACTGAAAACTTTTTTAAAAAATCTGAAAAATGTTTAAAAAATCACAAAAATATAACGTGACTTCAAAACTTAAAAGCAAAAACGGGAAAAACAACAAAGAAAACAAAAACAATTTTTAAAACGTTAAAAATACTCAAAATGGCAATTTAAAAAAAAGTTAGAAAAATCTATTATAAAAACAGACGGTTAAAATAGTTCAGAATTTCTATTTTAATTTATAGATAATTTCTAACAACCCTTAAAAATAATTTAAGTAAAGAAAAGCGGCAATTTTCGAAAATTTCCAAACGCCGTTCTAAATTTATCAAGTGCACTTTGCTTAGAGCTTCGGTCAGTACAGAATATCTGATAATAATTTTTGTAGAAGCTTATTTCTATTTCAAGTATTTACGAGATATTCATATTAACAATATTTGCTCATGATTGGCACTGAAATAAAAATGTGCTGAGATAACTTTTCTCTTCATCCAAAATAAATTCATTGCAGTTTAATTTTCATTTTTTTGTTTTTGCATAAAAATTGATTTCTGTATTGTGGATACGTGACTGCTGTTGATGAGAGCAAAAGAAAACAAATAGCGTAAATTCAGCAGCAAATATGCTCATCTGAGTTCTTTCTTAGCCTCTGTTACTCTTATTTCTAAATTTGAATTCATCTCTTCAGTGATGAACTCCGTCTAAAACCAAACATTACTCCTTGAAACATCCACTAATCTTTTCCCAAAATTTTGATCCATCATTTTTCATAGACTTTTTTTGTACATCCAGCTTTACTCGGATACTTTTCAAACCAAAATGAATAAATAAAGAAAGAACTAAAAAACAAAAAACAAAAAAAAACAAAAACAAAAAAAAACAAAACAAAAAACAACACCAACAACAAAAACAAAAACAAAAACAAAACAAAAAAAAAACAACCAAAAAACAGACGATTCTTTTTAGGAATTTATTTTCACATTTCCACAAGCGGGTTAGAAATTTGTTAAGTCAAATGTCAAGTCTTACAAAGCTTGAAAAAATGATTGCTCGAAGCTAAGCAGTTCATATTCATAATATTAAAGAGAAGAGAAAAACAAACACTGAATTTAATAATAATAATAATAATAATAAACAAAAACAAAAAACCAAAAAAGGAAGGAAAGAAAACGGCCGAGGCTCCACTAAAAAGCAGCGACAGCAAAAGCAGCAAAATATAATGAGCAAAATGAAATGAGCAAAATAAATGAGCAAAGAAAAAAGTGAAACTTGAAAAAAACAAAAAAAAACACATTTTTTTTAACCTAAAAAGTTTGGTTCATTTTAATAAAATTTGAAATTCAAATTAACCCGTTTGTTCACATTTTCTGTTTTTTCCTTTTGTAACTTTATATTTACCAGTGGTGCATGTGAAACTTTCATGGTTTTTTTATTTGAATTTTCAGATGAATTAGAATTCGTAAGTTAATGAGTCAATAAACTCTTTTCCACAACGATAAAATACCCGTAGAATCTCTCCTATTGATTTGTTAAATATTTTAATTTACTAATTTCAAGAAAATATTGCAAATAACAACCATAAGTACACATGCAGGTCGTTATTTAAAGAAGTATGAGAGAGAAATAAATAAAGTTTTTTTCTCATTTCACTGAAGCAGACGTTAAACGCATGAAAGCGTTATAGCCTACTTTCATTACTTTCTTTTCTTTCCCTAAAACGATGTCTCATATTTTTCAAAACGGAAGTGTCTGTTATCTCTCTGAGGCAATAACAAGGCGTGTTAACTGATTTACAAACTCCCGGAGAGAGAAGTAAAATTTTAATTCACTCATTAAACTGGATATCATGTCCTGACCTCACCGATATGAAGGATTCAAGAAAACTACTATTACAATAGTAAAAGTGTTTCATGATCGTAAAGAAAAACACGAGAACTAGATAAGCAGAAATTCTTACACTGTATAACCAAACTTGTTAAAATCCTTTCAACAGGACGATTATATAATAATGCTCACTGAGACGAGCAAAGCGTTTTATCTCATTTTTGAAGTAAAAATAATTGCTGAAACTTGTCTATATTTCTGAGACGAGGTATTGTAGCTATTTACACTATTTACATTGTTCGAAATGTTGAGCTCATCTTTATTGTGATATTCACAAACAAAATCTTGACGAGTTGAGTTAAATGGAATTAAATGAAACTGAGACATCCAGAAAATACATGAAACGTGGCACTAGAACAACCCACACTCATGGACTAAATAAAGGGTTTGGTTTTGAAATTCCAGTGTATATCACATGAAGAAGGCCGGGGCGTACAACAGCCGAAACGTCGTGAATATTACAATAAAGATAAAGACAACAGTTCAAACAAGGTAAATAATGTAATAATTGCTGGTTATTCATTTTTATGACAAAATTTATTCAATAAAAGACGTGGGAGTCACCCAAAGTAGAGAACTATACGTTTCTGTGTATATCCGTCTGGTTTTTTTTTCAACAAAGAGACAATTTGTATTTTATACTAAAGCTACGTTGGGCAGACCTTAGTTATAGTTCCTGTGTTTGGGACTAACAAAGTTACTACGCTCATACACTCATTCACGATGACTTGTGATTTCTTGGTAACACAACCATCGACGGCGTCTGAAAAGATTTGTCTACCCAGTTTCACTTGAAAGGCTTAGATCACCTCATCAAATCGTTTTCAGGGACTTCTCAGGCCAATATTTTCACGAAGGCACTTTTTGACAAATCGACCATGATGAAAGTTTAACCAATGTCCTAACCATTCTACTACGTTCCTAATTTTTCACTAGAACAAGATCGATATGTTTAATATTTAAATCGTATTTTTGTGTGCACCAATTGGCTTGATTGAGAAGGAACTGGTAGAGATGTAACACTATGAATGGAAACCAACCCATATAAGAGGGATTTTTTTTTAATCATTTCACCCCAAGCAAGGCATTCCACTGCCACTATTGCGCTTGGGGCTACATAGGGGAAGTTAAATAGGAAGAGTGGTTAGATATAGGAAATGTCAGAAGGGGGTGATAGATAGTTGGGTGGGTGGGAAGAGTGTTTGAAAGAATGGAAGTTAGTTTGTTAGGAGGTGTCTATTGACCTTACATTTAAACTCCTGGAGATTGTAGCCGTCGGGGAAGCAGTCATGTGGAAGAAAATTCCACAGTCGGGAAGTGCGAGAAAAGAAACTGTGGAGTAGAAGTTGCGGTTGCATTTTATCGGTTTCACTGTAAAAGGGTGGGATCTAGTTGCTAATCTAGTATCTCGTGCAAATTCGAACCTAGGGGGCACCAGTGATCTAATTTCATCGAAGTAGAAGCCTTGAAAGTATTTATAGAAGAGACACAGGGAAGCCACGTCGTGCCGGTGAGATAGAGACTGCAGGCGGTCTGCTAAGTCGGTATCGATCACATTACAGACCATCAGCTGTACCTTGTCTAGAAGTCCAAGGAGAATAGCAGGGGCACCCGACCAGATATGAGAACAGTATTCAATGCACGGGCGGATGGTAGATTTATAAATGTGCAGGATAGATTCAGACGGGAAAAGCCTCCGGGCCCTACACAGAGAACCGACTTTCATAGCAGCGGATTTAGCAATGGATTCGATATAGTCATTCTACTTGAGGTCCGCTGAAAGTGTGAGACCAAGGAGGCGTAATGTTTTACTCTCTGGGAGGCAAGCCTGGTCCATGCTAATAGGAGGTAGGTGCGATTAGTATGAGATTTTATCTTGGTATAAAGGGATTCGTGTTTTATGCCTACTGATAAGGTTTGTGAAATGGGGGTCTTCAAAAGGAAGCAGCTACTTGACCAAATAATCATAAAATGATAGATGAAGAAATTAAAAATTTTGGGGAGAAATGACAATAAATTAGACACTGATGTTTCCGGTTGAACGCTTATATTACGAGGGTCATTCAATAATTAAGGTGAATATTTCGGTATAAGGACTTTTAATACAGATAGAAGCTTACTTCTTTAAAATTTTTTCCTTTACTTTTTTTTCAAAGGGATTTAATCTTTTGCAGATTGAAAAAAAACTTTGAGAGTTTTGGGGATTAACAAAAATGGCCGACCAAGAAACATGCTCCAGGATTAAACAGAGATCAGTTATCAAGTTTTTGGTTGCTGAAGGTTGCAAACAAGTTGAAATTCATAGGAGAATGTCAACTGTATATGATGCCACATGTTTCAGCCAAAAATGTCTACAAGTAAGCTAAATTGTTTAAAGAAGTTTGAAAGTGACGATGAAGTCCCATCGCCCGGTTCACACTCCACCCACGTCTATTGAACAGGTGTAGAGGCTCATCCCTTGTTCCCTGTTTAGGATGTGGTTTCCGGTTTTCTCTTTTCCAATCTCTTCACTCTTACGTAGCCCCCTGCACATCAGTTACCGCCTTGCTCGGGGTGATATGATTAAAAAAAAAAGGTCAAAAGTGATGTGAGCGATTGTCTGAGATTTTGTCTCGGTCTAAAGGGATTCGTGTTTTATGCCTACTGATAAGGTTTGTGAAATGGGGTCTTCGAAAGGAAGCACCTCCCTGACCAAATAATCATAAAATGATAGATAAAGAAATTAAAAATTTGGGGGAGTAATGACAATAAACATTTTTTACCTTGAGAGCATACGGAAGCGGTAAATGTTCGTTTTAGGTGTCGACGGCTTTTACCCCTTCAAATTTATCCAAAATAGCATTATTTCTGTGCAAATGCATATGCTGGACTCAAATCAATAATTAGTTATTGAAGAAAATTACCTTCTTTTATCTAAATGTCCATAAAAAAAAAACGAACTATATCTCGCACTTTTTCTCTCCCGTAACTCTCACTGAGTCATGTAATTAACTGCAGAATGATGTTCTACGTAGGCAGAATTTCCTGTCGAATTTTGGTTGTTTTTCTTCCTTTACTGAAACTTCCGGCGATGTACTTCCTGTTTTGAGAGCAATAAGCGTAGAAATACAATAGCGCATTACTTTAATTCCCGGAAGTACATCGCCGGAGGTATCAGTAAATGAAGAAAAATCTGTCAAAATTCGATCACATGCGAAGTCCGTCATTCTGCAGTGAATTAGATGACTTCGTGAGAGTTACGGGAGAGAAAAAGTGCAAGATATAGTTCGTTTTTTATGGACAGCTAGATAAAAAAAGGTAAGTTTCTTCAATAACTAACACTTGATTTGAGTTCAGCATATACATTTGCACAGAGATAATGCTATTTTGGATAAATTTGAAGGGGAAAAGCGACGGAACTTAAAACGAAAATTTACCACGGAAACTTGTGTATCGATGAGAAAAGTGTCTGACACTGCTGAGAGACTACGTTGAAAAATAAAAATTAAAAAAGTAAGCTTTTATCTGTATTAAAAAAATTCACCTTATTGAATGACCTTCATATCTATCTATCTATCTATCTATCTATCTATCTATCTATCTATCTATCTATCTATCTATCACTGCTGAGAGACTACGTCGGAAAATAAAAATTAAAAAAAAAGTAAGCTTTTATCTGTATTAGAAAAATTCACCTTATTTATTGAATGACCCTCGTAGAAGTCCTTATACCGAAAAATCCACCTTATTTATTGAATGACCATCGTAGAAGTCCTTATACCGAAAAATTCACATTATTTATTGAATGACCCTCGTAGAAGTCCTTATATCGAAAAATTCACCTTATTTATTGAATGACCCACGTAGAAGTCCTTATACCGAAAAATTCACCTTATTTATTGAATGACCCTCGTAGAAGTCCTTATACCGAAAGATTTACCTTATTTATTGAATGACCCTCGTAGAAGTCCTTATACCGAAAAATTCACATTATTTATTGAATGACCCTCGTAATAGCCACAGTTAGGGTTGAGGTAGTATAGCGGGTTATCTATTGTTTTCCCGTTTGTAGTGAAGGGTAGTTGTATACCGTTGCAGGTTAACGGAATTTGGCCTTGTTGTAGATAGCCCACTTCTTCTTCTTCTTCTTCTTCTTCTTCTTCTTCTTCTTCTTCTATGTGCCCTGTCCCTTCAGAACGTAGGCGATCATGGTTCTCCACGTCTCCCTATCCCTTGTGGCTCTTAGTATGTTTGCTCCTGTTACTCCTGGCAACCCCGTTCCGTCATCCACCTGATCAGGCCCTGCAAATATGTTACCCGCTGCCTTCCTCTGTCTCTCCTTCCTTCCATCTGGCCAGTCATTATCAGGTTCTCCAGGCTCTCCTTCCCCATTGTGTGTCCTAGGAACTTCAGTTGTGTCTTCCTGATGCTCAGTATTAATTTCCTTTTTGTTGCCATTCTTTCCAACACCTCATCGTTGCTTGCATAAAATGATTATAAAATCAAGAAAAGCAAATTTAGTTGAAAATAACATTTTTATGTATACACATATCAATTAATGTCTTTACAATTAAAGTAATACTTGAATATAGGTCCAACGGAGGTTAAATGTTCATGGCAAATAATAAGCTGAAAGAGATTTAAGGCTTAGGAATGTGGGGAGCGTGTAATTGAGGAATGTCTTTGATGTAGTCGCTCCTTAGGTTAGTAAGTAGTTTTGAGACAAGGGAAAAGGAAGGAGAGGCGAAGGGACGAGCATAGTAGCCACTTGACTTGGTCAAGGGAGATATTAATTCCTCTCGCCTGTCACCGTCGGTCTGTCTGCTGGGTGCTTTCTGTATCTGCTTTTTATATCTTCTTTTTGGATCAAAGCAGCTCATTTGGGATTTCACACTTGTATTTGATTCTGGGTTTCCCATTGGCTGATAAATAAAATTCGCGTAGGCTCGCGAAATGGAAATTTAATATTTGATTAATTTTTATTTTTCAACCGGAACATCTGCGCGAACTCGGATGCGCACCGACGAGTTTTGGTCATTTGTTTTCTGGTCCTTAAAGTGCAAACATCCGGTCCCTCGTTTTTGCTCGGTCGGTATCACCACAGTAGAGCCTATTTGTCTTTTACTGGGCGAACGTCATTCGTCGAGGTTGCCCGTTGCTGCGCATTGGAGTTGTCAGCTTCACGTTTTAATGTTGAGATGGATAGAAGAGTAGTAGTCAAATTACTCTCTAGTTAAAAGGAAAAACGGATCTATTAGTAAATATCAGAAGCGGCAGAAATTGTTCTAAGTCTCACTCAAAACAAGGGAATCCCTGAAATTGAGAATAGTAGAAAAACAAATGTTATAGTCCATCTACGTTATATCAGAGACGTATAGGAAAGAATTCAGATAATCTGTGGTCTATACAACATCAGTCAGGTTATATTCAGAAACACTTCCAACCTTCGGAGATTATCTTTACTAGAGCCATAGAAATATGATTAAAAACTGTTTATGATTTTCTTCGAAGTAAAGTGAAATGAAAAGAACAAGTTATAACAATAGGTAGAAAGAACATTTTACACAGGTTTATATTTTGAACTGGAGGACTTAATCTTTAATCACTTCCTGTAATTGCTTATATGAATGAGCGTGCGTTTTAGTTTCGGCATACAGACAGAAACTTGACTTGTCAGTTGGGCTCTCTGCCTTCGGGCGGAGAGGAATCCTGACCGGCCTTGTGTTACATTTAGCCTCAGTGGGGAGGTGCCTGGTAAATAACCAGAGTTCCACCTGATCTCAACTTTGTCAAACTCTCTGCATTCAGACGGAGAGAAGGCTATGGCAAACGGTAAAGTCTGGTCTAAGGAAAAGTAGACAAGAGCCCGACCCTACCTTAGGCAAGTTCTACGAGAATTTTTTGCCCGAGATTAAGGGCTCGGAATTCTCACGTTAAAAATTAGCCTTGTGTCACATAGGCCTCAGTGGGGAGGTTTCTGGTAAATAACCACAGACAGAAATCTGTCTTCGTACGGTTAAAGGCGCAGATATGAATTAGATCTCTTTTCTGTCTTTTCTTTTCTTTTTCTTTTTAACTGCATTGTCAGGTTGAAATAAAACCCCTTTTTCTCCACAGACGAAGCATCGGCAGCCTCTCGTTGCTCTATCTCTATTTCAATCAAAAGTCAGACGAACTACATTCCATAGTTCTACCAGTTATAACCTTTGCGACGAAGACCTGTAGTTGTGGGTAAGATGGTTAATGTTTCTATTCGGCCTTGTGTCATACATATCCGAACTTCTTACAGCTTACAAGTTTTATCTAGAATTATCAGAAGGTTGTTATCGTTATCATCAGAAAGTTTTCATAAGAAGATTGGTAGCAGGTTGGAATGTGTGAATTTAGTGTGGAAGAGTGGAAGAATAAAAATATATTATTTTTCATGTTAAAAGAGACATTTATTAAAAGAAAGAATAACAAGTATTGGTAGAAATTAATGTTCAATGAGAAAGTTAAGGGTATCAAGAATTGTTTGTAGTAGTAATTTGTTGAGAGAGCATATGCGTACATACGTATGTATGTATGAGCGTTTGTTCGTAGGAGTGCCTTTGAAAGGAGAAGAAGAAGTAAAATGAATTAGCACACGAGAAAGAAGGAGAAAGAGGACAATGTCCGGGTCAACTTGAAGCCTTTCCCGTTACATTTTAGCTTGTCTTCCCTGCTGCTTCCATCTCCTGACTGACTGACGCTGGCTGATCGAAGCCATTTATATAGTCCTTTAGAATTTCGCACTGAATCGCGAAGTCTTTATGGTCTTGCAAACCGCTGCCATTGGTAAGAAAACCAATTTAACATATACTTGAGAAATCCGGTTTCGACTTTTCCTTTAAGCACACGGTCAATCCTTTTTCTGTTTGGGGGAAAAACAGGATTTCACACGTCATTGCGGATTTTTGTAAAAGTGAAGAAGAGAGTTGATTTTAATTCTTAATTTCCTATCCCACAGACACACCATACCACGCACATTATAGTGAATCACCTTCATTCCCTTTGTATTCATTTGGTGAGATATAAGATCAACGCGAGCAGCTTTTTTTCCCCGAACTGCTGCTTTGTGGAATTAACTCTCAAGTCCCCGATTACTACAATCTTAACCTCTTAATGTCTAGGGTTAACATCATTATATTCTCTACATAGCTCCACCAGTACTAACCTTTATGACAAAACCCCTCATTTTCTTCGTATTCCATTGATCAGGTGACTAATTATTTTCCTTCCTACATAGTCAGTCAGTTAAATGCCGTACGTGATACACGCTTAGGCGATCATATCTCGAAAGAGACATGACTGACTGGGCAGAAGATTATACTGAATTTAGGTTGCCATTACTTTCTGCAGTAGACTGGTTGCCAGCCAAGGTTATAGAACTCAGTCTGTCCGGTTATTTAACCCATAACTGGATGGAAGAGACGGATTAATACCTTTCCGAAGGGTATTTGCGCATAAATGAATGCAAGGAATTCAACTGGAATTCGAACTCGGCTCCCCGATTTGTCGTTCCGAGACGATATACACTGCACCGCAACGCACATCCTTTCCTACAAAGCCTTTCCCATAAACGAAATGTCGCGAGTCTCCCGCTGCTCTTTCGCTATTTCCATCGAAAGTGTTCAGACAAACTACATTCCTTGGCTTCACCAGTTCTACCTTTGATTGCAAAGACTCACCATGCCAAGCAGATTGTAGCGAACCACCTCCATCCCTTTAATATGTCATTGGTGAGGTGCAAGTTTCAATCGAGCAGCTTCTTCTCACGAAACGTTGCTTTTGTGGAACCGACTCACATCAATCTTAACCTGTTCAAACCCAGGGGTAGGCGTTATTTTTCCCGTATTTCCCCATAGACTGTGTCTCTTACTCTGTAAACTTTTTGTAAACTTGAATGGTTGCTGGGCCTTGTGCAGAATAAAAATCGTTTTTAAAAATATTACCCACTTCTGATATTGTTGGGGCGCTCTCCACCTTTCCACGGAAATGGACTATTCAAATCACTATATAAAATAGTAGTGATTATACCTCGAGGAAGGAAGTCGAGTAAGGAAGTCGAGTGAGCGAGTCAGTCGGGTATTTCCGGTATTGCACCGGAAGTGTTCTACTAGTCAATCTATCACGTCTCTACGACGATACTGTATACTAATTACCTTGTTCTGTATTCTACTAATCCTCACCTCTTGTAAATATTCTCTTTCCTGTCAATACACCTACTTTTATACGATTACGTTGTTTTGTATTATTGCACATAATTCTGTTACCGACATAACAGATATAAACAATTTTCGTTCAAAGAAAATAGTATTGAACTGTTATGTTATATCTATTTTTATACATGGTAGAAAACGCTTAACATTTTCGTAACTGATGTAGAAAGGACTTGAAGAGGTAGTGATGTCGTTCTACAGACAGATGCTGAGAATTACATCGACTAAATAATAAGTAACGAGGACATTTTAAAGGAAAATGGGATCGAAAAGAATACTTATACATACAATCAGAAATAGAGCTGAAATTTCTGGGACTCATAATGAGAAAAGAGAGCTTGTAAAATTTGACACTCGCAGGTAGAAAGGAATGATCGAAACGAAGTGTAAACTAGCTAACGAGTTTGTATGAATGAATAGTAGAGAAAGAAAAAAGAGGGTAAAGAGTCAAATGTTGCTGAGAGCTATGAGGACAGGAAGTTGTGGAGATCCACGATCGCCTATATTTATGAAGGGACGCGGAACATAAAAGAGAAAGTAGGGAAATCACAGTTGAACTCTGATCTTCAGAGACGCTACTGCGTGTGAACTAAAAGCTGAAAATAAATATTTGCTCTTGTTCAGTTTTGTGTTTGACATGTAATTTCATTTTTTAGACCCTCGCACTAAACGCGATATCTGGGAAAGGAAAGCCATTACAATGAGTCATCGTAATTCCTACCGACACCGAACCCATCCAAGGCTTATTATCTTCTTCTTCTTCTTCTTCTTCTTCTTCTTCTATGTGCCCTGTCCCTTCAGGACGTAGGCGATCATGGATCTCCACGTCTCCCTATCCCTTGTGGCTCTTAGTATGTTTGTTCCTGTTGCTCCTGGCAACCCCGTTCCGTCATCCACCTGATCAGACCCTGCAAATATGTTATCCGCTGCCTTCCTCTGTCTCTCCTTCCTTCTATCTGTCCAGTCAGTATCAGGTTCTCCAGGCTCTCCTTCCTCATTGCATGTCCCAGGAACTTTAGTTGTCTCTTCCTGATGCTCAGCATCAATTTCCTTTTTGTTGCCATTCTTTCTAACACTTCGTCGTTGCTTGTATGCTCAGTCCACGATATCCGTAGCATCCTTCTGTAGAACCACATTTCGGCCGCTTCCAGTTTTGTCCTCATTTTCGATGATATTGTCCAGCATTCACAGCCGTATTGAAGAACTGACATCACGTAGCAGTCTAGCACTCTTTCCTTCGTTTCTATTGAGATTTTCCTGTGTGTTAGTATTTTGCTCATCTTCTGGAACGCGTCCTTTGCCATACCAATTCGCCTTCGGATCTCCGTGTCGCACTTTCCATCTCCTGTTAGAACACTTCCTAGGTACTTAAATTCTTGGACTTGTTTGATTCTGTTATCCCCTACCTGTATTTGGCATTTTGGGTTGTATCTTTTGCTGATGACCATGCACTCAGTTTTCTTAAAGTTTATTTGTAGTCCTTTCTTGTCACTCTCCACTGCTACTTTCTGTATGAGATCTTGCAGTTTACTTTCCGTGTCCGCAATCAGTACTGTATCGTCCGCATATCTTATGTTGTTCAGGTTGTGGCCTCCAATAACAAATCCTGGTGTGTCATCTAGGGTCCTCAAAATATTCTCGCTGTATAGGTTGAACAAATCCAGTGAAAAGACACATCCTTGTCTTACGCCTTTTTCTATCTTTGTGTATCTACTGAGGTCGTTACCTGTCCGTATGCAGGCCGTTTACTGCCAGTAGAGATTTATTATCACAACTATTAAAAAGCGCACTTCGCGTTGATATCGTCGACAATGATATCCGGTTATACAAACTGTATTTCTCCCGATGTCGACATTTTAGTTGGAAGTTTGAACATTGCTTTGTATAACGCAGTGCCGACCGGCAGTAAGAGCTTCCACTCCACTAAAACTATAATACGAAGCCTTCGGATTACTGCATGTGAATTTTTTGATTGATTCCTTTTCTACGGCTTATTAACCCTTTGTTGGTAATTTAAAGTCAGAAAATATTTTTAGAGTGTAAGAACTTTTGAGAAGATGAAATTATAATGAATTAGTGATACAAATTTTACTAATTAACCCATAACAGGGGAGGAGAAGAAGCGGATTCATACCTTTCTGCCTTGGGTCAAGTGGCTGCCGGAAGACTCTATGTCTGGGTGGCAACAGGACTCTGCCCCATGCCACATTAGCAAGGGAACCTAGTCATGGCTGTTAGATAATTTCTGCGATTACATCACCCTTTACATCTGGCCCTCAAAATCCCAAGTCTCTAACCCCTTGATTGTTACATGCGGGGTGCAGCGGAGCATAAAACCAACAAAAGTTTTTGTAACACCAAAAATGAACAGAGTGCCGAGGATTAGGAAAGATCTGGATGAGTCTAGTATTGTTTGGCGTAATCACTAGTGATGGTAACGTTATACCTACATTCATCTTCTCACAGAGCCTAAGACTCAATAATAAAGCCTACATCAAATGCATTAAGGAAGTATAGCTGCCCTGTGTAAAGAGTTTGTTCTGCTGGAAGACCCTATATCTGGCAACAGGACTCTGCACCATGCCACACAAGGAGGAGAACCCAGTCATGGCTGTCAGATAATTTCTGCGATTACATCACCCTTTAAATCTGGCCTCTTCACTCTGGGTGTAACCCCCTTGATTATTATGTGTGGGGCGCAGTTGACCAATAAAACTCCTTGCAACACCAAAATGAACTGAAAGCAAGGATTATGGCAGCATTCAGCAGCTTAAAGAAGGATACTATCAAGAAGAGTTGCAGGAGCTTCCAAAGTCGTCTGGAGGCCGTGATTGAAGCCAATGGCAATTATATTGAATAAATTCACTCTCTGGCATTTCAAGATATTTTTGTCAAATTTTGATAAAAAATATCTGTTAAAATGGATAAAATGTCAGTGTGATTTTTTATTTTTGCGTAGTTTAGACAACAATTCATCCATCGCACCCTGTGTGAACCTCTACAGGTCCTTCGTGTCAACGCCCAGAATCTCCACGGCCGATCGATAGTCGATCACTTCGTTAGAAATCGGGCCTTGCCCACGTTGTGCTTGATTGATCACAGAGCCGGTTTGGGTTGAAAGTCGCCAAAAATCCGCTGCATCGATGATCCAGACAGAGCTGGGAGCTACAATAAGAAAAGGAAATCTTTGTAAAATTAACAATAAGGAGTTTATATACATACGTTCTGTTCGTTACGGTATTTGGCTAGATTTTATCACTCTTGCATGCAGACAACTAAAATTCCAGCCAACGTCTTCTACAGGATGTAAAACTTTATCAAAGCTGGTTGGTCTGGCACCAGGCTAAAGTCGGACGTTCTTCTAAGGCAGGTAGTCACGTGACAAAACGACTCTCGTGTTACATCGCTCCAACTGTATTGAACTTTTCTCAACTAAACTCTACTATTTGAAAATCCCTCTAATCTGGTGACAATGATGAAACATGGATCCAACACTTCCCTCCGGAGTAAAATCGGCAGTCAGCTGAGTAGACAGCAGCAGATGAAACCCGTCCAAAGCGAGCAAAGACGCAATTATCCTCAGGCACGGTTTTAGCCTCCGTATTTTATGATGCGCATCGATTACCTTGAGAGAGGAAGAAACATCAATGCGAATATTTTATAGCATTATTGGCGCGTTTGAAGAAAGAAATCGCCAAAAAGGGCTATAAATGAAGAAGAAAAAGTGATCTTTTACGAAGACAACCCACCGTGTCACAAGTCAATCGCAACGATAGCAAAACTACATGAACTGCACTTCGAATTGCTTCTGCATCCAACCTATTCTCTAGATCTGGCTCCCAGCGACTACTGGCTGTTTGCAGACATCAAAAGAATGCTCCATAGTAAGAGAATTGGCTACAATAAAGAAGTGATGTCGGAAACTGAGACATATTTTAAGGCCAAAGAAAATCATTCTACAAAAAAGGCATTGAATTGTTAGAGAAGCATTGGAATCAGTCTATCACCCTAGAAAGAGATTATGTTGATGAATAAAGTCAACTTTTACTTAAAAGGGATTTATTAAGTGATATATATATATATATATATATATATATATATATATATATATATATACTGTTAAATATAAGAGACAATGAATGTCTATTATGTTTAATCATGAGCCGTTCTAAACGTCGTATTTTGGCTTTAATTTCATTTGAAAACAAAGACAAAAATTCTCATCCATTTGTATAATTTTTTATTAATTTGGTTCTAAGCTTTCGGCTCACATGAGCCATCTTCAGAGATGTTATTAAGACGGTAATACAGTAACATCCACCATCACCGATGATTTTATTTTGTGTTGACATAAAACCCCACTAGGCAACGGCAATAGTTACCAAAAATAACAAACGCAGTTCGCAAATTTGCAATGCGGTTCTATGACGTCACACCGCGTGATAGCGCGAAATGACAACAGAACCATGTATTCAAATGCAATGTAACGTGTTATGACCGGATTCAAAGGTGATTTTATTAAGTGTGGGTTGTTTGGATTTAATGTACATGGCCTCCAATATCTGAAGGTTCTATATATATATATATATATATATATATATATATATAGAACGTAGAATACTTGGTATATGATTCCTGTAAGTTCCAATAGAGACGAACTCAAAAGAATTCAATGTTAGATTTATTTATTTAATTTAACAGAGTAATCTAATTTAGAAATTTTTTTTTAGATATTCTACAATCTCATGGGTAATACGTATTTCACAGAAGGAAAAAAGCTGATCGTTAGACCCAAAAGATACAGCAATTAATAATATTCAAAATAATCCCGAAAAATAGCTACACACAGACGCTCACGTGCCTGATATACATTTAAAACTAAATTTTAATGTTAAATTTCCATTTACCTATTTTATGGTTAATCTGATTTAAAACCTAGGCATTTAAAGGCGTTAGTTAATTGTTTTTGTTTTTGTAGCACTATTAGATGAGTGCTATTGTTAATAATTGCTAATCCGTCATCTCTGTATAACCCGAATAGTTCTAGGCCCCAAAATCTACCTATAATGTTTAATATATATAAACCTACCAGATCTGATGTAATGATGTATTTTTTCTTAAATTTTCTCTTTATTTTTATTCCTTTTATTTTTTGGTCTTTGTGAATTTCATTCGTGTAAAATCTTCTGTACAATAAAGACGGAAGCTGATGATGGTTTGCCTGAAATAGGCCATATACTTCTGAATTTACAATGAAATAACGTGTCTGCCTAAATTTTTTCTTATATATATATATATATATATATATATATATATAAGAAAAAATTTAGGCAGACACGTCTTATATATATATATATATATATATATATAATTCTGTTGCGACATTCGGATCATAAGACAAGAATTTGTCGTAAACAAACTGAAAATATAAGTTGTCCTTCCTCGTTTAAATGGTTCAGGCTGGTGGTGGTGATGCGATGACGCGGAGGATATTTTCCTGTTATACATTGGGATCATTGGTACCAATAATAGATCGTTTAGATGCAGCAATCTACTTAGGTATTGGCCACGTGCCTCAATTTATAGCCAATGGGACATCATGCAGGACAACACAGCTTATCAAAAATAGTCGCAGACTAGTTCATAAAACAGAGCAATGAATTTTCTCTGTTAAAACGTCACCCTCAGTCACTAGATCTTAGTCCCATAGATCACATTTGAGATGCATTGGAAAAAGGAAATGAAGGATTGGCAGCTATAATTATTGCAGGATGCCATAACTGCAGCATGAACGCACATTTTGAAAGAGTGCTTCCAGATGATCGTCGAATCTAAAGCCAAGAAAAATTGAGGCGGTTCTAAACGGCAAAAGGAGTTCAGTTCGTTATTATAAAAGTATACCTACTAACTTGACCAGTCAGTGAATATGCTAAACTACTTTGCTGAGTAAATTTTCCAGCTGGTTTTGCGTAAAGATATTATTGACCAAAGCGAAAATCAAAACAAAGTAAGTGTATAAGGTAGCTGCCATATCTCGTCTGATCCTTCTGCTAAGTAATTAGTAAAATACAAAGAAGAATCTGCAGTGTTTCTGGCTCTGAACTGGCATCTCGGCTTCATTCACTTTCTCACCGACTTTACGTAGTTTTCTTGTTCCTTGTGTATAAATATATTCATAGTAATTGTTCTTATGTGCTTTGATCTATGGTACCTAGTCTTTATGAATTTAAGCGCAATATTAGCGTTGTGGTGCAGTGGATATTGACTCAGAACGACAAATCGGGGAGCCGAGTTCGCATTCCAGTTGCTCCTTGCATTCACTTATGCACATATACCCTTGAGAATTATATTAATCAGTATCTTTTCTCCAGTTATAGGTTAAATAAAAGGACCGACTGGGTTCTATAGCCTTGGCTGGCAACCAATCTACCGCAGAAAGCAATGACAATCTACTGCGGGATAATCTTCAGCTCAGTCAGTCACGTCTCTTTCGCGACATGATCGCCCAAATCTTGTATCATGTATGGCACTTAACTAGACTGGCAGCAAGGTTTCATTATTTTACAGTTGAAATGGCTAGATACAGCCGTAGGTTCTATGCTAAGAGATTCTTTTTCTCACATTTCTCGTTTGTGGAGAACTCTTCCGGCTTCTCGCTTTTCAACCAACATTGATCTTCAAAAATGTAAATGCAATGTAAATTGTTATCTTCTGTCTTTTTAATTCCTGTTTTTTTTTCTCACTTTATAAATGTTTTTCTCTCATATTTTGTTACGCTCAGTAAACCTTTGCGACTTGACAGATTTATTGCTGTAGTAGGGAGAAAATTCTTCTTCTTCTTCTTCTTCTTCTTCTTCTTCTTCTTCTTCTTCTTCTTCTTCTTCTTCTATGTGCCCTGTTCTTTCAGGACGTAGGCGATCATCTCTGGTGACTCTTAGTACGTTTTCTCCTGTTACACCACGCAACCCCCGTACTGTCATCCACCTGATCAGGTCCTTCAAATATGTTATCTGCTGCTTTCCTCTGTCTCTTTTTCCCTCTATCTGGCCAGTCAGTATCAGGTTCTCCAAGCCCTCCTTCCTCAACTGTCTCTTCCTGTTGCTCACTATTAAGTTTCTTTTCGTTGCCATTCTTTCTAACACCTCATCTTCTCCGAAAAAAACAAACAAACAAAAAAAACAGAAACAAAACAAAAAAGCAACAAACAACACAATTTGTCAGATGTAATTTATTCATGTAGACATCTTACTAAGTAAGGGTTATTTTTAAAACATCTTCATTCAACTGACAGCCTGGAAAATAACAAAAAATTCCAACAGAATATATATATATATATATATATATATATATACAAACATAGATATATACAAACATGCACATATATGCATATTATATATATTTTTTATGCGCGCACAAGTACGCATATATGCATGTATGTATATGCATGCTTACATATATGTATGAATATATATGTGTCTGTGTATATATAATCATATACATATATAAGTATGTATAGGCAAAGTACCGAAAAGACGACTATTTTACAATTCGGTAAACTTTGGTGATAAAGGTAGCCAATAAAATGTGGTTGGGAGGGGCAGTTGGGGGGGATGGAGAGAAAGTTTTAGGCTATATGAACATGGAAAGTAGTGTAAGATAAAAAGATATGCCATGATTTGTTTAAAAGAAAGAAAGAAAGAAAGAAAGAAAGAAAGAAAACTACAGGTAAATAAACGAAGGAACAAAGAAAAGAAAAAAGAAAAGGAGAAAGACAGTAAAGAAGAAAGAAAGACAGAAAGATAAATAGAAGATAAAGAAAGAGGAAACTTGAGAAAAAACAACAACAAATGAACAAAGGAAATAAAAAGAAAGAAAAAGAGAGAAATAAGAAAAAGATAAAATGAAGGATAGCTAGAAAATCAAGAATGAAAAAAGAAACAAAGAAAACTGGGGAAAGAGAAACAAAATAATAAAGAAAAAGAAAGAAACATAAAGAAAAAAAGAAAGAAAAATATAAGAAAAAATTAGAATAAAAGAAATTAAGGAACAAAGAAAAGTGAAAGAAAAATATAAAGGCTTATTAAAAAGAAATATAGGAAGCAAAATAGTAGATAAAGAAAGAAGAAAAGAACGAAAACTGGAGTAAAAGAGACAAAGGAATACATGAAAAACGAAAAAGGAAAAGAAAAAGGAAAAATGAAAAAAATGAGAGAAAGAAAGACAAAAAGATAGGCGTTAAAGCAAGATAAAACACTGGAGAAAAGGAAACAAAGGAACAAAGAAAGACGAAAGAAAGAGAAATAAAAGAAAAAGATAGAAAGCAAGATGGGAGATAAAGGAATAAAAAAGAAAGAAAGAGAAAGAAAGAAAAAGAAAGAGAAAGATGGGAGATAAAAGAATAAAAAAGAAAGAAAGAAAAAGAAAGAAAAAGAGGGGAGATAAAGAAAGAAAATTGGCGAAAAGAAAACGAAGGAAGGAACAATGAAAATAAAAAGAAATCAAAAGAAAGACAAAGAAAAAATGAAAACAATAGAATGAGAAAGGAAAACGGTTTCAAGTATTTGATTTAAAAAAAAAATTCTCATTGTGTGGGCAATTTTAACTGAAATAATCGGTACATAATAAAAAATAATTTGTGAAAAAAATCAAAGAACGCAGGGAAAAGCGAATAAGTTATCCCCCTTGTTTATTTTACTTTTTACAAGTATTTGTCAAAGAACTGAGACGCTGTAGCCTCAAAAACACGACTGTCTCAAATTTAGTATACCAGTCTATCCTTCGCTCACCCGTGAAAACTTGTTACCAGATAAGTGTTTGGGTCGTGGGTTTGTAAAACCACAAAAATTTCTGGAGGAAAAAAGAATGAAAAAGAGTAAAATAACGTAATGTAAAGTATTACTGACACTGAGATAGCTTACACAGAGATAAATCTAGATATGGTTACCAGAAATTTTGGAATTAACACATTTTTGAAATAATTTTCATTTTTTTTTAATTTTTTTTTTATTAAAGAAGCACCAATATTTTATTAAAATTTAGCCATGAGTTGTATTTTGATAGACTTTTAAAGGTCAAGTATATTTCTATTTTAAAATATTCTAATGTAAATTATAACGATTATTTTTGTTTTCCGGTAAATTTTACTCATTATCAGTCAGTCAATTAAGTGCCATGCGTGATACACGCTTGGGCGATCATGTCTCGAAAGAGACATGACTGACTGGGCAGAAGATTATCCCGCAGTAGGTTGCCATTGCTTTCTGCGGTAGACTGGTTGCCAACCAAGGCTATAGAACCCAATCTGTCCTGCTATTTAACCCATAACTGGAAGGAAGAGACGGATTAATACCTTTCCCAAGGGTATTTGCGCGTAAGTGAATACAATGGATTCAACTGGAATTTCGAACTCGGCTCCCCGGTTTCTCGTTCCGAGCCGATATCCACTGTACCAGTTGACATAAATGTCATACCAAAAAGATTTTGTGAGTACATTTCACTTTATATATTTTTGCTTCAGTAGTTGATTTTCAGAGGAAATGTTTTTGATGTTTAAGCCTAAATTACCATCAGATTAAAATCTGAATTATCGAAGCATTCGTATCACTGAATCCCATATTAACAGATTACCCAGCTCAATATATACCGGTATATAAATATTTTCAGGTGTTATTAGAACAACAGACCAGCGCTGAATGTAATATAAAAAGCTATTAAGTATATATTAATAAATAAATATGCATATTATCCTACATTTCTTTCTCTCTCTCTCTTTCTCACTCCTCTCTCTCTCTCTCTCTCTCTCTATATATATATATATATATATATATATATATATGTATAGGATTAGATAAGTCAAGAACAGATGAGAAAAAGTCTCTTTAATTTAACATGTTTCACTTTAACAAGCTTCTTCAGATATTTTTTTAAAGACGAATCATTCAAAAATCTTTTTAAAAAATTCACAGAGACAGTATGTTGGTTGAGGCTTGATTTTAATGCTCAGATACGTGTCACGTATAATAAAATAATGGGCGAATATTTTAAATGTAGAGGAAAACATATGTCTGTGTAAGTGTGTCTGTCACGTGTGATAAAAACAATAGATGTTTATTTTGAATGTAACTGTATGTATGCATAAATATTGCATGTGTCAAGCGATTTTAAACTGTATACGAAGTAAGTGTATTTATACGTCGGTAAAGTTAGTATGTATGTGAATGACAAAACGAAATAAATTTCCGTTCAAAATTGAAGTAAAATAATGCATACAAATGTCAAGCAATGGAAGAATTTTCTTTTTTAAGATAAAATGAGAGAATCATGTATGAATGTTTACGTTTATGAATCGTTAAAGTTAGTATGTGTGTGAATGATAAATCGAAATACATTTCCGTTTAAAGTTCTAGTGAAATAATGGATACAAATAACAGCGAACATATTTATGAATAAATAAATAAATATTTGAAAATAAGTTGTTAACGGTTAGAGTCTTTCAATGAAATAATATGCATTAAGATACTAAATATCTATGTATTAAAATTATTACAATATAAGTAATATATAGAATACAACGGAGAATCTCTAATGTGATCGATACTGACTTGGTAGCCCGGCTGCAGTTACACTCTCACCGGCGTGATGTGGCTTCCCTATGCCTCTTCTATAAATACTTTCACGGCTTCTGCTCCGATGAACTTAGATCACTGGTGCCCGCTAGGTATGAATTCGCACGAGATGCTAGATTAGCAACTAGGTCCCACCCTTTTACAGTGAAACAGATAAGAAGTAACCGCAATTTCTACTCTAACAGCTTCTTTTCTCGCACTTCTCGCCTGTGGAACTCGCTTCCATATACTTGCTTCCCCGACAGCTACAATCTCCAGGAATTTAAATGTAAGGTCAACAGATACCTCTTATCACACTAACTCGCACTCATTCTCTCAAACTCTCTTCCCATCTACCCCACCCCCATACTCGGTATCCTTACCCGTCTATCACTCTCCTTCCGACATTTCCTATAACTAACCACTCTTTCTAATCACTTTCCCCTATGTAACCCCCTGCGCAACAGGGGCAGTAAAACTGCCTTGCTTGGGGTGAAATGATTAAAAAAAAAAAAAAATTAAAACATACATATAGAATTATAATAGTGATATATAAAGTACCATATTAAATCATTACAATATTGCAATTAAGAAATATAAATAACATACAATAATATATAATAATATATCATACGAGAAAATGTAATAATATATAATAATAAAAGTATTTTACTACTACTACTACTACTACTAATAATAATAATAATAAACTATAATAATATATAATAATAGTGAGAAAAATATAAGTGATAATAGGAATAATAGGGAGAAAACATAATTAAATAAATTATGAAGTAAAATAGAATGTAGTGCTTCTCTCTCTCACCAGCGCGACGTGGCTTCCCTGTGTCTCTTCTATAAATACTTTCACGGCTTCTGCCCCAATGAACTTAGATCACTGCTGCCTCCTACATACGAATTTGCACGAGAAACTAGATTAGCAAGTAGATCCCACCCTTGTACAGTGAAACCGATAAAATGCAACCGCAACTTCTACTCCAACAGTTTCTTTCCTCGCACTTCCCGACTGTGGAATTACCTTCCACATGATTGCTTCCCCGACGGCTACAATCTCCAGGAGTTTAAATGTAAGGTCAATAGACACCTAACACACTAACTCGCTCCCATTCTTTCAAACACTCTTCCCATCTGCCCAACCCTCATCCTCGGTATCCTTACCCATCTATCACCTTCCTTCTGATATTTCCTACACCTAACCACTCCACCTCTTTACCTTCCCCTATGTAGCCCCATGCGCAATAGTGGCAATGGAATGCCTTGCTTGGGGTGAAATGATTAAAAAAAAACACTATTACAATAATATTTGTACTTTTACATTTGTGCTAATATATGAAAGTATCTTTAAATTATTTCATTATATCTATCAGTAGACGTATTTTAGATTCATGGACTATAGATCTGTGGAAAAATGCAGAAGTAAAGTAATTTTTTTAATCGTGTGTTTATAGTTGGTAGTAATGCTATTAATATGTTTTCAAAGTACTTCCTCCTCAAAAGGTTACAATCTTTTTAATTAAACTAGCATGAGAGAAATCAAAATTGTATCCTACATTGTTTTGATGTAATACAAAAGAGTTTGAACGTATGTCCAAATGTTAGTTTCTTTTGTGTTTGTATATCCGTGCTTTTAGATTTCGTGATGTTTCCCCTATATATACGTTATTGCACTGTAGACACTGTTTTTTTTTTGTAAATCCTGGCATTTAAATTAGTTTGGTGACTTTTTTTAATCTGATAATATCACTAATAGTCTTGGAAGTGGGGGTAACAATTCTAGTGTTTGGGATAGTTAATTTTATTTGTGAGTGCATATGAAAATGAATTGGAAGGTATTATTATGAAATTTGTGTAATTTGGCGGGTATTAGTTTTTTTGGTTTTGTGGATTTTATACGCATGTTTTTTGGCGTTGAGGATAAAATGGTGTGGGTAGTGGAGAAGTTTAAAGGTTTATTCAGCATATTTCTCTTTTTCAGATAAATAATTAGGGCTGCATCTTCTGAGGGCCCTACAATTAAACCGGATTTAATTCTTTGGTTGTGGTGGGAACAGAAACTAATAAGGTTGTTTTTGTTGGTAGGTTTACAGTAAATCTTAAATTCTAATTTATCGTTATTACGTATTATTAAGATGTCAAGGAAATGTAAAGAATTGTTATTTTTAAGTTCATATGCGAATTCGATGGTAAGTTCTGCCTTATTGAGTTTAGTTACTTAGTTTAATAGGTTGGTGTCATGGAGGTAAAATGATAGCACATTATCTATATATGTTAAGTAAGTAGAATTGATAGGTACAATATATTTGAAAGAATTGATATCTAATAACTCTATAAATAGGCAAACGAGAGCACCACAAATAAAACAAGTGAAAACACAACTTTTTTCAGGTGTTTTTCCTCTGCATTTGAAATATTCATCCATTGCTCTATTACACGTGACATGTATCTGACCAATGAAATCGGACCTCAGTCAACGTACAGTCTACGTGGAATTTTTAAAATAAACAAAAAATTAAAATCATTCGCCTATAAAACAAATCTTAGAAGAAGTTTGTTAAAGTGAAACGTAGGATTAAAGACAAATTTTCCTATTTGTTCTTTACTTATTCTATTCATTTTTGTCGGATTTCGATCTATAAATTCAACTTATATATATATATATATATATATATATATATATATGTGTGTGTGTGTGTGTGTGTGTGTGTGTGTAGTTGTGTGTATGATTAAATAATAAATCGCCAGTACTTTCTTTTCAGTACATACGCGAATACGCACATACATATATCTTTCTTTCGTCATTGATCTGATGAAGTCTAGTAAGGTTGAAACGCCTAATCTAGTTTCAATGAAACGTTTTGCCATGTTCTTTCAACTTTGTCTGGATTCTGTATCCTATTTTACACACACACACACACACACACACACACACACACACACACACACACACACACACACACACACACACTCGCCCCCCACATAAATGCAAACAGACACTCACTGAATAGCATATTTGTAAAGCAAACATATATACATATGTTGAGTTTACAAATATGCGATTCAGTTATCCGGAATCTTCGATACTTCAGGTTTGAATTCGAAGAGAATTATTATTTCGGTATTTCTAAATATGCGTAGTTATTTTTTAATAGCTTCCTATCTAGATACAACACTATTTCTGATATTCTCCATGGAAGTATCTAATTTACTGATTAAATGTTGGTTGTCTGTAGAGAAATATTGCAATACTCTCCATTTTCCCGAACAAAAAAATATATTTTCAGTAGCATTTTGTAAAACAAAGATAAATTAAAGAACAAATAAATTGTGGTAAATTTTATTGAGAAAAAGATAGCATGAAAATTTTGTACGTATATTGTGAAATGAACTTTAAATCAGGCTGTTACTATCGAATATCATCTTTCTCTCAATTACAAGCTGTTTTTGTAGCCTTATTTCATCACAAAAAGTAAAGAAAGTAAAATTTTTAACCGGGTTACTTATTATTAAAATAAGAAAAAGACTTTAAAAATAAAAATGCAAAAGAAAAATGTTTAGAGTTTTAACGATTTTTTCCAAAGCCTTTTGTTACAGATCTGCGAAAAAACAAAAGCAAAATAAAACAAACACACAAAAAAAACCTTGCCAATTTGTTTTCCTTGTTGCCACTCAACCTGCTGTGACAAGGAAAATATTCAATTCAATTTATTACTGAGGATGAAGATAGCGAAATTAATGATTAAAATGATGTGAGTTGAGATGAGAATTGTGATGAATGACGATAGTAACTTGTACTTGTAGCCGATTAAAAAATATTCACAACAATAAACATTTAAAAATATTAACATGTAAAACATTTCTCTCCACATTAAAAAAAAAAAAAAAAATGAAAAAATGAAAAATAAAAAAAAAGTGGGAATCGGGTTAGGGTGGGAAAGGTGTACAATATAAGAAAAACCATGCATACAATTCATTTTATATAAATTTTTTCTTTCTTAAAATCAGATTAAACATATATAAATACTTATAAAGGTTTTACATTTTTGATGTATTTCAAACTCTCATCTAGTTACATTTCACAATCTCAAAAAAAAAAAAAAAAAAAAAAAATTGTCCCCCCCACCCTAAAAAAGAAAAAACAACTTTTAATTGATATATATATTTTTCTTGTTGAAAATTAAAAAAAAAAATGTTTGTTCATCAATTCATTCATTGGTCGCATGACTGAAAGTTTATATTACGTTTCATTCTTATCACTTTTGATGTCATGAATGTCCTGCACTCCCAATTTCTTTCGTGAGGAAAAAAAAAAAAAAAAAAAATGAGAAAAAATGACAAGAATAGCCATAAGAAGTGCAGTCATTTACAGTTTAAACTCCAATTTTTTTTTCCATAAAAAAATCTCATTCTGCTGCGGTACTTGTTGACGTGTACAATTCAAACATTCATTTTCATTGTTTAATTGATTTTATATAGGAAATGTGGTCCATGTCGTCGATATATTATTTATTAATTTGATCATCGTATTTCTTTTGGAATTATTTTTCCATTTAACTTCGTCTATATCTTTTAAATATTACTCATAGTTTCGTAAAATCGTGCATAAAAATCCTGCTTTTCTTTCAGAGCATAAAAATTCTGATACAACGAAGAATTTTTTCTTCAAATAAATAGGACATCCTTTTTTTTCTATTTGAAAAAAAAAAATTCTCTGTATCGACCTTTCAATTTAATTTCGTTATTGCCAAAAAAGATAATCGTTAATAAACGATTTTCTGTTTTCTTTTTCTTTTTTTTTAAGAACAGTTATCAAAAATGATTAAAGATTGCAACCATTAGAAAGAACAACATTTCCTTTTGTTTACAAAATCGAATAATATAAACGCATTTAGAGAAATGCAGATAGATTCATACAAGCACCTACGCAATTTATACCACTACAAATGTGTGTGTATGCACATACGCATACATTCACACGAATACACGTAGATTTTACATACGAATATAAATACACGCATATATTGTGCACATATATATCCCTATATTAGTTAATACAAATACATACACACGCATATATATATATATATATATATATATATATATATATATATATATATATATATTGAGGAAATTGTAAGATAAAATGGAAAAATTCTTACAATTTCCTCAATATAGTTCTTGATATATATATATATATATATATATATATATATATTATACGTCAGATTTTATTTATAGCGGGAACCCGTAGTTGGGTAGACACTTCGTTTTAATTTAAACAATATTTATTCCGTCTACTGGCCTGCACACTCGAGGAAAATTATTTTCTCGAGTGTGCGTACGGGTAAACGAAATAAATACTGTTTAAAATAAAACGGGTCGTCTATTTAAATACGAGTATCCACTATGATATATATATATGTGTGTGTGCGTGTGTGTGTGTGTGTATGAATTATTACATGCGTTCGGTGAAGTATATATATATATATAATATATATATATATATATATATATATATATATATATATATATATATATATGTGTATGTATAAGTATATACATGTATTTATATATGCATGCATTTAAATATATACTGTGCGTATCTGAACAGGCGTAATAAGCGTTTTATTTATTTGTTTGATTACAAATTGTTATGAGTAAATTCGGACTAATGTATTTTTATGTAGTACACGCGTGGGCGTTAGCTCGTATACTCACACACGCACACACATAATCACCCACCGACACACACGCACATACATGTTGGCTATTTCTATCTACGACTTGTTTTCGGTCCCACCCCTCTGCCAAGCCGGCTAGCTAATCCCAATGACAGACACCTGCTCCACCCTGCTGTTTAAACTGTAATTTGGAGAGAAATCTGGTGTGTTCAATTTCTTGAAAACGGCCAGCACACTTAAAACCCTCGGTCACGATGACTTGTGGCTCCTACCCAATGTCACTCACAAGACTTCTATGGTCTTCAGGCCCTTTCCAAAGGTGCCGCGCGCAGGTATCGACTTTCAAAGGCTGATATTACCAAAAAGTCATTCTAGGCTTTTTCGTTTGTAGTTCTGATGAAGCTTTGAATAGTGAAATGCATTATCTGTTTTCTATTAAAACTTTTTCATAAATTATTTCTACTTATCAAATTTGAAACTTTGTTGGGATTTCTATATCCTATTTCATTAATATATATATATATATCAATTTCCCTGACGAGCCGTTTGGCGAAACCGTGATAGGTTGTTGGCTCTTGCTTAGATTTTCTGTTTTTGTTTGCTCTACTTTCGTATTGAGCGCTTTAGTGTTAGGGTTTTCGTCTTGGGTTTTTTTTCTTTCTTACGAGTGCTTAACTTTTTGTTCATGTTTCTTTTTTTACTTCCCCTTCTTTTCCTTCCAAGTTCGTTCTCGGTGGGTTGTACAAGACGATTTAAATTATAGCTTAATTAATACTAGTTTCGGCAGAGTCAGTTCTGTTACTATTGGTATTGTTATTACTATAGTTAATATATATATATATATATATATAAAGACAAAAGAAAAACTCAAACTATGCTTTTGACCTCTGTAGGACTTTATCAAGGCAAGTGCAAGATCTTATTTTTTAACAAGTATTTATATACAAGAACAAAAATGTAAAAATGTGTGTTCTTTTGTTTTTTTTTCTAAATTAAGTTTAGGAACACTCACGAATAATTATTTGGCTAAACTAAATGTAAAAAATGTGAAAACCAATAACATTTTCCTCTTGTATATAAATAGTTGTGACAAAATATAATTCTTACATTTGGCTTGATAAAGTCCCACAGAGGACAAAACGCGTCGTCGGCTAAGGGAAGTTTTCTTTTCGTCTTTTATCATATTGTTCTTTTACAGATATATTCCATCTGAATTTTTTACACACACACACACACACACACACACACACACACACACACACACACACACACACACACACACATATATATATGCATATTACATATCTTTATGTTTATATAAATTTGTCTAAACGTACATATCTATTTGTTGCTGCATATTCAGCGTTTTCAAACACAAATATATATATATATATATATATATATATATATATGCCTATCAATAACTCTTTGATACATATTTCACTAATAGTGATTAATAAGGTACTTCTACTAATTTTTTTTAATGTACTTTCATTGCATGCGAACAAGAGATATTAGTCTAAAAAAGAAATCTCTTATCATACACCAGAAAACTTTAATAAAGAAAAACATCATAATTACCTTTTCAGCCATTGTTTATGAACCCCCCCACCCATATATATATATATATATATATTGATTTTTAATTACTTAGTTTTTGGTCATAATAAAATCAGACCAGTGCACATTTGTATTAAAAAGTGTTCAATAATAATTATATTGTAGAACTTTTGAATATTCTACATATGTAAACGAGTTATTACGCGACCTAGGTTTCTACCATGTGGTGTCTTCGCCTGACGACACCACATGGTAGAAACCTAGGTCGCGTAAT
This sequence comes from Ascarosepion bandense, assembly GCA_037127315.1. Lineage (NCBI taxonomy): Eukaryota > Metazoa > Mollusca > Cephalopoda > Sepiida > Sepiidae > Ascarosepion > Ascarosepion bandense. The sequence goes on along the minus strand of JBBBDQ010000160.1, from coordinate 40,650 downwards.
AACTCGTTCACAAATGTAATATAGATATAGATATATATGATAATGTGCGAAAACTTTTATGTGACGCGTATCATTCTTAGGACTTCATCGTTGATACGTCTACACATGTGTAGTCGTATCAACTTAAAAAAAAAACAAACTAAGTACGATAAAGTCCTAAGTAATGAAACACGTCACATGAAGTCTCTTGTCATACATCTTTCCTCCAAAAATGTTCTTGATATTAATTTTTTTTAATATCATTATCCCATATGCATATAACCATACATGCAGCATACAATTATTTCGTTATATTCACTTACGCGCAAATACCCCTGGGAAAGGTATGACTCTATCTATTTTCTCCCCCAGCTATGGGTAAATAGCAGGACAGGGTGGGCCCTAAAGCCTTGGGTGGCATCCAGTCTAGGAGAAGAACAACTCTAAATTCAAAACCTCCAACCATGAGTAAATAGCCCCACCAACCCGCAACTGGACAAGCGTGGTGAGTACGGCTACACCCCTGAAGACATGGTAAAAAAAAGAGAGCAGTTCCTCCAACAGGGATGAGCAGGTTCTAGATTTGGATTAGGATTTGGAGTGAATGAATACATCCATTTCCGTACACTGTCGGTCAGTCTAGCTAGTTACGCAAGCTTCTGCCGTTGTTGATGAGATAGTATTCGTCCCTGCTGTCCAAGTGTCGGTGTTCGACAAAGCCGGGATCCGAATACTGATTTTCAATGCCGTCTTCAGTTGGGAGCTTGAAGCAGTGTAATATTTCTCCTCTCTCAACAGGCATTACTTCAGTGCACTTGTAAAATATGCAATACGCACCGGTGTAAATGAGCTCTGTATCTACGCCAAACATTCACGCACACATACGCGTACACGTTTGAGTGTAATTACGTATACATAGTTTTAGTCACCATTCATGTATCGTTAGCATAAAACGTATAAAAATATTTAACGTAATCACATACACGATTTATTTTTGTATTTAAAATCCTGTATGTCGACTGTAATAATGATTATCATAATATTAATTGCAATATGGAGGTAATAACTGTCATGTTATTGGCACGTAAACAGTACAAATGGTGAGCATTTTAGACCACGTGACAATGTTAAATTTATTTGAATTTCATTTCGTTTCTTAGTTTTTTATGCTACCAAGCAAAGGCTGTTTCAATTTCTTTTTTTTTTTGCTTTAAATTATAGGTTTTAGCTGTAAAGATATGTTGTCGCATCGATCTGGTAGGATTGATTTTGAATTTTTATTTTTTTAAGATTTCAGATATGTTTTATAAGTTGGTTACGAAGCGACCCGAGTTCAATAGCTTTTATGTTACTGAATTGAAAAAAAAAAAAATATGATGCGATTTAATTTTTTTCAGACATGCATTGAAGTAAGCAACAACGGCACCCTTGACTTGACAACACAGTTTACTCACAGCTTGCCGTCCGAGGTCAACAATTATGATTGATTTTTACCATTAAAAATATTTTCAGTGTAAAAAGGCAGAAAATTTATTATTATTATTATTATTATTATTATTATTTAGTCAATGAAATGTAAGTATGAAAACCTCTGGTCAAAACTGTTTACCTAGTTTTAAAAATTACGATTAAGATATGCCAGCTTATTTTATTAACATCTGTTAATGTTGAAAAAAGTGAAAGTCAGATAATGGACTCTCCCTCCTATATTAAAAAGCGTAACAGGAAGTTAACGGGAGAAGTTCTTGAGTAGTTTATAGGAGTTCTTTAGAGCTTTATTGGAGTTCAGTAGAACTACTAGGCAGTTGATATTTGTCGGCGGTTAGCCGAATACTAAGGAGTCAGCTTTCAGTGGAAGATTACCAAGTTCCTAACATTTTGGGTGTGTTAAGTCGATTAGCAATCGACATAGAACGATTATAACCTTCAGTGCGAAAACTACTCCATAACAATATTATTAAGTAAAACTTTTTTACTTAGATACATACGTTACTACGAACTAGTTAATCAGATTAAAACAAGCAAACACAAAAACAAAGCACGATTAGTTTTAACTACAATATTTTCCCCCCTCTCTCTCTCTTCTTACTCACAAATATGTGTGTGTGTGTGTGTGTGTGGTTATTTTGGCTTCTATAAATACGTACATATAAGCATAATGGTATATTGTAGCCACCTCCAATAATTCACTGAAAAAAATACTATGATGAAAAAATGCCCCAAACTTAATAAAAACAAAGTTTTATCGTCAAAATCTGTATTTTATTATTAAGAGGAAAAACCATAATATTTTTTAATTATTTTTTTAAAATTCTTGAAATTTCGGTTAAAAATCTTTTTTTTTTCGTCAGCGGTGTACCAGAGATTACTATAGATAGTTTAGCGACTTTTTTCCGATAAAATAACATTAATTTTAAAATAATTATTTCAATTTTGCAAGAATTTCAAAATTGATGTGTTATTAATTTTAATTAAACTTTCAGGACTTATTAAAAAATGAATGAATTTATTTTTGAAATTATTATTTTTAGAAAATCTTGTTGAAAATATATTTTTTCTATATCTGTTACCCACCACTTACTTTATTTCATGAAATATCTAGAAATTAAATTCTGATCCCAAACTTTGTTTTATTATTCAAGCACAACTTCTTGGGAAATGTAAATCGATTATTTTTTCTCGAAATCAGTTCCGAATAGTAAAATAAAAACTGCAATAAAGCTATGATATTATTTAATCAGTGTTGTGGGATCTCCCCTTTTGTATATGATAATGGACTCGACTGAGTATACATATACTCCTGCCATAGAGAGAACAGCAGTTCAGAGTAATCGTAGAGATTCGTGCGAGTTATCGAAGAGTACCGGAACTGATACGTAAGTTAGTGAGACATACCGAAGTTACCCAGAGATTACCGAGTCAGAAGTCAGAATAGCTTTGAGCTCCACTCAGCTAGAATAATATACACGGATATACTATTTCCAACGAGTTCACTTCAAGACTTGTATATATTTATTTCTTACTAATAGTATTCCTGGATTTACTAACTCTCGTTCAACTTTGTAGATTACGTTCAATATAACCTACTTTTCTATCTCAATATCCTTTTTGTTGTTCATTATTTTGTGCGGTTCATCACCCGGAATCAACAACAGTTAGATAAGCTTTGAACGGGTTTTATAAATAATATGTATTAAAGACATTATAGTCTGAAAAACTTGTTTTTTATATGAATAATGAATTTTTACAAAAATTTTTTTAATTTATAATAATTTATAAGGTTTCAATAATCTTTTAGATATTCTTCAAAAATTTGATCCAGTTATGTTATTAAATTATTAAGTAAAGACCGTATTTACTAAGCTCAGAAGCAAAACAGTCTCCAACTAACCCATCACTTTTTTTTATTATCGTGTCACCCCAAGCAAGGCATTCCACTTCCACTATAGCGCAGGGGGTTACATAGAGCGATTGGGTATGGGAAATGTCAGAAGGAGGGTGGTAGACGACTTAGGATGTACATAGGGAGAGAGTTCGAGTGAGAGTGGGTGTGAGTTAGTGTGTTAGGAGGTGTCTATTGACCTTACATTTAAACTCCTGGAGGTTGTAGCCATCGGGGAAGCAAGCATGCGAGGGAGCTCTGAACCGTGATACTCGAGTCTTGGACACAGTTTTAGTAATTGTATACATAAAACAACAGACTTATTTTGCCAGCCGAGAAAATACAATTTTGCGAAGGGATCGTGTTAGTGCTGCTTTATTGTGTTTTCCTTTAACGTATATATTCTCGTTTAAAATGTACTTTTGAAAAGTTGACAGGGCACAACCTCTGAACCTCTGAAGAGTGGACGAACAGGTCCACCTTCGAAACTCTGGAGTCGGGATGCTGAAGGTAACATCATTTAGCTAAGTGACACATTTTTACTCACATTTCCCTCTCTCTCTCACTTTCTTTCTCTCTCTTTCTCTCTATCTATATGTATATATTGGATAATAAACATGTCTTATCAGTGGAAGAACCAAGACAAACCCATTGATGTGAAGTTATGGTTCATAAAACTTTTGTTCCTCACTTTTTTCTAGAATGTTGTTGGGTTGTAGAAGAAGAAGAAAAGATAAATAGGTAAAAAAAGATAAAAAAAATAGAAGCTAAACTCATTTTGCAGGTAAGTGAAAAACATAAAATTATGCATTGCCAAACAAACGAATAATAAAATTCTCCAAATAAACAATCAATAAAAAAAATTAAAATTAAAATGAAATTAGATTAGATTAAATTAAAACCCCTAAACCCTAAACCCGTAATGAGGAAAGAGAGCCTAGAGAATTTAATACTCACAAGATGGATAGAGGAAAAAAGAGACAGGAGAAAGCAGTGCGAGACCTACTTATTAGATCTGAGCAAATGGATGGCAGAGCAGGGTTTGGAAAGGATACCCAAGAGGAAAAATATAGAGAGCGACAAGAGACAGCCAAGTGGAAGTCCATGATTACCTATGTTCTGAAGGGGCATGGCCCATGAAGAAGAAGTTTGGATAGCGGAACAGGGTTTGGGAGAGAAACCAAGAGGAAAAATATTCAGAGCGACAAGAGACAGAGCCAAGTGGAAGTCCATGATTGCCTACGTTCTGAAGGGGCATGGCCCATGAAGAAGAAGTTTGGATAGAGGAACAGGGTTTGGGCGAGAAACCAAGAGGAAAAATATTCAGAGCCAAGTGGAAGTCCATGATTGCTTACGTCCTGATAGGACGCGTCACATGAAGAAGAAGAAGAAGAAGAAGAAGAAGAAGAAACCCTAAAAGATAAAACAAAAGATAGACAAAAACCAAACATAGAAAAAGAAAAACCCTCCAGCAAAACCAATTTAAAGAAAAGATTAAAAACCTTGACGAATAAACGTTTTCTATTTTTCGTATTTTGGAAAAATTGCAAGCACAATTTGGTGAAATGTCAATGGAGCTGAATGTGTTCCTTTCGAATGAAGACTGCTTATTAAGTGCTGTGTTAATGTGCATATAATGTAAAAGTATGCGATTGCTTTTGACAGAAGAAAAGAAGACTCCTGTTGGGATTCCAAACGTTAATAAAATGGATGAAACCGAAAGTAAAATACTAAATGATTTCATTTTTCTTTTTTATTTTTATTTCTAAAGAATTTTAGTGCTTTTTAGGAAAAAAATGCTTTAAGTAAAAAAGTTAAAAAATCTTTTCCCTTGAAAGAAAATTACTGCGAAAATAACTGAAGATGGCTCAAGCCACAATAAATAGCATAAAAACTAGTAGTTAATTTTTAATTAAAAATATGACAAAAAGATCAAACGTCTTTAAAAATTGATTGACTTTTAATAACAGATAAAATTTAATCGAATTTTGACTGACTTTTCTTTAATATTACGAAATAGAAGTGTCAAATAAAGAATTTTGTTTAATTTGATGGGATTGCTGATACACTATTGTTTATAATATTTTCTTTTAACGTTATAAATGATAAAGTAAGGGAAGATACGATACGATCTTTCCAATACGCGATATGATCTTTTCAGTACTTGATATACTTTTTCAATATACGATATGATCCTTTCACTAATTGATATGATCTTTTCAGTACTCGATATGATCTTTCCAATACACGATATGATCTTTTCAGTACTCGATATGATTTTTCCAAAACAGGATATGATCTTTTCACTAATTGATATGATCTTTTCAGTACTCGATAGGATATTTCCAGTATACAATATGATCTTTTTAGTAATGGATATGATATTTGAGTACTCGATAATTTTTTTCAGTACTCGATATGATCTTTCCAATACACGATAGGATCTTTTCAGTACACGATATGATCTTTTCAGTACACGATATGATCTTTTCAGTACTCGATATGATTTTTCCAAAACAGGATATGATCTTTTCACTAATTGATATGATCTTTTCAGTACTCGATAGGATATTTCCAGTATACAATATGATCTTTTTAGTAATGGATATGATATTTGAGTACTCGATAATTTTTTTCAGTACTCGATATGATCTTTCCAATACACGATATGATCTTTTCAGTACACGATATGATCTTTTCAGTACTCGATATGATCTTTTCAGTACTCGATATGATCTTTCCAATACACGATACGATCTTTTCAGTACTCAATATGATCTTTCCAATAAAAGATATGATCTTTTCAGTACTCGATAAGATCTTTTCAGTACTCTATATGATATTTCCAATACACGATAGGATCTTTTCAGTATTTTTATTATAATTCTGTTTGTTTCTCAGCTCTTCAGTTAGTTATTCCGTTTTGATTGTGAAGATGGAAAAGACATACCAGAGACGCTGTTTGGTTTCACTGAGAAAATGAAAGAAAGAAAGAATAAGAATGAAATAATAAATGAAAATGAAGATAGAGGAGGGGATAACACTTTCTTGGAATTAACGTCTGCTTCAATGAAATTGAAAACATGTGAATTTCGAATCTTCAGTTATATCCTCTTACTTCTTTAAATAATGACTTGCATTCAGACTTATTGTTGTTATTTTTATATTTTCTCAAAGTTATTAAGCTCAAATATTTAGCGATGCAAACAGGAAATTTCCACGGGTATTTTACAGTCGTCGAACTCTTCAGTCAGTTACTTAAAAATTAAGATTCATCAGAAAATTCAAATAGAAAATTCGTGATGTTTTCACGGTTATTTCTAGTTCTTATTGTACTTATCAATATTGTTATTTGCATTTCGAATAACTATAAATATCTTTTAGTTTGGCACTCACTGTAATGTACTCAATGCAGATCATTATTATTATTATTATTATTATTATTATTATTATTATTATTATCTCTTTTTCCACGTTGTTTTTCGTTTTCAACTGGAGATTTAGCATTCTGATGGTTGTCCACCAAGTCGTACGACCTCAAACAGATTGCATCATTCGTAGAATATTTGCAGTGCCAAGTAACGCGCACTTCGGAAGTAACTTCGCACTTCGGACACAAGGCTTTATTCCGATTGTCTTAATGTAGGACCTTTAAGTTTGGTGGTATATACCAAAACACCCCAATGACAATAGTGGCCTGAATGTCCCACATTGTGTTAGCCTGAATCCGGGAGAGTCAGTGTATTTTTAAGACTTTCTCTTCCTTTGACCTTGATGTTACGGTCACCAAGAACAGCCACGTCGATAAGAAGACTTATGCTTCTTTTAAACGACGTTTATTATTATGTAATTTTTAACGTTTAGAATTATTCACACCAATCATTTGTATTTTTTCTTCAAATATTGATACGTTAAAATATTTGTAACGGCAAAGGCTCAGTTTTATATCATTTGGATTTTTATTAAGCGGGATCTTAACAAGATAACCATTAATTATTGAATAAAAAAGCAGCTTGTGAAAAAAGTGATGCTGGGTTACAAGCATACTCGTCACACCAAGTCAGATAAGAGCATACTAGAAACATAATAATAATAATAATAATAATAATAATAATAATAATTTTATAAATGGAACTTTGTCTGTGTGTGTGTCTGTGTGTGTGTGTGTTCGTTACTTATGGACTCCGAAACGGCTGAACCAATTTTCTTGAAAATTTACACAGTTGTACTATAAGCGTCTGTGAGTGTTTTTAGCTAGGTTTTGTGTCGAGGTACGCCCGATAAATATAGAAAATCGATAATCGAAAAAATCGGATTATAGAAGGAGTGGCCTGATTTTAATAAAATTTGATACACTCATAGACAAAGGCATAAGAAACGATATTCAAAAGTTTCAAGGTTGCAGTTCTTACAATAGTGCAGAAAATCGATAATATATATATACAAAAGGTAAGATGTTTGTGTGTGTATCTGTTTATCTGTCTGCATGTCTGTATTTTTTTTCAGCCCTTTTATTTTAGTTTTTGCTTCGGGTTTGGCTCTCAGTAGGTATAATTGTAGTTCTTAGTCTCAGCCATGATGCCATTTACTCAGAGGACTTATTTAGCCTTCAAAATTCTTGGAAATTCCAGCTTAAGAGATATACAAAAATATTTTCTTGATAAGTACAACCCACACACTAAGGAAATCTTTGTTCATGTAACGCTAGTGATGTTATGGGAGTTAGACAAAACAAATCATGGAATATGGCCATAACAACACACCAGTATCTGCATAAGATCTTTCCGCAGACTAAATAGGTAGTACGACCATAGGAGAAATCGAAATAATAATAATAATAATAATAATAATAATGTAGTTGACAAAGGAAATGAAAAGTATGATAGTCTAAAATGGGAAATGTAGAAATTGTGGTTAATGAAATTGTGGTCTATTGCAGTTGATTCTCGGAGAATCCTAACTACTGAGATTCTAAAGTGGCTGGAAATTGTTAGGGATTAGTGTCAAAATTGGACATTTAGAGAAAACTCGACCCTTGGACTGCTCATTATACAGCGAAGAGTTTCTCGAATAAGTGTGAAAACCTATCACCCCAGTTCAACAATTGTGGACAGCTGTTACTTTAGTTTCTATCTTCATCTATATTTGTAGACCAAAAAGCAACAGCAATAATAATAATAATAATAATAATAATAATAATAATAATAATAATTTCTCTTTTTGCGTTTTCAATAACAAAAGAAGAGAAAGTAATCAACTGCGAACCATTAAAGGCTTTGGAAGTTGAATAATTGTTATGGGGAAACACACCTATTCCTCAGACTCTCCCTCCTATATTAAATAAGAGTTAACAGGAAGTTCTTAGAAGTTTTGAGGAGTTCTTGAGAAGTTCATAGGAGTTCTTTAGAGTTCTATTGGAGTTCAGTAGAACTACTAGGCAGTTGATATTTGTCGGCGGTTAGCCGAATACTAAGGAGTCAGCTTTCAGTGGAAGATTACCAAGTTCCTAACATTTTGGGCGCGTTAAGTCGATTAGCAACCGACATAGAACGATTATAACCTTCAGTGCGAAAACTACTCCACAACAATAATACAATTTGTCATTGGCGCACTCTGTACGGAAATTGATAGAATGGAGACATGAATCAAGAAAATCGGTTTTGATTGTCGATTAGAACTGTTCCAGACGTGAAATCTCTTTGAAAAAACAAGAATAATCTGGTAAAATGATGAAATCTTAGAGTCAGAGGAAAATTGCATATCTAAAATCTGGTTGTGGATCGCTATCCATGCATGACTTATCAAATATTAAGATCTTATCTGAGCAAATACTGAAATAATAAAGACGCATTATGTGACGTAATCTAATCCGGAAGTGTTTGTGACGTAATCTAATCCGGAAGTATTTGATTATGTGTATTTGATAATTTCCCCTTTATGGGAAGGAATTTAGATTGTCACATAATAATGTTCTTAAGAAAGAAGAAATTTGAAATTTAGTTACTGTCTATAATTAAGAGCATTTTATGTAATGTGTTTTAAACTGGAAATATCAGTTAACAAACACAATTATCTTGTGCCTGAAATGCGGATATATTTCTGTGAAACCAGGAGACAGGAGATAAGTCTTTGCACTTTGTATTCATTTATTAATGCAATATTTCTTAATATTGAGCTGTTTATTTACAAAATCTGCTAACTTTGAAAACATTATCATCCAATAATATACTAGTTGATGCTTTTTTTTCAGTCTTTGTCATAATTATTATTATTATTATTCACCTGAAGATCGTGAGAGCGTGAAACTTAAGTAGCAACTCGAACTGCGCCTTGGTGAGGGTTGCCTCTATGTCTTTACTAAGCATTTTTTAATAGCCCAGCCGTTGGGTATTGCAATCTAATGCTTATGTAGGTACTGCTTTTTGGTCTTTTCTCATGTATTAGTTTAGATTTTTTTTATCTAGGATTTTTCTTGTTTTTTTTTGTTGTTGGTCGCACCAATATTTAGTTTTTTTTTAGTATGTCTAATATATGGAATATTAATAATGATATACATGCACACGCATGCGCATGCGCTTAATGTTTTCATTAATTTCTTAATTAAAACAATAATGCTTTATATTTATGTGAGAAAGTTTTATTTAAATGGTTAACTTGTTAAGATCAAGCTTAATAAAAATCCAAAGGATATTAAACCGAGTTTTTTCCGTTATAAATATTTTAACGATTTAAAATCTTCTGTACAATAAAGATTTTCAAAGATGTTAATATTACATTATATATTATAAACACGGGCAAACCATAATGACAAACTGTGATGTGATATTCACATCCAGCGTCTTAAATGCACGAGTTTGTTGTTGCTTGGAAATCTTCCATGTAAACAAAAACAGTTTGTCATTATGGTCTGTCCGTGTTTACAATATATAATGTAATTTGACATCTTTGAAAATGGCTTATGTAAGCCGAAAGATTAGATTGGATTATTAAAACAATTATGTATCAATATTGTAATTCTCTTTCTTCATTTAATGATAATGCTCTTACGCTTATCAGAGAACATGAAAAATATTTACATAAAATAAATAGACAAAACTTGTCTATATTATTTAATGAAACATGCATTAATGAAAGAATGCTGCCTAAACACACACACACACACACACACACACACACACACACACACACACACACACACACACACACGACCGACAGAATCAGAATATGCTCCCAACCCCACTTTCACTTAAACATCATATCACCACAAATAAACCGTTTTCACCATTTAATTTTCATTCCAACTTTGTCACCCGATGAGAAGCGCGTAAAGTAACTTCGAAACGCGAAAATTTGTGTGTAGTGATACTATGAATTTATAAACCATTGTAACAACTATTACAATATAACGCTCTACGTTTGTATCGAGCACTCTTTATAAAAGTAAATGCATGAACAGCAGGTAAAAAAGACCTACGAGTTCCACAACTTTGTTACAATATATATATATATATATATATATATATATATATATATATATATATATATATATATTTATATATATAGTTCCACAACTTTGTTACAATATATATATATATATATATATATATATATATATATATATATAGTAAAGAGAATCATAGATCATACCATCTTCCATGTATCTTCAAGCAATTATTTCTCTGATGAAGATGCACTGAATTTATTGTGATCTATAAACGCTCACCGATTAATCTTTGTGTATATTTTAAAGCTTATGTAAAATATTAAAAATGCGAAGAAGGACAAATAGATCAACATTTGTTTGTTCATTTTAACTTTCTTTCTTTTTTATGTTCGTTTTAGCTCTCATTCTTTTTATTTTTCATTCTTTTTTTAGTTTTCATTCTTGTAAGTGTTTATAGATTTGATTGTTCCAATTATTTATTCTCTTGCAAAAATAGATTATCTATCTTAAGAATTATGGATTTCGCAGTAAATATTTGTTTCAAATCAAAATTATAGTGCATTTATGTGTGTATTAAGTTAGTCAGAACAGGCAATAAATAAACGCAAATTGCCCTGTCGTATATTAATCGTAGGAGATCATATTATCAATGCATCTTTCTTTCTCAGACCTTGGGTGGATCGATCGTTTTCGTTGAGTGAATATTTTCATAGTTTTATGTGGACACACACAAATAAACACACACACATACATATGTATAACGTGGAATCTTCTATAGTTAATACTACGCGGCAATGATGATATGGAGTAAATAATAATAATAATAATAATAATAATAATAATAATAATAATAATTGTGTTAATCTCAAATACAAATTTTAGACAGCGCTAGCAAGACAAACCTCTGCATGGCCAATATCCAGAATGTGCCAATAAATCCAATGTTGACAAAGTTAATACTCATCGATGGTTACGTGCATCTGGATTAAAGTCTGAAACTGAAGGCTTTATTCTTGCAGCACAAGACCAAAGTCTTTTCACTAGAAACTTTCAGGCAAATATTATGCATAATAATATGGATCCAAAATGCAGGTTTTGTGATAAACACCAAGAAACAATAGACCACCTAATCTCAGGCTGTTCTGTGCTTGCTCCAAATGAATATAAAAATCGCCACGATAGAGTTGGGCAATATTTACATTGGACAATGTGCAAACATTATGGAAAAGCTGTTATCAAACACTGGTATGAACATCACCCAGCACCGGTTACAGAAATAGAAGATGTAACCATTCTATGGGATTACACCATCTACACAGACAGAAAAATTGAAGCAAACAGGCCAGACATTATTGTTAAAAACCAGAAGGAGAAAACTTGTCTATTAATTGATATGGCTTGTCCAGCGGATTGTAACATAGCAATCAAGGAATTTTAAAAACTGTCAAAATATAAAGACCTGGAAATTGAAATAGAAAAAATGTGGAAATTGAAAACAAGAGTTGTGCCAGTGATAGTAGGTACACTTGGAATGATAAAAAATGTAACAAAATAACACATTGAAAGAAACCCTGGAAACCCCAGCTTAAGAGATATACAAAAAATGTCTTGTTAAGTACAGCCCACACACTAAGGAAAACTTTATCTATGTAATGCTAGGGATGATAGGGAAGATAGAAAAAACATGAAATGGAGCCATAACAACACGCCACGACCTGCCTTAGGTCTCCCCGCAGACTTGGTTGGTAGTGAGACCAAAGCAGAAATCGAAATATGATGAAAAATGATATAATAATAATAATAATAATAATAATAATAATAATAATAATAATAATAATAATAATAATTGTGTCAACCTCAAATACAAATTTTATGATGATTATCCAGAAGCAATTGACTATCTTTTATCAGGTTGCACCCTATTAGAATCTATCGAACGTAAAATACGTTATGACAGAGTGGGTTAATATATGCACTGGGAAAGCTGAAGGTTTTACGGGAAGGAAACTGCGAGAAACTGGTATGAATATCACCCAGGACCGGTTACAAAGATAGGACTTGTAACCATTTGTATGGGTCTTTACAATACAGACTGAACAATGAATGCTAATTGCCCAGATATAGGAATCAAAGACCACAAAAAACATAATCTGCTTTCTTATTGACATGGCGTTTCTTGCAGACTGTAATGTATCTTTGAAGATTTTCAAAAAAAACTATATATATATATATATATATATATATATATATATATATATAAAACAAGACAAAAATATCCAAAAATTAAAAAAACGGATCTTGAAATTAAAAAAAAATGTCTCAATAATCTAGATTGGGGTTCTAGGTTTGATTGGAGAAGGTTGCGATAGACTCATTGAAGTATCCTTGATAGCCTATACTTTAAAGAAATACAAAATACAAAACTGTTGCCATAATTGTAGTAGCCGTAGTCGCAATAATAATATGGTAATAATAATAGCAGTAGCAGCACAAAATTAGGAATCTTCTTTCTTATAATAAAGACCGTTGTGTATCCTATCATTCTGAAGAGGAGATTCTGATCTTGAAATATTAATGAACAATAAATAGGTAATACCCAACACCTTCTTTACCTTCCTTTATTATACTAAACGCATTGTGATAGCCTTCAAATACCTACCGATACATCTTATATACACAATGATTCAAGCAAATGACAAAACTCTCCTATATATATATATATATAAATTTCTCTCCTTCACGCTCATGGAGAGAGACAATAGCGAAGCAGCATCGGCTCAGTTCATTCTCTTTACTACCAGTTATTAAACTTTACTACCAGTTATAAAAGCTCTTGCCGCGTGTTTGCTCTTTAACAATGCACTATTTTATTTTTTCAACATTTATGTCGTCGAGTAGTAAAATATATATATATATATTTTTTTAAAAAAAAATTTGATATACTACAATTACATGGGTAATACATATTTCACCGCACAATGATGACCTTGCGGCTCGTCAGACCCAAATAATACAAGATATCAGATTGTATCATTTGGGCCTGACGAGCCATAAGGTCATCATTGTGCGATGAAATATTTATTACCCATGAAATTTTAGTATATCAAAATGTTTTTCTAAATTATATTACTCTGTTAAATTAAATAAATTAATTTAACATTGAATTTTTTTGAGTTCGTCTCTATCGGAATTTACCTGAATAATATACCAAGTGTTCTAAGTTATATTTCTCTCTTGTCACGTTCAGTAGGGGTTTGGATTATTGTTTTTCTTATGTCTTAATGTAAGATACTCAGTCGTAAGTACATCAAAATATATGTTGCCGTCATTTTAGGCCGCATATCGATATAAATATTTTTAGGTCATTTGTGACAGCACGGGCACACTAGTTGAAAATCTTCCATTTTATCAATCACGTTTTTTGATGTATCAATTTACAAAAATCTCCGAATGATGCATTCTCACTTTTATTAATATAATAATCTTTTGAATTTTTTGAAATCTTAATTTCAGCTGTTTCTTTTTTAATCGCATTTCTCAAACAGTTATTGCGCGATTTTAAAAATAAAGCAGTACAGATCGTATATAAAGATTAAGTCTCTAGCAAGATTTGAACCAGCATCGATTATATTTGAAAGCCAATCTCAGGTTGACAAATTGGTAACAGCGTTGTTACAGTATAACAAGCTACTAAGTATAAAGGTTGAAGTCTCGTCGAGAGCATTTCTTTTTAATCTCCAAATTCATGATGTTAACGTAATGGTGGTAGATTAGAATAACGATAATTGAAATTAAACAAATTACATAAGAAATTATGAAAGATAAACTAGAAATATAGAATTTTAGGAATAATTTTTCTGTAGGAATATTAACCAATAATTTTAATCTGAAGCCAGATGTTTACGTGAAAAGTGTTTTGGAATTGCATATTCATCGATGTGTGCAACAGTTTTTAGCGAAAAACCGATTTGTAACGGCGTCTTTAGCTTTCAAATAAATAAATCGATGAAAACTAGAGGGCATAATCGACCAAATTTTCGTCTACCATTTTAATGTTGACCAATAAGAATTCACATTTCTTTTTGTCGCGTAATTTCAATTTTTTACAAACATCATTTTCTTCAAAATGACAAGGTATTCTGGGAGATAGGATGTTTTTATAATTTCTTTTTTGTTCCTTTTTATTAAAAGAAAAACCTTATTTGAAACTAAATATGAATATAGGTATATGTATGTATGTGTGTATATATGTGTGTGTATGTGAGGTTGTGTGTGTGTGAGAGAGAGAGAGAGTGGGGGAGAAAGAAAAAGGAGTACGTATGGAAGTAAGAAGATCGAATAATGTGTAGATTAGCGAATCATTGACTGTGGCTGAGTTAAAAAAAATGAGAAAAATGGATAAGAAGAGTAAGAAATACTTAGGTTAGCGGATAAGTGAATGTCACTGAGTTAAAAGAGAGGGAGAGAAAGAGAGAGAGAAAGAGAGAGAGAAAGAGAGAGAAATAGAGAGAGAGAGAGAGAGAAAGAGAGAGAGAGAGAGAGAGAGAGAGAGAGAGAGAGAGAGAGAGAGAGAGAGAGAGAGAGAGAGAGAGAGAGAGAGAGAGAGAGAGAGAGAGAGAGAAAGAGAGAGAGAGAGAGAGAAAGAGATAAAGATAAAGAGAGAGAAAGAGAGATAGAGAGAGAGAGAGAGAAAGAGAGAGAGAGAGAGAAAGAGAGAAAGAGAGAGAGAGAGAGAGAGAGAGAGAGAGAGAGAGAGAGAGAGAGAGAGAGAGAGAGAGAGAGAGAGAGAGAGAGAGAGAGAGAGAGAGAGAGAGAGAGAAAGAGAGAGAGAGAGAGAGAGAGAGAGAGAGAGAGAGAGAGAGAGAGTTTGCTCGGGGTTTGAAATTTTGAACATTCTCTCGTTTATAAACTACGTCAACAGCTCGTTTCTTTCTTTTTTAATTATAAGATAAAACTGTGGCGATTGAAATCGTAATGTTTAAAAGTCATTCGCACACACAAAAAATGTAAGTACCACACAAAAACCCTTACGCATGTCGCTTGTTGTTCATTCATACAGGCGCGTGTATTAATTACTAAATTTAAAACATATGTGTATTTAGAATCAAATGTTCTTTCAAATACTTGACTTGTAGCAGCACATAATTTAGCCAAATTAGTATAATAATTAAAAAGAAATTCTCTTTTTGGAGTTTAAATTATGCAGAACAGTAAAAAAACTCACAATCACTGTCTAGCCTTAATTAATATAATTATCACTTTCTTTACTTAATTTTATTGAAATTTTTTTTTACTTAATTTTATTGAAATTTTTAGATTAGTTTATTCGCTGATAATCTCTTAAATATGTACTGGAAAATGAGTATAATCACCCCTCGAAATACTCGACTATAAAAGAAATGGTCGAACCTCACTCGTGAGCAGTCGTCAAATTGCAATGAATAAAGCTTCGACTACAAGCTTAAACCTTCTTCTTTAGAATGTATAAAACTGTAGTGTTTTTTTTATTTAGTGAGAAAATATCTACTCAGTTACGCATTCTTATGATGAGAGAGAGAGAGAGAGAGATAGAAAATATATCAGATGCACAACAACTTACTAACAGGTAATTTTTAAAAAATTTCTGGTAGCAATTTTTTTTAAATTTTAAAGTTGCTCTACTTCTGTCCCATATTAATTGTTACATTTGCGTGTACATTTCATGCGTTAAGTGTAGCATCTATTATGGGACAGATGTAGAATTTTGAAGAGTTTAAAATTGTATGAAGATGTCTTTAATTTTTAAAAAAATTGATTATTTTTCGATATTTTTTTCTCCTTGCCATATGCCCTTTCGTTATCAAGTAATGCTGAAAAATGTTTGCTTTTATCATTCATTCTTTTTTTTTAATGCTAATTGTTGCTCTGTATAATTTTATTTTTTTTGTGGGGAAAGAGTAAGAAAATTTTAAAAAAATTCGTAATGAAATACATTTTTCTCTTTCCAAAATGTTAGAATTTATTACTCTGACCAAACAGGCGTTCCCCTCACCAGCCTATCGAATTCTTAACGCACGTAAAAATATTCTCGTTTGCCACAACGACTGAAAAAACAAAAAAACAAAAACAAAAAACAAAAAACAAAAAAAAAACGACCATATTTTTATAGTTTAGACTTAGAGCAAGCCGAATTTTGGGATTTTTTCCGATGTTATTTATGCAGTTGCGACTGGAAGTTCTTGAAGGTAAAATCATGATGAAAAAAGTCCACAAAAAACAAAACAAAACAAAAAAACCTCTCAATTATGCGGTATTTCTTTAAGAAAGAGTTACGTAGATAGTTCTAATTTAAGCCGGATGAAGAAAGAAACGCAGAAAAAAAAAATTAAAAAACAAAAAATTCAACTTCCTTATTGAAATTTTGGTCAGTTGCCTGTTCTCCACGATTAGCAAGATTTAATTTGTCACATTGTCCATCTCATATTTGAATCGAGTAACAAAAAAAAAAAAAAAAATAAACCGATGTCCAAATATTTTAAATGCGTTTTCCTTAAATATTTTCTACCCTTGGTAGCTCGTTTACTGTTTGTGAAAACAGAATTTATCGACAGAATCAAACTTTAATGCATCATCATCATCACCAGCAATAATATTATCATCATCACTATCAGTTTTATCGGGAAAATCTATCAACATCAATATCAATATTTTTAGTATTTCTATCTCTTCATTACCGTTCATATTCTCGTGATATCATCTTTGAAGTCTGTCTCGTTTAATTCATTCAATTTTTTCAATATCTTTTTTCTTTTTGCAACGTTTTTTTTAGTTTTCTTCGCTCTTGATTCTTTCGTTTTCACCTCTTCGTAAGTTATTGACCATTCATCATTTCATCAAAGCTTTTCTTCCTTCTTACCTCCCTTGTCTTTCCTCTCCTTTTTCATCTTTCAATCTATTGCATAAGTTTTGAATGTTGAAACTGAAGGTGCTGTTAAAAATGTACACATCAACTGATAAGGCTCTCAGTAGAGTGGGGAGCTTTAAACATGACTATGCAGGTGATAATAATCGTGACGCAGACGAAGACAGTGAGGAACAATCGGTCCACCATTTGCGCCACTTGCTGCCATTCTAATTTGATGACGTCACGCCGGTCCTGTTCAGCCAATCGGATTTCGTTTCTCTCGATCGTTTGGTAGACTTTTGTCAGTACCCGTTTGAACTGTCTCTCGAAGTCGTCACTGGACGAGTGTGTTGGCGACGATAGGCGACTCTGTAAACTTCGTAACCTACTGAATCTGGGCGACAGAATACCACCATTGCTGGTGTCCAGGTCCCCATGGAAACGAGTTTCCCGCATCATTGACTGAGGTTGCGTTATCGTGGGATTCATCTCCTGCAAAAGACAATAAAGAAATGTTGTCGTTATGTTTATGTATTTTCAGCCAGCACAAGCAGATGCGAAATACGACATACATCGAGATAAACAAGAACGTCTTCGCAGCATTTCTCTGTTTATCTAATGTTGCAAATAACTATTTTCATGACCCCTAAACTGACTGCTAACCCCTAACATTGTCATAATGTTGCAAAGTGTCGTAAATGAAAAAATACGCACTGGCCAAATTACACCAGAATGCCTTTTGTTCACTTAACCATATTTATCAGTTGAATGCCGTACTTGATACACGCTTGGACAATCCTATCTCTTTCGATCCATGACTGGCTAGGCAGAAAATTTCCCCGCAGTAGTTTGCCATTTATTTCTGCGGTAGACTGGTTGCCAAACAAAGCTATATAACCCAATCTGACCTGCTATTCAACTCATTACTGGAGGAAGAAGAGATGGATTATTACCTTTCCCAAGGGTATTTGCGCGTAAGTGAATGAAACGAATTCAATGGAAGTTCGAACTTGGCTCTCAGAATTTTAATTCCGAGTCGATATCCACTGCACCACAACGCACATTTAACCATATGTATAGAAGGCACACAATTTAAATTCGTAATTTGAGAATCACGATGACGAATGCACATTCTAATATCTTTCTGAAATTGATTATTAATTTATTGTTAATGCTACATTACAAGTAACGTATCTGCAACTTTATAACGTAACGTTTTGGGCACGTTGAGGGGAGTCTACAAATGAACGTTTTTGCTATGTCTATGTAATGTTGCAGAACCGTTGCAGCAACGTCATTTTGATTCCTAAGCGGAAATTAATAATTAAATTCTATAAAATAAGTATTTATTTCTTTTCGATACTGAACGTATCTTGAATTCTTTATAAACTCTGTATAGTGACAGGCTAATGGTTAACGGGTGGTTTAATTTTCACTGAGTCTGTACATTGGATGTGCCAATAGCATAAAAATAATCGGAAAAGTGGAATCGCACAAGTTCATAATTCCAGTCTACTGTGTTGCGTTCGCTATTGCACAGTTTGCACAGTGAGAGTTAAGAAGTCATCTCTTCCCCCCTTTACCAGATATGGGTTAAATAATGAAACTGGGTGGCAGCCAGTCCAAGATAAAGAATATTCTGAATTTGAAACCGTATAGAAGGCAGCGGGAAATCACTTCACTATCTTTCTCTTGAAGTTATGACAGTTCACAGATAAATGAAGAGAGAAACAGAATCTTTGGAGAGTGTTGTGATCTGGGAAGGCACAACACTTAACTCGACACAGTCGTGATGCTAATATTCAATACTCAGACTAGTCCCTGCAATAGTATTATATTCTTCTGTCACAATTACCCAGGACTACTTATCATGAATGGATCAGTTCATTCATGATTGTAAGGAAGGTAACTGGTTCTTACCACAACATATCCACTGCTGAGACTTACTTCCTATGGAAGTTATGCTTTTTTTCTTTCTTTTTGGGTTAAGATCCAACACGTCTGCAGGCTGTCTGTTCATTTTACTAAAGCGTGTGGTTTCCGGAGCTATCTTGGGCATAGGTGCATCGAAACATCATACAGAACCATCATCGTCTCCTCCTCTCGGATGCTCTGTACGTTCACGTAATTTGTCTTATTTGATTTCTTATTTAGACGTCCTTCATGCACCAATGTAAACCCTTTTATCAGGTACAATAACTTTCCGATAGGTCTATCGACTATCCCATCTTCCCAGCATTCTTTTCCATTTTTTGTAAGTTCAAAAGAATATTTTTTCGCTGGGTTTGGATTATTTTTGTGTATCAGATTTATTTTTTAACTGTTTATTTATTTATTTATTTATTTTATTTTATTCGGCAGCAGTTTGTCAAACACTGATCTAATTTCCCTTGTGAACATTAATATTCTGTTGTTCCCGGCGTAAGTTTTTCAACGTACTTGTTTCACAAATTGAAAAAAAAAAAAATCAAAAAATCAAAAAATCCCCCCCCCCCCGAAAAACAAATAGACAAAAAACTAATTTTTATTCACAACTATTATAATAAATAGTGAATCATTTTTGTCGGCAACTGTTGTGATTTGGGGTCTGGCTATGCACAACGCTTAACTCAACAGAATCAGTCGTAATATTCAACACTCAGCTTCAATAGTATTATCTTCTTCCTTTGACAGTTAACCAGTCCATTCATGCTAGTAAGGAGGGTAACTCGCTCTTACCACAACAAAACAACAAAAACAACAACAAAAGCATTGTATTGAATATTTGTTATAATTCCTTTGAATCACTTTCATTTGTATCTCCATATTTTAAATTTTGTTCTCATAAAAAAAAAAAAATGAAATTTTTTAGTAAATGAGATAGTAAACACTAAATAAAATAAAACGTGATTTGTGGCTATGAAACTGTTCATTTTTTTTTCTCTATTTTTGTAAATTATCGATTAATTAATATATTTTTCCAGATTTTGTTTAGTCATACCTGGTCGGCTATCAACACTTACCAGTAGTGGCTTGGTGTTCTGATCGCTCTCTTCTTGGTTCGAAAGTTTGAATCTGATATAGGACGAGTTGCTTTGGGAAGAACAAGGAACAAACTGTAGAAAAATAGAAATAAAAAAAAAAACAATGAAAAGAGAGATCAGTAAGAATAAAACCCATCTGTCTAATCTGGTCATCTAACTGGCAATTTCTTTTGAAAAATGAAATTTAAAAGCAAATAAGATCAAATTATTTGAAATATATGTATTTTTCTTACACATTCTAAGCTCTTTTACCTTCTTAAAAATCTTATTTTTGCATTTATTACATCAATATTGGTTGTTGGTTGGTTGTTTTTGTTTAGTTGCATATCAACCTCTGAGCTATTTAATGCCGAAATTTAAATATTTCCCTTGCCTTTCCCTCGTACAACATTTATGATACGGCGAAGGGAGGCTTCCTATATAGAAAACTGTCAGAAAAACAAAAAAACAAAACAAAAAAAATACAAAACAAAACAAAAAACCCTACCCAAGCCTGTGTCCTGTGCCATATATAGATAGCTTTCACTATAAAACTGTCAATCGTGAGTGTCTTCATTTTGGTCTAATAAATCTTTAAATCTTATCATACATTTGTAATCCCTTTATGTAATTATTTGACCGCCAAGAAGAATCTTATTGAGCAATAATTAAGTACAACTTTGTACTTTTTTTGTGAAAAAGAGTAAAGTAACGATCTTCACCAACACAATGAATTCTGTGCCAAACTAGGAAGCAGTACTTTCGGCGTAATTTCAATATAATTTACTATATTACTAAACAAGAATTAATACAATGGAATGCAATATGTCAAAAACTTTTAATTATATTAAACTGCTTACATTATGTTGTCAAAATTCGCCATAAATTCTAAGATCAGTATTACATACAACAGTAATGAATTATAATAAATTACCAACTAGAGGCGAGTTCGAATTCCAGTCGTGTTCGTTAGGTTCCCTTATGCGTAAATGCTTTTTGGAAAAGGTATGAATCTATTTGAGGGTTAAAGAGTAAGAATTGTGTCTGGAAAGTTCGTTGTTATTCGCAAAAAATTGTTAATTTAAGGCAATATTTTTACAATCCTAAATATGTTTCGGCTTTAAATAACCTACAAAAGGGTTGATAAGCCGTAAAATATAAATCAATCCATCAATCAACCTCATTAAAGAGAAGATACGTTAACAATTATTAAGTAAACAATTAAAAGAAAATGAAAAGAGTAGTCGAACTAAAAAGAGGCACAAAGACAATTTGACAATTTGACAATTTGACAAGAAAGTTCAAACAGTTAAAACGGCAGTTTTGATTCATATCGTCATGCAAAAAAAAAAAAAAAAAAAAACCGAAACAAAAGCACGCATTATCTTCTTAGAAATCTTATATAGAAAAACTAATAGGTGTCATGCAAGCAAGTGAAACAGCTAATTAAAATGATACGGCAGCAAGTTCTCGACTAATGTCAATACCCAAGTGGAACTGATTTTATAAAAACAAATTATATACTTATATGAGAGATATGATATAAAATTTTATATATCAGACTAATAGTGGGTAATTGAAGCTAAAACAAGCTAAAAAATCTTATGTTAAGCTCCTACTTCTTCAAAAGAACTTCTTCAGCTTAATAATTTGAATATCTAAACTTATTTATAAATGGAACTTTGTCTGTGTGTGTGTGTCTGTGTGTGTGTGTCTCTGTGTGTGTGTCTCTGTGTGTGTGTGTGTGTGTGTGTCTGTGTGTGTGTGTGTGTCCGTTACCTATAGACTCCGAAACGGCTGAACCGATTTTCTTGAAAATTTACACAGTTGTACTATAAGCGTCTGCGAGTGTTCTTAGCTAAGTTTTGTGTCGAGGTACCCCCGATAAATATCGAAAATCAATAATCGAATAAATCGGGTTATAGAAGGAGTGGTCCAATTTTAATAAAATTTGATACACTCATAGACAAAGACACATGAAACGATATTCAGAAGTTTCAAGGTTGCAGTTCTTACAATAGTGCAGAAAATCGATAATATATATATATATATATATATATATATATATATATATATATATATATATATATTAATGACAAGATGTTTGTGTGTGTTTCTGTTTATCTGTCTGTATGTCCTTTATACAAATCCACAATTTTCATCGGATTTTCACCAAACTTCACACAAATATTCTTTAGGCTGAGTCTGAGCTCCAGGACCATGGATTAATTTTAAAGCTTTCATTACACCCGAGCAACGCCGGGCTATACTGCTAGTCATATATATGTAGAGGAGAGTACGAAATGCAACAAATGCTAGAGAAAACCATTAACAACAAAAATGCAATATGAACTCTGGTAAAAAAAGGTTATTGAACATTAGGTTTAAAAGTTCCAGAAATTCAGTTGTTCTTGTCCTTAAGGACACATGGCCCAATGGCTATAGACGTTGGTTAGTTCC
>JBBBDQ010000160.1:0-12500 GCA_037127315.1 Ascarosepion bandense | reverse complement strand
CGACCAGATATGGCAGCAGTATTCAATGCACGGGCGGATGGTAGATTCACTGATCTTCCTCACATATTTATCGCATTTGGTAAACTAGAAGAGTTGAGTGAAACATTTTTTACAGGATGATTAGTCTTTATCCGCACGTTTACTCGTGCAACCAGACTGGCAACTGGGTCCCACCCATTCACTGTTAGATCAACCAAATGCAGCCGATAATTCTACCTCATCAGCTTCTTTTCTCACACTTCCCGCCTGTGGAACTCTGTTCCATATTCTTGCTTTCCTGGCGGCTACAACCTCCAGGAATTTAAATGCAATGTCAATACTCATCTCTTAACCACTTGACTACAGTTCTTTCTACATCACCCTGTATATCCTTTCACTTTCTCTCTACCTTTGCGACTGCCATCACACCTGTATTCCCATCCTTCTCTTGCTCCTTTCTCTGACACCTGCTGTAACTGGTTCGTCTTTCTCCTTACTCTCCTCCTATCTAATCCTTTTCTCTTATGTAGCCCCCTGCGCATCAGTTGCGTTACCTCCATACTTGTGGTGAAACGATTAACACACACACACACACACACACACACACACACACACACACACACACACACACACACACACACACTTTTAAAGAATAAATACATTTATTCTTAATCTGGTATTTTTGCTACTTTAAATGTTATTATAGTGGATTAACGGCCATATGTGATATAGGCATAGAGGGTCATGTCTCGAAAGACTGGACTGAAGATTTTTACCTTTTTGCGGTAGACCGATTGCCAACCAAGGCTATGTAACCCAATCTGTTCTCCCATTTAACTTGTAGCTGGAAGAAGAAGAAATGGATTAATACATTTCCCAACGGGAAATTCGAACTCGGCTCTCCGATTTCTTGTTCCGAGTCGATATCCACTGCACCACAACATACGGGGCCTTTTTAATTTTTATTTTAAACAATGTTTAGTATGTCTATCTGTGTACGCATTATATATATATATATATATATATATATATATATATATATATATATATATATTAATTTCCGTTTACTTGCTTTCCTGACGGCTACAATCTTCAATAATTCATATGTAAAATCAATAGTCATCTCCTATCTAAATTGCATCTTCTCTCTCTCTCATCAGTATTCTCATCCTTCTCCTACCCTCTTCCTGACACCCCCTGTAACCTGTCATACTTATTCATAACTTACCTCCTATGTAACCCCCTGCTTGGGGGCGACACGATTATAATATATTTATATATATATTGCTGCTACTTCCTTTTCCCGGTTCACACTCCACCCACGTCTATTGGACAGGTGAAGAGGATTATCCCTTGTTTCCTGTTTAGGATGTGGTTTCCGGCTTTCTCTTTTCCAATCTTTTCACACCTTTATTTATTTATTTATTTATTTTTCAATTGGAGTAGATAGACTCATCTATCTCCCGGTCCACACTCCACCCACGTCTATTGAACAGGTGAAGAGGCTCATCCCTTGTTCCCTGTTTAGGATGTGGTTTCCGGCTTTCTCTTTTCCAATCTTTTCACTCTTACGTAGCCCCCTGCGTTTCAGTGGCGTTACCGCCTTGCTCGGGGTGATATGATTAAAACAAAAAAAAAAAAGAAAAAAAGAAAAAAAAAAGCAACTGCATGATGTAATTCTGTTATTATGTGTTAAGTATTTAATTTTTAATCTATCTATCTATCTATCTATCTATCTATCTATCTTGCTGCTACCTTCTGATGAGTGGACATAGCAAAAATGTTTGTCTTCGAAACACCAGAGTCGTGGTGCTGAATATAATATCAGGTAAGTAACAAATTTTATTTGTATATATAAAATACAAATAAAATTTATATATATATATATATATATATATATATATATATATATATATATATATATTAATCGTGTCACCCCAAGCAAGGCATTCCACTGCCACTATAGCGCAGGGGGTTACATAGAGGGATTGGGCATGGGAAATGTCAGAAGGAGGGTGATAGACGACTTAGAATGTACATAGGGATAAAGTTGGAGAGAGTGGGTGTGGGTTAGTGTGTTAGGAGGTGTCTATTGACCTTACATTTAAACTCCTGGAGGTTGTAGCCGTCGGGGAAGCAAGCATGCGGTAGGGAATTCCACAGGCGGGAAGTGCGAGGAAAGAAGCTGTTGGAGTAGAAATTGCGGTTACATTTCATCGGTTTCACTGTCTGGGCACACCTAAGACAAGTAAAGACCAGTTATGAACGGTTTTGAACCTATCCACCGCGGTGGATAGGTAATGTTTGACCAGTACCTGGGTGTGCGCGCTCAGGTTTTCCACGTTAAAAAAGACCTTGTGTCACATCTCTCTCAAGTGGGGGAAAAGGGTAAATATATAAAATACAAATAAAATTTATATATATATATATGGGTAAAGGTGAAAATAGAGATCAACACCGAACAGTGAGTGTCTGTTTCATGTTGAATGAGAATTGAACACAATCTTCAGGTCACGTGATTGTCTGAAGGATGCGTTCGAGGCTGAAAGAGAAAGTCGCCACACGGTGTTGACATTCGCGTTAACGTTATTTACATAACGTTCTGTTCTTTGATGTTAAGCAGTTTTACATATAAATATAGCACACCTTATATATATATATATATATATATATACTATTTCCATAACATTTACGATAAAACTATATTTCTTATATTTTTACGCATAAATACAACATACTTGAAGACTATGTATATAATATTTCAATATTATATTAAGATACCTTAAAAACTATATATATATAATATTTCCATAATATTTATGATCGCCGATGAAGCGAACTCTATTTTCCGAAATGGCCATACAATCTAGGAAAGTATGAATATATATATATATATATATTGGTTGTTTAATACTTAGATGTTGGTCCTAATAGGTTTAGGCCAGTACATATTTGTATTAAAAAGTGTTCTATACAATTATATTGTAGAACTTTTGAATATTTTCCATTTTTAAACGTGTTATTACGCTACTCAAGTAGCGAAATATATATAATTATCCCGATCGACAATCACCTGATGACGGCTAGAGAACACTATAGCTATTAATGGTATGATAACAATAACAAAGATAGGGACAATAGTCTGTGTAATTGTTTTCTATGTCCAACATGAATACTAATAATATTCAGTGGTTTTTATTCCTGACTTTAGCTATTCGTATCTTTTACTTTATAGGGATGCCAAGTACAAATACTGATGCTGGCTATTCAGATATTTTAACAAGAAGCCATTAAAGTAATTCAGAAAAAAAGAATGTTAATTTACTAAAGAAAGGAAAATAGAATTATTTTTTTTTTTAATCATTTCACCCCGAGCAAGGCGGAAACGCCACTGATGTGCAGGGGGTTACATAAATGTAAAAAGATTAATTAGCAAAGAGTGAGGAGTACAAGCTAGTTAGAAAGGAACAATAGAAAGCTGAGAAAGCAGGTGCAATGACAGATACATAGGTGGAGAGAAAGGGAAGGTTATACAGGGGAGGGAAGAGAGCTAGAGGCCAGTGGTTAATAGATGAGTATTAACTTTGCATTTAAATTTCTGGAGGTTGTAGCCGTCAGGAAAGCAAGAATACGGGAGTGAGTTTCACAGGCGGGAAGTGCGAGAGAGGAAGCTGCAGGAGTAGAATTGTCGTCTGCATTTGGCTAACCTGACTGTGAATGGGTGGGACCCAGTTGCCAGTCTGGTTGCACGGGTAAACACCTGTTGAGGAGGCATCAGTGACTTAAGCTCATGCTGAGATTGTGAAGTGTCAAAAGAATGTTTTTTCTTATCTTGATATTATTTTCACTATCTTCACTCTAAGGTCAATAGACACCTCCTAACACACTAACTTGCTCCCATTCTTTCAAACACTCTTCCCATCTGACCATCCCTCATCCTCGGTATCCTTACCCATCTATCACCTTCCTTCTGACATTTCCTACACCTAACCACTCCTCCTCTTTACCTTCCCTTATGTAGCCCCATGCGCAATAGTGGCAATGGAATGCCTTTCTTGGGGTGAAATTATTTTAAAAAAATGGCTGAGCTGTGGAGGAAGGGTTTGTTTTCCCAATTGTTGTAGTTATTATACCCATAAACATAATAGCACCTTGTTTCTCAGGTGGGGCAGGGTGGCTGAAAGGAACTGAATGACAAACATTTTTCTTTAATTGATATCGCTCTAAGAAAAGCAGTACTAGTTTAAAAATGAAAATGCCATCGTGTTCCTTTTAGCTGTTCTGTTTCAGCTGTTAGGTATGGCGCTATTATATCACGGGTGGGCACCTAGCGGTGGTGTAATGGCTAGCAAGCTTGTCTCGCTTGAATCATTACAACTGAGTAGTGAGTTCGATCCTCACTGGGTGTCCCTTACTTTCGGCCGTGTACCACGTCTAAGCTACGCTTAAAAAAATCACCTTCCTCCAGATTTGGAAGTTGGGCGCAGGGCTAACAACCCTTCCCCATAAAAAAAAAGAACAGTTTGTTACGGAAACAGCAAAAATGCTGCCCTACCCACCATTGAGTGTAACGGATGATGATGATGGTGATGATGATGATGATGATGATGATGATGATTTTAGGTGAAGAGGACTCAAGGTTTTATTATTTTGAGTGGCCCGGCAATTATTTTATTATGAACAGTGCTCAGTATAATAAATATTATAGAGCTTAATATAATTATATAGTTATGAATTAATTATACATTGCGACACGGAAATTTCTATGTTTCGAGATAGATTTTCTTCATCAGGCAATGTTTGATGTTGGTTGTACAGATGATTTACATTTAAATAACAAAAATCTTTGGTTTGCTGTGTATATATGTGGGAAGATTTCAAATTTACATGTGTGTTTCTTTCAACTAATCAGAGCGAAGATTCATTTTAGAATTTATCCTCAAAGAATACATACTAACCTTTTTTTTCCCCTTCCCTTATCTTATCTTACTTTTCTCCTTTCTTCTTTTCCCTTCTTTAGCGGTCAAGATGTTAACCTACCTTTAACCTAAATTTATCACTTTCCTTTTTTTTTTCGCTTCGTTTTATTGTCTTTGATATGATATGCCCATTAAGTACAAAGGCTGTCCTTTTCACTTTCTTATCATTTTTGATCTCCTAGCTGTAGCATTCTGAAAATCTTAGATTTATAACTAATTTTTTGAATTTAATTCCTGCTATCCTAATACCATCTTTCTAATATCAATTTATTTGTTGTAAAGCTTTTTTTATGAATAGAAAAACAATTTATATAAATAATTTTATATTTTAATTTACTTTATTTTGATAGTTCGTCAGTAATTATTTTCCTTAAGCACTTGTTGGTTATATGCATGTTATTTCATTTAGATTTTATCCATTTTCGAATGTGAACATTTTGCAATGTCTATATATGATATTTATCTCATTGCGTTTATTTAATAGATTTTTGTTCTTAAGTGATTTTATATATATATATATATATATATATATATATATATATATATATATATATATACAGAAATCTAAGCAAGAGCCAACAACCGACAACGGTTTCGCCTAACGGCTCGTCAGGAAAATTGGAGCCAATTTCCCTGACGAGCCGTTAGGTGAAACCGTGGTCGGTTGTTGGCTCTTACTTAGATTTCTGTCTTTGTTTGCTCTACTTTCGTATTGAGCGCTTTAGTGTTAGTCTTTTCGTCTTGGGGTTTTTTCTTTCTTACGAGTGTTTGACTTTTTGTTCATGTACTTTGTTTCTCTTTTTACTTCCCCTTCTTTTGCCTCCGAGTTCATTCTCGGTGGGTTGTACAAGACGATTTAAATTATAGCTTAATTAATACTAGTTTCGGCAGAGTTAGTTCTCTTACTATTGGTATTGTTGTTGCTATAGTTAATTTTATATATATATATATATATATATATATATATATATATATATATATATATATACGCATTAGAGAATATATATATATATTTAATCAATTTAATATTAAAGAGATAGAGCTATATAGAGAGCTTATTGAATATTAACCACAGCAATATGATATACATAAATGAAAATTGTTTTAGAGGATATGTTGAGTTTTCTTTTATATGTGAAACAATATATTTTATATATTAGGAACAATATTGGGTATGAGTATAAAAGGTATGAAAAAGTTTTCTTGTGACGCGCTTCGTCATCGTCGACTTTATCGAGCAAAATTTGTTTAGAAATGATTCCTATTAATTGGGTTAAATTTTGTTATAAAGTTAATCCTAATAAACAGACTAAATTTGTTATTAAATAACAAATTTAGTCCGATAAAGTCTTAAAGAACGAAACGCGTGTCGAGTCTGAGGCCGATGTATGAAGGCATAATGTCGCTATTACTAGTGATCACTGTAAACATCATGATGTTGATTCGGTGTTTCGTTTTTGTCACTCTCTGTATATCTTTTTGAAACATAACATCAACTGCACTGGCCACAGATTAACACCGAATATGTTCATATTGGAGTGTCACCAGAACAACATGCTGTTTGCAAACTTCTGGCTGCGTGAATTGCATTATGGTTCTATTTTCCTCACAGATGGTGTCCATCTGGCCCTTTTATACAATGCAGTCGACAAAATTAAAAACATACAACGCGCATCTGCGAAACGCTCTTCCTTATTTTCAACAACGACCTCGCAGATGAGATCAAGTCCCGAGTAGGCATCTACGCAGATGACACTACAATATACTCCCACACCAGTAAGAAACCTGTCGTGGCGGACAGACATAATCTCGCTGCTGACCTTGAACGGGATCTACACTCTGTGGTGAACTGGGGCAAGAAGTGGCTTGTCAACTTCAATTCATCTAAGACCAAGCTGTTGTCTGTCAACCATTACAGGCAACCTCTCCTGCCTCCCATAAGCATGGATCAAGCGATTCTCCCGGAGAGTAATACACTACGCCTCCTCGGACTTACCCTGTCCTCAGACCTCAAATGGAACCACTATATTGAATCCATAGCAAAATCTACTGCTAAGAAGGTTGGGTCACTATGTCGATCCAGGATGTTTTTTTTTGTTCCACCTGAATCCATCCTGCATATATACAAGTCAACCATCCGTCCGTGCATGGAGTACTGCTGCCATTTATGGTCAGGTGCCCCTGCCGTTCTCCTCAGTGTTCTTGACAGGCTCCAAAGGAGAGTCTGTAATGTGATAGGTACTGATCTGACGGCTCGACTGCAGTCGAGAAGAATTAATGTTTGAAAGACCCGAAACTATATATATATATATATATATATATATATATTGATTGTTTAATACTTAGTTTTTGGTCATAATAGGGTTAGCCCGGTACACATTTGCATTAAAAAGTATTCGATACAATTATATTGTAGAACTTTTGAATATTTTCCATTTTTAAACGAGTTATTCCGCTACCCAGGTTTCTACCATGATTGGTGTCTTCAGGGGATTTTTCATAACTAATTTTACTGTTTATCGTTTTTCTTTTTAAGAACGCTCTTGTAACAATGTTTTATTTGAACGTTCACGTCTGTTTTTACAATGCTCCACGTTATGTCTGGGTCTTTTCCATATTTCGATTTTAATTTCCACACGTGGCTAGCCAATTTTGTATTAAAACTTAAAAACAATACATAAATATATATATATATATTTATATATATATGCATCGCTACATATGTACGCATCGGTCATTCAGTAATGAATTAGAGAACTCTGGCTATTGAGCGTGTATAATGATAATATACACGCTAAAAAGTCTGCCTTCTTCTACCGAGCGCCCATAACCCAGATGTAGAATCGCCGACTGACGCCAATTCGGTCGGGTTTCAATCCTGGGTTAAAAGCAATCGGAGTCTAACCGTACTGATAAGCTGTGATACAGCGAAACAGATCTGTCTGCGGATGACTATATATATATATATACACACATATATATATATATATCCTTCGAGACAATTTTTTCTCGTCAGAAATTCTTAGAAATGCTTTCATTCATCCGTTCATTGAATAACGCTGTCACATCTTGTTGGGTGCTTCGGCGATATGTCTACAGATTTTTGAGATGAGAAAAAGAACAAAGTCTCTGCAATGCTGTCATTTCAGCCTCAATCACTTTCCCATCATCATAACATAAATTCCTTGTGTTCTTTCTATAAGTATTTCCGTGTTAATTATTATGATGAGCTGTCTTTTTTGATGCTTCAGCTTCATGAATTTAAGTGCAGTGCCAGATTGGCAACGAAGTTCACTGTTAAAATAAATGCAAGTTATACGCTAAAAATTTCTCGCTTGTGGATTCTCTTCCGGCTTCCTCATTTCCTGTTAACAACAATCTTCAAAAATGCAATGTCAATCGTTATCTTACTTCTCCTTGAATCCTGCTATTTTATTGATTCTATACACAGTATCATTTTAACAATTTATTCCTCTTTTAGTTATTCCTTTGGGTCTCAATGACTTTATCGTCTTGCTTGAAGTGAAAAGAAACTGGAAAATTGATGTATAGCAGTCAGCATTAAAATATATCAAGGGAAATAAATCTTGTTGATTTTCTTATGAGTAATTTCCCTTGACAAATACGGACGCGTACAATGAAATTATTTTCTATGGCATAAAATTTAATTCTGATTTCTTTTACTGTAATGAAAAGCTCAAATGCTTTGTTCTTCCCATAATATTTACATCGGATAATTTTCTGGGGGAAGAAAAAATTAAATTGAACTAAATATTTGCCAGTATGAGAATCCATATCTCTGGAGAATTAACCCGTACAAATTCGTTTTTTGTGTCACTTACCGAATGTGCGTTGTGGTACAGTGGATATCGACTCGGAACGAGAAGTCAGGGAGCCGGTTGAATTCCAGTTGAATTCCTTGCATTCACTTACGCACAAAGACCTTTGGGAAAGATATTAATTCGTCTCTTTCCTCCAGCTATGGGTTAAATAATAGGACAGATTATGTTCTATAGCCTTGGCTGGCAACCAGTCTGCCGCAGAAAACAATGGCAACCTACTGCGGGATAACCTTCTGCCGAGTCAGTCATGGCTCTTTCGAGACATGATCGCCCGAAGCGTGTATCACGTACGGCACCTAACCATCTGACTAACTCACCGAATTATAAGAAAGACATTTTTCATATTTAATTTATTCTATATTAAAAAATTTCTGTAATTTTTATGAGAATTTTTTTCTATTTTAATAAATTGTCTAAATGTTGATAATATTAAAAAAAAAAAAAAAGCTTTTACAAAATAAAACATTTTATCAGTGTCAGGGGAGATAAAAACAGTGTAATATTACTAGGGGAGATAATTCCGTCTTAAATGTAAAAATAGATATAGTTACCTTGGCAAAACATCTTAGGTTGATATAAATATTCTTGTTCTGCCGAATGCTGTTCATATTATTGCGCATTCAACAAAGACATTAATGTCGAGGTAACATTCAAGACACGTTGTCAAAAAACAGTATAAGTTTGAAAGTGTTACAAAATGGAAAATAAATATCTACACACATGGCTACAATTTTTGGGCACCTCGATTATGGACTATGGGTTATAAAGCTTGTCTCGCTCGAAACTTTACAACTGAGTAGTGAGCTCGATCCTCACTAGGTACCCCACATTTTCGGCTTTGTGCCACAACCATGCTGCACTTAGAAATCACACTATGGCTACAATATTTCCTTTTATACGTAAGATGTAGAAAAACTTACAACTCGAAGTAGTTACCTCCATTCATTTTCGATAGGTAACTTTTAAATTGATTTTTTAAAAATAAAAAAGTTTTCTTGAAACTTTTATTTTGGTTTCAATTGAAAGCTAAATGATTAAATTTACTATTTCCAGTAAGCAAAATACTCCGGTGTATTTCAAACAGAATTTATATTGATTAGAATATAAACTTTGAGATTTTAAAAAATCTTTTAATTTCTCGGCCATTTTCGCAAACAAAAGTTAATTCATGGTTTTTAAAATCTGGCAAAAATAAAGTATACATCCGTGACACACTATTTTTGAAAAATTAGCAAATTTAATATTAAATTAATCCCATTTACGCAAATATTACTTATTTTTAGCATGAAATTTAGTTGGACTTTCTAACCTTTTCACCGTATTTGGAATGTGTTTACAGACTGACAGATGCGAGATAAGATAAGTGTATGGCGATCATAGGTGACATACTTGTACAATTTGTTTTTTCCTGTAAAGGAAAGAAACCCTGAAATACATGACCTTTTAATGTACACATTGAAATTACCATACAAAACAAACCTTCAAATACACACAAAGAATTATTTTTAAAATACGAAGGCATGATGATTTGTATTAAATTTTTCAATTTTCAATTCGTAAATATAATCTTCACTTACTAAATTAATAAACTAGCGACAACAAATCTTTAATGTATTTTAAAAAATGCTTTTGAAACTTTATAAATTATTATAATAATAAAAAATTTCTTTAAAAAATACTTCGATCTTTCGTCTTAATAACAAACATTTTTATCGAAAAATCGTACTTGAATATTTTCATACACTTTTTGTACAATTTCGTAGAATTTTTGTCTCTGGTCTTATAATTTTAATCATGTGTAAATCGCCTCATTTTATAAAAATGTAAATGTATTATTTTAAATTATTATTATTAAAATGTAAATGTATTATTTTAAAATTATTATTATTTATTATTATTTTATTATTATTAAATGTAGCTTTTTGTTTCCATAACCTTTTAGATTGTAGTATTGGTAACCTTAAGTGGGAGGAGTTTAAAATCTATCCATAAAAAAAAAATTCTTTTTAAAGATTTTTAAGTGGTCTTAAATTTTTGATCAAGAGTATATATATATATATATATATATATATATATATATATATATATAATAATAATAAATAATAATATATATAATATATATATATATCTATATATATATATATTTCGTTTTATCGCTCACACACATACTAATGTTACCGAGACACATTCATATATTTAACCACGAATGATTTTCTTATACACATATTTTAAAAAATCGTCCATCTCTCGATACTTGTATACATTATTTTGCTACAATTTTAACCGGAAATATATTTCGTTTTATCCTTCACATACATACTAATGTTACCGAGACACATTCATACATTTAACTACGCACGATTTTCACATACACATATTTAAAAAAATAGTGTATTGTTTAAATAGACTCGACACTTGCATTATTTCACACACACACATGCATTTAGACAGACTTTTATGTGCACTTGCATTAAAAATACACGCCTGTTGTTTTCATTACATGTGGCTCACATACATATAAACAGGCAAGCGTTTCTACATTTAAATTGAATATGTATTGCTTTATTACACGGGACACGTATCTGACCCATGAATTCAAACCCTAATCAACATTTCCAATTTACTGTCGCTTTGTCTCTTTAAAAAAAAAAAAAATTCGTATGTTCTAAAAAATTTCTGAAAAAGCTAAATAAGTGAAACATGTGAAATTAAAGACACTTTTTCTACCTGTTTTTTACTTATTCTATATATATATATATATATATATATATATATATAAAACTATAAATTTATCTTTAAATTTATCTTTAATCACGTCTCGAAAAACCCACCGAGTATAAACGCGGAGGGGAAAAAATGGAAATGAAAAAAGAAACGAACTATGTACTTGAACATTAGTCAAAGTACGAGTCGAAAGAAAAAAAAAACCGAGACGAGGAACTTAACACGTAAAGCGCTCAATACAACAGCAGAACAAATAAATAAGTAGCTAACCTAGAGCCAATGGACCTACCTAGGTTTCACGTAATGGATCATCAGGGCAAGTTGGCTCTGATGATCCATTAGGTGAGACCTAGGTAGGTCCATTGGCTCTAGGTTAGCTACTTACTTATATATATATGTATATATATATATATATATATATATATATATATATATATATATATGTGTGTGTGTGTGTGTGTGTGTGTGTATATCTAGGCAGAAAGTGTTACTGAAGGAAGATATTATTAAAAACAGCGAATATTTTGCGTCGATTAATTTGAATGATCGACTTTTCCAAATTCTGAATAATCCTTCTCAAATCATAGAAGAAAATCTCGTCGTAAAATTCAGAAGTTTTTGAAAAAAAGCACAAAAATGTTGTCCAAGCTTTCGACCTTCTTCTACCCTGAGGATGAGTTAAAGTCGAAGGCTTAGACCATGATTCTTGTACGTTTCATCCGAAAGGAACTCCGGACAATTTCTGACGGAATTTCCTACTTATCGGAGGAGGATTATTCGTAATTTTGGAAAATTACGAATAATCTGCCAAAGTTCTGTCTTTTTGTCTGTTTTCTCTTCTCTGACAAAGCTTTATTTAATAAAATTGAAGTATGTTAGATAGCTAAGCGTTTCTGATGACACACACACACACACACACACACACACACACACACACACACACACACACACACACACACACACACACACATATATA
>JBBBDQ010000159.1:1652500-1664929 GCA_037127315.1 Ascarosepion bandense | reverse complement strand
ATATATATATATATGAGTTGAATACATAAATCGGAATCCTACAAGATGATTAGTATAAGTATATATATAGTCATCCGCAGGCAGATCTGTTTCGCTGTATCACAGCTCATCAGCACGTTTAGGCATCCGATTGAAACCCAACCAAATTGGCGTCAGTCGGCGATTCTACCACTGAGCTATGGGTGCTCGGTATATATATATATATATATATATAATGAATATATGGACCGGAATAGTATAAGTAAAGAACAAGTAGGAAAAAGTGTCTTTAATCTAAGATGTTTCACTTTAATAAATCTCTGAAGAAGCTTGTTAAAGACAAATGATTTAAAAATCTAAGAGACATTATGTTGATTGAGGTATAATTTCATTGGTCAGATACGTGTCACGTGTGATAAAGCATTGGATGAATATTAAATGTAGAAGAAAAAAAAGACTTGTGTCGGTTTAAGTGTGTGTGCCAACGCATCATACTAATGTTATCGTCATATACACAAACTTAGTTTGTCTATAGTTTGGATGCGCTTAACACGCATTACTTTCGCTTACATATAATTACATTCATAATAAACATCTAATATTTTTATTACGCGTTGGCACACACACTTAAACAGACACAAATCTTTTCTTCTACACTTAATATTCATTCATTGCTTGAACACACGTGACACATATCTGACCAGTGAAACTAGACCTCAATCAACATACTATCTCTTGGATATTTAAATCATTCGTCCTTAATAAATCTCCGAAGAAGTTTGTTAAAGTGAAACGTGTTAGATTAAAGACTTTTTCTTACTTGTTCTTTACCTATTCTATTCCGGTATATATATATATACCGAGCGCCCATAGCTCAGTGGTAGAATCGCCGAGTGACGCCAATTCGGTCGGGTTTCAATCGGATGCCTAACCGTGCTGACTATATATATATATATATATATATATATATAGTCATCCGCAGGCAGATGCTGTTTCGCTGTATCATAGCACATCAGCACGGTTAGTCATCCGATTGAAACCCGACCGAATTGGCGTCAGTCGGCGATTCTACCACTGAGCTATGGGCGCTCGGTATATATATATATATATTCATTTTAAGCAAAGCGATAATGCCACAAAGGTAGATGGAACTAGGAATCCAATCCTAAACAACAACAACAACAAAAATAAAAAGACAAGAAAAATAATTAGGAAATAAAATTTCAGGTTTCAGGCCGGGATATTAGAAGTACACAGGGGAACCGGAAACCCAATCTTGAACAGAAAACAAGGGATAAACCTCTATCCCTGTTCAGTGTGAACAAGACGATAGGCTAATCTATTTACTCTTGTTAACATTTGAAGGTTTTTAGATGTGGAAACTGTCGTAGACATGATTTTGAACTCTGTTCGCCATTTTCATTCTTCATCTATGGCGTTAATCCTCTAGAATTTTCAATTAACTTTCTATGACGAATATGGTGTTGAGATCTTCTGTTAGTTTCCCTTAAAATTCCCCTGACGATTAAAATCTAATGCGCACCAGTGCACGTATAACGCAATTAATGCATAAAAAGTTCTCAGCTCAGCTGTCGAGTGAGAAATAAAAAAGCATATCTGAGGGAAAAACTGGAATCAACATGGCGTTGAAAAGTTACGATGAAATTAAGTCAACAAGAAAGTAACAGAAAATAGATCACTTTAGTTACAAACCAGATTAATTTATCCAGGCCGCAAAAAATAAAAATAAATGTTTTAAAAGTAATTTTGTAATTGTAAAATATTTATAAATATATATATATGGCTCATTGTTTTTTTTATATTCAATATTTCTTGAATATTAAACTAATCACGTGAAATCGTAACTGAGGGTTTGAGAGTATTTGATTGGTTCATTGACAGAGCCCGTCGTATTGTACGCTCTTTCGGAAAAACTGTAGTCTTACAGCGATATCACGTTGAAACGCCGGTTCCCGTACAATCACTAAAGTTAAGGTACGTCAATCCTGATCAATACCTAGATGGGTGACCTCTTATGAATGTTGGGTGCCGTTAGATTTGATGAATTGGGGCGTAATGGATAACAATTCTGATTTGGAGATCAGAAAGCCGAGTTCACAATTTCAGTCGGGTTTGTTATATTAATTT
This sequence comes from Ascarosepion bandense, assembly GCA_037127315.1. Classification (NCBI taxonomy): domain Eukaryota; kingdom Metazoa; phylum Mollusca; class Cephalopoda; order Sepiida; family Sepiidae; genus Ascarosepion; species Ascarosepion bandense. Next base: position 1,662,802 of record JBBBDQ010000159.1, on the reverse strand, counting down.
AGGCACAAATACTCTTGGGAAAGGCATGAATCTACATTCCCAGCGGCTATGGATCAATTAGTATTACTTGTATCAGTAAATCATTATGATTCCAAAACAGTTTTTTTTTTCAATTTAAAGATACTTTCTGGCTTTAAATAACCTGCAAAATTTTGACAGACCATAAAAAAAAAAATCAATCAAACTTCCAAAACTATAATTAAGGTCTGGTATAATGATGTGCATTGTGGTGTATTGGATATCGGCTCGGAACAACAAATCGGGGAGCCGAGTTCGAATTTCAGTTGAATTCCTTGCATTCACTTACTCACAAATACCATTGGGAAAGGTATTAATCCGTCTCTTTTCTCTAGTTATGAGTTAAATAATTGGACAGATTGGGTTCTATAGCCTTGGCTGGCAACCAGTCTACCGCAGAAAGCAATGGCAAACTACTGCGCGATAATCTTTTGCCCTATCAGTCATGCCTATTTCGAGACATGATCGCCCAAATCGTGTATCACGTATGGCACTTAACTGAATGACTGATAGTGTTTACACATCGTGTGCTGACAACTTCTCTTCAGACCGATATTATCAAGAATTCGCCTTTCGGACGAATCGACTAAGATGAGAATCGAAACCAGGTCTCGTGGTTAGAACGTTAATGCTAATGTTCTAACCATTCAGACACATTCCCGTAAAGTATAAGCACCTAAGTATATTAGTATACTTAGTGTCTTTATTCAACATAAGACTTCGAAAAAAAAGTCTAATGAATTTTAAAGTAAAATAATAGTTGGATTTATCATAGTATATTTTGCCCACCCTTTTACTGTGAAACTAATAAATTGTAAACGCAAATTCTACTCCATCACCTTCTTTTCTCGCACTTCCCGCCTGTGGAATTCTCTTCCGCATACTTGCTTTCTTGACAGTTACAAATTCCAAGAATTTAAATGTAAAGTCAATAGTCATCTCCTGTCTCACTAACTTACATCCTCTCTCTCATGCTTTTCTACATCCACCCCACTTTCATCAGTACTCTCTTCCTTCTCCTACTCTCTTCCTGACACCCCTGCAACCTCTCACTCCTCATAACATTCCTCTTCGTCCACCCCACTCTCATCAGTAATCTCTTCCCTCTCCTACTCTCTTCCTGACACACCTTGCAACATCTCATTCCTCAACATTCTTCCTATATAACCCCCTGCACAACAGTGGCAGTAAAATGCCTTCTTGCGGCGACACGATTATATTAAAAAACAAAAATCGAATTAATTTGCTCTTCCTTAAAAAAGTTTGTCAAGAACTGTTAAAAAACAGTTCTTGACAAACAAAGGAAAGCAGACGGAATCCATCTACTGCCCAAATGGTACAAGTAGCAGAACGAATGTTTGATGGAAACAAGAATATAGAAAAGAAAGCAATCCCAATAATCAAAACAAAAACATACACACAAACCCCCCACAAACAAGAAAAAAACAAAACAAAAACAAAACGAATAGACAAGAGAGACAAAATAAGAACCGCACTAATACAGTCAGAACAAAGAAACACAAAAAATAAATAAATCAAAACAAGAATCTTCCCCCTAAAAACAAACAAATAAATAAACAAAATGTTCTACCGTACTAAAAATGAACGATCGTAGAAGAAAAACAAAAGTAATCCCCCCAAAATAGAAAACAAAATAAGAAACAAAAACACTGAAAAATAAAAAAACAAAAAGTAGTCCCTCTTAAAAAGAGCAAAAAAAAAAAAAAAAAATTAAATGAATAAACAAAAAGAACAAAATAAAGTAAAAACCATCTCCAAAAAGACAGAAAACAAAAAGAAAAAACAAAAAAAATTAAAAACAAGAACATCTTGAAAAAAAGCACAAAAAGTAAGTACCCTAAAAAACAGCAAAAAGCAAAATGAAACAAACAAAAGAAAACGAACAAAAGTACCACCCCAACAGAAACAGACAAGAACAAACCAGAAAAACAAAACAAAAACCTCCTCTAATACAGGTAGAAAACGACAGAATACACAAAATACACTCCCACCAAGAACAAACGAGAAAAAAAAAGCCCCAAAAACAAACACCAAAAAAACAAAAACAAACAAAAAACAAAACAAAAAAAAACAACGAGCAAAATGTTCTCTTAATACAAAAAGACATTCAGTAAATTGTCTCTAAAATCTGATTAAGGAATTTGCTGAACAAGAAGGTGAATTTTTCAAACCGTTCAATCCACGTCATCTTCCCCTCCTCCTCTTCTTCCTCCACCTCCTCTTTCCCCCTCCTCCTAGTACAAAAATTTGAAAGTACAATGTTGAATAATGGCAGTTAAATAAAAATACTTGTACGTTTGAATAAAAGTTTGTAAATTTTGAAACAAAAGCGATTGCAAGATTGAATAAATCCGCAAAAGACATTCAAATTATATCACAAAAACGCTAAAAAGAAATACCCTTTCTCCACACATCACAAGTGAACATGTAGGAAAGACTATGCCTAAAATCTTATTAGTTCTATTTCATAATTGGTCCTGGGCATGACGGTAAACTGCATCCGGCAGCAAGGCCTCTGATGGGAAGGTTGTGAGGAGCATGGAATCACCTAATTGCTGCTGTACCCAGGTCCACCCAGACCCGGAGTGGTAGCACCTGTTAGGGTCCCAGCTATGGGCAAATAGTTAACCCCCAAACTTGGGTCAAAACACTATGAAAGTATAAAAATACACATTTATAGAAATATATACATAAAAATAGACTTTTGTAGAAAAATATACATCTTTGAAGGAAAAATTATGCCCATAACACATTTTTAAGGAAAAAATTATTCTCAGCAAAACATTTTTGAATACAAAACTAGAAGACATTTTCAGTTTTCTAAAAAAAAAAGTGTAAAAACAAAAAAGCATTCATTAAAATCTGACTAAAATCAACCTTTTTACTATAACTGAACACTAAAAATACCTTAAAACCCCACCTTTTTGGCATTAAATAACCCACAGAGGTGTTGATATGCCGTTAAAGAAAACCCAAACTCAAACGATTTCATAACAGTTGATATATTTATCTCATAAGACATGTATGAAAATGTAACAACTGTTATAGGACAGAAATCGTATTATTCTAGATTTAGCCCAGATTTTACATACCCCACCCACAAAGGAGAGTGTATATTTTCTCAACTCTCCGCAGTGACGAGATATAACAAATGGTCATTTCACAATTTGAACAACATAAGGTATGCAGATGATACAGTGCTGATTGCAGACACAGAAAGAAAACTACAGGACCTCCTAAATAAGGTAGTTGAGGAGAGTGACAAAAAAGGACTACAAATAAACAGCAAGAAAACCGAATGCATTGTCATCAGTAAAAAGAACAACCCAAAATACCAAATACAGGTAAAGGATACTAGAATCAAACAAATACAAAAATTTAAATATCTAGGAAGTGTTCTAACAGGAGATGGAAAGTGCGATACAGAGATCCAAAGGCAAATTGGCATGGCGAAGGACGCGTTTCAGACGCTGAGTAAAATACTAAGACACAGGAAAATTTCTCTCGAAAAAAAGAGGAGAATGCTGGATTGCTATGTAATGTCAGTTCTTTAATACGGCAGTGAATGCTGGACAGTATCATCGAAGATGAGGAAAAAACTTGAAGCAGCGGAAATGTGGTTTTACAGAAGGATGCTGCGGATATCATGGAATGAACATGTGAGCAATGATGGGATTTGGGAAAGAATGGCATTGAAAAGAAAATTAATAGTGAGCATCAGGAAGAGACAAGTTGCTGGGACATGCAATGAGGAAGGAGGGCTTGGAGAACCTGATACTGACAGGCCAGATAGAAGAAAAAAGAGACAGAGGAAGACAGCGGATGACGTATTTGAAGGGACTGATCAAGTGGATGACGGAACGAGAGTTGCGTGAAGTAACAGGAGAAAACATATTAAGAACCATCAAGGATAGGGAGACTTGGAAAGCCATGATCGCCTACGCCCTGAAAGGATAGGGCACATAGTTGAAGAAGAATGATGATAGTCCCATACTTTCTGGCACAAGGCCGAAAGTATGGGGCACCCAGTGAAGATCATACTTACTACTCAATTGTTACACCACCTCGAGGCGCCCCTCATGGTCATTTTAATGTGTGTCGTCTATACATGCTCCTTTCGACAAAGGACTAAATCTGCTCAGTCTCTGCGATTATTGTAAAGCTAATGGATGTGCGTTGTGGTGCAATGGATATCGACTCGGGACGACAAATCGGGGAGCCGAGTTCGAATTACGGTTGAATTCCTTGCATTCACTTACGCAAAAATACACTTGGGAAAGGTATTAATCCGTCTCTTCCCTCCAGTTATGGGTTAAATAATAGGACAGATTGGGTTCTATAGTCTTCGCTGGCAACCAGTATACCACGAAAGCAATAGCAACCTGCTGCGGGATAATCTTCTGCCCAGTCAGTCTTGTCTCTTTCGAGACATGATCCCTCAAAGCGTGTATCACGTATGCCACTTAACTGACTGATGTTGACATCTACTAACCCACCCTCTTTAGGGCAACGAAAAAGGTTTTGGAGCAGGGTTAGGAACCCTAGGAGTAGGTTCATTTCAATGTAAATCCATAAGCTGCTCGAAGAAAGAAACACAGGAGAAAAGAAAAACGGTTTCTACACTTTGATCCGCTATCCGTTGGCATGCTATAACAATGAGGGGGGTGTTGCTGTAGAGCTGGAGTCAACAGGAGTAGAAATTTATCATTATAAAAGTGAAGATCAGATCTACATCGATCCAAGGCTGAAATCTGAGTAAAGGCAAATTTACATCTTTCCAGGGTGATAGTATGTGACACAAGGCCGAGTTAATGTGGGGTGCACGTACAGGTACATATGGACCAAGGGCGAAAACTAACCAGTCCCCGCAACAACCGTTACGTTGGCGTTGGTATTTCACGAATGCTCCCTCATAAGTATAATGAGAGTGGTAATCCCCAAAATTAGGCACGTCACAAAGTTTTTCTGTGATTTGAGAAACAAACATGACAGAAACACGACAGAGAGGCGAAGAACATTTTAATCTCAGCCCGACGCTGTTTACTCATCTCCCTTCAGGGGTTGGACATGAAAAGAAGCGGATTTTAATTTGAAGTGTCAATACGCGAAGATATGGGCCAACGACTCGCCTCGACTACTGTCATAATGGCGTTGATATCATCCCTCTTTAGTACCATAAAGGAGGTTCTGCCGCAGAGTTGAAATCCACGGGACCAGGCTACCCTCATAATTTTAAGAAGAGAAAACGGATACCACACTTTGGTTTTAACCCGAAGACAGGATAAAGGAAATCTGACCGTTTTGGAGATTGGGTCAAATTTGGTTAAGAATAGAAAATTAAATGCGCTTACCATTGAGTGGGAGTTAACAAGCTTCTTTCGTAATCTCTTCTGCTTGAGTTCGATTCGTATCGTATTTAAAGCTAATCTAATCTAATCTAATCTAATCTAATCTAAATCTAAACTTATTTATAAATGGAAATTTGTCTGTGCGTGTGCGTGTGTGTGTGTGTGTGTGTGTCTGTCTGTCTGTTACCTATAGACTCCGAAACGGCTGAACCGATTTTCTTGAAAATTTACGTCTGCGAGTGTTCTTAGCTAGGTTTTGTGTCGAGGTACCTCCGATAAATATCAAAAATCGATAATCGAAAAAATCGGGTTATAGAAGGAGTGGTCCGATTTTAATCAAATTTGATACACTCATAGACAAAGACATAAGAAACGATATTCAGAAGTTTCAAGGTTGCAGTTCTTACAATAGTGCAGAAAATCAATAATATATATATATATATATATATAAAGCAAGATGTTTGTGTGTGTGTCTGTTTATCTGCCTGTATGTCTGTAATTTTTCAGCCCTTTTATTTTAGTTTTGGCTTCGGGTTTGGCTCTAAGTAGGTATAATTGTAGTTCTTAGTCTCAGCCATGATACCATTTACTCAGAGGACTTATTTAGCCTTCAAAATTCAGTTTACGACGAAAAAACCTATTTGATATCGATACCAGGAAATCAAAATTTGACTTACATCCATTCATTTTTCTTTCAGTCTACGGTTTCGCTTTAACTGGAAACAACTATTGCTTTTTAGTCTTTTGTGCCAACGTCCAAAGAGTCTGAGCTCCAGGACCATGGATTAGTTTTCAAGCTTTCATTACACCCGAGCAACGCCGGTCTATACTGCTAGTATCTCAATATTTCGGAGTTGAATCAGCCGATGCAAATATATATATATACCCACAAAGAGAGCCAACAGACTAATTTCAAAAGTTAATATTGGAGCACCTAATATACTTTAATGGCCAAATATAATATAATATAATGGCCAGATCATCTTACAAGCAGCTGCTCGGGAGTTTGATCTTTATTAACGGCTCTATTATTGAGACATTTATAAAGTAATTAAGTCTATGTAGATGGATGGAATAAAGTAAACAATGTTTAACGGAGATACGAAAGAATAACTCGGTACTTCCACTTTTTCGCCGAAAACAAAAACAGCATAGAATAATGAAAAAAGGCTCCAAACTTAATAGAAAAAAGTTTTATCATCAAAGTGTGTATTATTATCAAGAGAAAAAGACAAAATATTTTTTAATTACTTTATTAAATTTTTAATCTTTTCTATCACGTTAAATTTTTTTGCTGTCGACTAATATTTACGATTAGTGTTTTTGTACTTTTTTCAGTGAAACACATACTGATTTGGAAATGCCTTCAAAAACTCAGTAATTGTCGGATTTTAATGAAACAAATGATCTTATTTACAAATGAATGATACTATTTTTTAATTCTTTTTTTAGAAAATCTTGGTAAAAATATTTTTTTACATATTTTCCTTCACTTAATTTCATGATATTTCTAGATATTAAATTTTTACCCGAAATTTTTTATTAGTCAAACACAGGACTCCTTGAAAAATCTAAATCATCATTTTTTTTATCAAACTACTTTCATTTTCAAAATATCTGCTCCGAATCGTAAAATGAAAAGAATAATAAAACTATGACATTATTTAATTAGAAAAGTTTTTAATTGCTTTTATATGTAAGACTATTGTCTTTCTATGAAAAATGAATTTTTGCAATGTTGTTTTCATGTTTTTGTTAAATTTTTATTATAATAATTTATAATATATAAATCTTTTAAAATTCGTCATTATTTTAATCCCGTTAGGTGATATTGTTATTAAGTGAGAACTATATTTACTAATCAAAAATTGAAAACCTTAATGAAAGTCATTTTGCACCAAGAGTTTTAAAATAACTTTAAATTATCTATTAGTACATAAACAGTCCGACTTTTGTAAGTATTGTAGATCATAACTCACTCCCGTATTCTTGCTTTCCTGACGGCTACAACCTCCAGAAATTTAAATGCAAAGTCAATACTCATCTACTAACCACTGGACTCTAGCTCTCTCCCCACCCCTGTATAAACTTCTTTTTCTCTCCACCTATGTATCTGTCATCGCACCTTCTTTCTATTGTTCCTTTCTAACTAGTTTGTACTCCTCACTCTTTTCTAATTAATCTTTTTACATTTATGTAACCCCCTGCACATCAGTGGCGTTTCCGCCTTGCTCGGGGTGAAATGATTAAAAAAAACAAAACAAAAAAACATCTCATTATCATTAAACGGTCATATCTCTTTTCCTTTAAACCAATAAAACAAAGCGCGAGTTAGAATTCGTAAATTTATGTCAGTTCTGCTCTACCCTACTTAGTTTTGCAACACGTCAGGCTCTCAATAAATCAATCAACACGCCAGAAAAAAAACCCGTGGTTAAGAAATGCTTATATACTGCATGTTAAGCAATAAGTAATATTTGTCTCCAATCAGATTAATTTACTTTTAAATGCGCTAATTTTCCTCAAATAATGTTTCACAAATATATATTTAATTTTTGCACAATTTTTAAAACTGAGAATTGTTTATAAATGTGTTAAAATAGCTAAATTTAATACTGAAAGTAATAAAAACAAAAACAAAAAATAAAACAAAACTAAAACAAAAACCATTGCAATCAATATAATTTCTATTTGAAATACACCAGAATATTTTGATAACTGTAAACAGTAAATTTAATCATTTAGCTTTTTATCAAAACTAATAAAGAAGCTTAAAGAATGTCTTTTCATTTTTTAAAAAAATATTTTAAACCTTAGGCATCGAAAATTAGTGGAAGTACATAGTAATAACTAAGAACCAAATCCGATACAAACCTTCATTTGATGAACTTTTGAAGCTGTGTAATTGAAATATGCCCGGAGAGATTGACTATAAAACGTAAGAATGATGGCCATTAGCTTTTTTCTTTTTTTTCATCACGTTTTTATGTGCAAAGAGCAAAAGAACACAGGTTGCAAACGAATCTCTCTTCAGTGATTATTGAAGAAGCACTTTTCAAAGATGAAAAAAACGACACTTTCTTCAGAGATTATTAATACAAACCTCACTTCAGTGATTATCAAAACGAGGTTCCATTAGAAAATTATCAGAACGAATCTCCCTTCAGAGATTATGAATCCAAAACTCACTTCAGTGATGATCAAAACGAGGTTTACTTTAGTGGCTATCAAAACGAGGCTTTCCTACAGTGATTATCAAAACGAGACCGGATGTCTTAAGCCGCTCTTTCTCTTTCTCAAATCAATGTCTCTCACACTATCGTAATGATCGTATTTCTGTCTCTTACAAACAAAGTAAGAAAAAACAAAACAAAAAGCAAAACAAAACAATTCGTGTGTTTTTTGTTGTTCTCACTCCGATTAATATTGATTATTTGCTATAAATGCTTTAAAACCTTATATTGTTCGTTCTCAAAGTTCAACAGTTCTGCAACTCTACTGATATATTCAAAATACATGGATTAGTCTTAATCTACCATCATTATTAAGAATATTTTTAAAAGTTTTCTTTTCAATAGAATAATCATTTATTTATAGTATCAATGGCAAAAAATATAAGTAAGAATAACCCCCATAGATCAGCAAAAACATGTGATCGATACATGATCACTGTTCTTGATTTTTCCCCTTTCTCTGCCCATCGTTTATATATTAAACTAGTTCGTGTATTACTTCTGAAATTTGCAATCCCATATAAGACCAATGTGACCACAAGGAAAGAAACAAATCAAAGCAGATGTTACATATGTTAACACATCCGTGGAAACACGTGTGTATACGCCGTATTCATGAAAAAATAAGTAGAGCACAACTCATCCTTACACGCGTAATTACACACGAACGTACAAATCGACCGAAACAAGCGTGTAATAGACAGTTTTTTATGTTGTTCTTTGTATCTGAGTTTTTTTTAAATCATCTTATTCCGAGCAAGGCATTCTACTGCCACTGTTGCGCAGGGGCTTACATAAGGGAAAGTGATGAGAAAAAGGGGTTCTTCTTCTTCTTCTTCTTCTATGTGCCCTGTCCCTTCAGGACGTAGGCGATCATGGCTCTCCACGTCTCCCTATCCCTTGTGGCTCTTAGTATGTTTGCTCCTGTTGCTCCTGACAACCCCCGTTCCGTCAGCCACCTGATCAGGCCCTGCAAATATGTTATCCGCTGCCTTCCTCTGTCTCTCCTTCCTTCTATCTGACCAGTCAGTACCAGGTTCTCCAGGCTCTCCTTCCTCATTGCATATCCCAGGAACTTCAGTTGTCTCTTCCTGATGCTCAGCATCAATTTCCTTTTTGTTGCTATTCTTTCTAACACCTCGTCGTTGCTTGTATGATATCCACGATATCCGTAGCATCCTTCTGTAGAACCACATTTCGGCCGCTTCCAGTTTTGTCTTCATTTTCGATGAAGAAAAGAGTGCTAGACTGCTACGTGATGTCAGTTCTTCAATACGGCAGTGAATGCTGGACAATATCATCGAAAAAGGGATTAGTTATGCGAAATATCAGGAGGAGAATAACAGACGGATGAGAATTCCGAGAATGGGGGGGTGGAGTAGAGGGAAAAACAGATTGAGAGACTGGATACGAGTTAGTGAGATAGGAGATGTCTATTGACCTTACATTTAAATTCCTGGAGTTTGTAGCTGTCGAGGAAGCAAGTATATGGAAGGGAATTCCACAGGCGAGAGGTGCGATAAAAGAAGCTGTTAGAGTGGAAGTTGCGGTTACATTTTATCGGTTTCCCTGTAAAAGGGTGGGACCTATTTGCTAATCTAGTAGTTCGTGTAAATTCATAACTAGGAGGCACCAGTGATCTAAGTTCATTGGAGCAGAAGCCGTGAAAGTATTTATAGAAG
>JBBBDQ010000159.1:1640000-1647500 GCA_037127315.1 Ascarosepion bandense | reverse complement strand
GTCAGATTTTAATTAATGTTTTTGTTTTTATTCTTTTTTATTTTAGAAAATTGAAAATGTCTTCTAGTTTTGTATTCAAAAATGTTTTGCTGGGAATATATTTTTTCCGTCAAAAATGTGTTATGGTAATAAATTTTTCTTCAAAATATTTTTTCTTGGTAATATTATTTGATGTGGCTTCCCTCTGTCTTTTCTACAAATATTTGTATGACAACTGCTCTGACGAGCTTTTTACCATGCTGCCCCGACTACATGAAATTTAGTGAGCTACTAAATTTCATTTAGGTTTGAGTTTGAATTTGAGTTTTGCTTAACGGCATCTCAACCTCTGTGCGTTATTTAATGCCAAAAAGGTGGGGTTTTAAGGTATTTTTTTAATGTTCAGCTATAGTGGAAAGGTTGGTTTAGTCATAGAATGAAAACTTTTTGTTTTTATTCTTTTTTTGCTGATAATAATTTTTTCCATTAAAAAAGTGTTATGAACATAATTTTTTCTTCAAAAATGTATTGTTGGTAACATTTCTTTTTCAAAATTGTACATTTTTTCTATAAAAGTCCATTTTTATGTATATATTTTGATAAAAGTGTATTCTTAAACTTTCATAGGGTTTCGGGGGTTAACTATTTGCCCATAGCTGGGACCCTAACAGGTACTACCACTCTGGGTCAGGGTGAACCTGGAACAACAGCTATTAAGAGGTGCTTCCATGCTTCTCACAACCTCCCAATCAGAGGCCTTGCTGCCGGATGCAGTTTGCCGTCATGCTTAGGACACTAGATGCACAAAAGCAGAGGAAAAAGAGAGAGAAACGAACATTGCAGCGCAATTTCTTTCTTATCCTCCTTGCTGAGAGTCGAGTATTGTTGTAGATTCCGCGTGAGGAAACCGTACAAAATAATAAACAACAAAAACCGATATTGAGATGGAAAAATAGATAACATTGAACGTAATATACAAACTTGAACGCATGTTAGTAAATCCAAGAATACTACTAGTAAGGAATAAATATATACAAGCCTTGAAGTAAAGTCGTTGGAAATAGTATATCCGCGTATATTACTATAGCTGAGTGGAGCTCAGAGCTAGTCTGACTTCTGATGCGGTTGTCTCTGGTAACTTCGGTATCTCGGTAACTTACGTATCAGTTCCGGTACTCTCTGATAACTCTAACGGATCTCTACGATTACTTTCCCTCGCTGTTCTCTCTATGGCATGAGTATATGTATACTCAGTGGAGTCCATTATCATATCCAAAGGGGAGGTCCCACATACATTTGACTGCGATTTTGTTGAGGGAAAAACCTATTAAAAATCTCAATTGTGTCAAAAGAAATTTTAAATTGCGATTGGTTCTGTAGAGAAATACATTTTAAAAATCAGGTTTGTTTAAAAATATGCTTATAGTAAAAATAGTTTCATTTATTATAATTGTCTTCTCTGTCTCTGTCTCTGTCTCTATCTGTCTGTCTGTATATATATGATGTAAAATTTCCCATAGAATATATTTGTAAAAGGACAATATGTTGTGGCGATGTACGTGTACATGAGTTCGAGTCTTCGTTGCCAATTTGTTGTAGAATCCGGTTGAGGAACTGCACAAAATAATGAACAACAAAACAGATATTGAGATAGAAAAGTAGATTATATTGAACGTAATATACAAACTTGAACGCAGGTTAGTAAATCCAGGAATACTATTAGTAAGAAATAAATGTATTCAAGTCTTGAAGTTAGGTCGTTGGAAATAGTATATCCGTGTATATTATTCTACATGAAAATACAATGGTTCTTTTGTTAATACAGCACAATAACATGTGCATCAAATGAACTGTTCTGGTGTCCAGTTTTTGTGCTCTTTCCACATGCTAGTCTCTTCTTCCTATTGACTGGCCGAAAAAAAAGGCTTCCTTGCTGCCTTGTAAAATTTTGCAAATTAATAATAACAAAAGAATCATTCTATTTTCATTTAGAATTATCCACTTGGCAATAAATGAAATACATAAGTTGTTTTTTTTAAAACTGGGTGACCTAATAATTATGGCCGGTGGTATATATATATTAATAATAATAATATTAACTATAGTAATAACAATACCAATAGTTCGAGTCTTCGTCGCCAATTTGTTGTAGATTCCCCCTGAGGAACCGCACAAAATAATGAACAACAAAAACAGATATGGAAATAGAAAAATAGATTACATTGAACAGAATATATAAACTTGAACGCAGGTTAGTAAATCCAGGAATACTATCAGTAAGAAATAAATATATACAAGTCTTGAAGTGAAGTCGTTGGAAATAGTATATCCGTGTATATTATTCTAGCTGAGTGGAGCTCAGAGCTAGTCTGACTTTTGATGCGGTTATCTCTGGGTAAGTTCGGTATATCTTGGTAACTTACGTATCAGTTCCGGTACTCTCCGATAAATCGCACGGATCTCTATGATTGCTCTCGCCTGTCAACTGCAACTGCTGTTCTTTCTATGGCAAGAGTATATGTACACTCAGTCGAGTCCATTATCATATACAAAAAGGGGAGATCCCACAACAAGTATAATGAATAATTGTTTTGGCTTTTATTTCAGACTTGTCCTTCTCCTAGACCGGTTGCCAACCGTGGCTAGAGAGCCCAGTTTAATCTATAACTGAAAGGGAGATTAGATGAACTCATGCCTTTCCTTTGCGTGTATTTGTACGTAAGTGAATGTAATGAAATTAATTTGAAGTCAGGTCTTCAATTTCTCATTCCGAACCGCGATGTGACAGATCGCTATAAAAAGGAACCGTTGATTATTTATGGCTAATTTAATTAAATAAATAAGTTTTGTGTCACGTGGCAGTAAAATGATGCACTCAAATAAGTAACTTTGTCATCGTTTTAAGTTCTCTGAATACCGGTGCCTAAAAAATAGGACAAAGGCTTAGATATGCTTTCACACGCATGCGTTGACTCCTACGCAGGAAACGCAACATTTTCAATCTTTCCTACGCGCAGATTCGCGTACCATCTTCAATTCAATTTTCGAAAATTGTAATTTTCCTTTTAACGTTTTTATAGTGATGTCAATTTCCATGTTTTCATTAACTAACTTGCGCATTAAAGCTCGCAATTTTCTTCATATATATATAGAAAAAGGAAAATCTTTCATTATTCACATGTTCTGTACAATTTCGCCTTGCCTATAGGCAGTGACGATTGTGGGACTCTGAAATTGAGAGGGGCAGTTGGAGGCCGAGATTTTTCTGAGGAGGAGGTGGGTAAATTCAAGCAGCGTCTTCATTTTCATACTACACCACTATCGTATACACATCTTAGGAATGTGTTTAAGTATAAGTATGTTACTTCACTAAATTAAACGGAATAACTTTTCATTTATACTAGTGAAGTTCTAATCTATTCTTGCTCTCTTTTCAACTCCCAAGCTGTTGGAAGACAAGAAAGATTAATTTCAAAACAAAATCAAAGGGTTAATACGAACGTCAATACGTCCTGAAGAAGGAAAAGTGCTGAAGATCAAATCTTATCAAAATCAGAGACTAATCAGTTTTATAAAAGTTTTGAAAAAGTGTAGGAAGCAACCGAGGGTCCAGCCGAAATTCGGGGGAAGAGTTTGGCCTCTTCTGGCTTCTCCGTAGAATCTCCACTGCCTATTGGCATGACTCAAATAAGTTTTGTATATCAATTAACATCTGATTATCGATTTTCAAACGTTACTCGCTATGTTTCATTCGTCGTCATCTCAATATTAACTATCATTTTTCCTCTTCATGTTGTGTTGTGTGCTATCTTAGATTCCACAGGTCTCTAGGCAATTCCTCACAGACTAAATAAAAGGCGCACAGTTTTCTTCAGATTTCTTTTCCTCGTCTTATTTCAGGAAGAGGGAGCATAGTAGTTATCGATTCTTGAAGAAAACGAGAGAGAGAGAGTGTGTGAGTGAGTAAGAGAGAGAGAGAGAGAGATGGCGAATGTCAACAGGTTGGTCAACTACTTGCCATCACGTGATGATTCGCATCACTGATGAGCCAAGGAATCTGGGAAGGGAAAAACGTATTTACTCTTTTATTGTTTTCACAGTACAGACCGTTTTCACGCATTTTCACTCATTAAAATCCGAAATCCGAAACAAAGACATTGCTGTTTGGATTCCATGCCCACAGAGTTCAAACCAGACTCAAGCAGTTAGGGTCATTAGAATTATAACCAGTAATGTAGAATGTTGTCATATTTGACTAGTTGTGGTGCAGTGGATATCGGCTCGGAACGACAAATCGGGGAGCCGAGTTCGAATTTCACTTGAATTCCTTACATTCACTTACGCGCAAATACCCTTGGGAAAGGTATTAATCCATCCGTTCCCTCCAGTTATGGGTTAAATAATAGAACAGATTGTGTTCTGTAGCCTTGGTCGGCAACCAGTCTACCGCAGAAAGCAATGGCAACCTACTGTGGGATAATCTTCTGCCCAGTTAGTCATGTCTCTTTTGAGACATGATCGCCCAAAGCGTGTATCACGTATGGCACTTAACTGACTGACTGAATATAATAGTTGGAATCATGATTAAGACTTCTACTGGTCATAAAATGAGGGATCAGTTTTCTATTGTTATGAAGTAATTAACTGATCCCCCACTAATTATTACGTAATAATGTAATACCTTTCTGCCCTCTCTAGCTATGAGTCAAATAACATGACAGATTGGTTTCTATAGCCTTGGATGGCAACCAGTCTTCCGCAGAAAGCAATGACAACCTACTGCTGGATAATCATCTGCCTATTCAGTCATGTCTTTTTCGAGACATGATCGCCTAAAGCGTTTATCACGTATGGCACTTGACTGACACTTCTGTAACACTCAATATATTTCCAGTCCACCGAAATTAATTACCAACACCATTGTTGTCGCTGTCTGTACCCTTTCTTTGATTTAAACTTCATTGTCATTTTTAATCATATTAAAACATTTCTGAAGGTTCTGCCAGGATTCGTCATTGGCGACTGGAATCTGAAGATACGCAGCTGATACAGTGCTGATAGCAGACAGAAAAAAATTGCAAGACCTTCTACAGAAAATAGTTAAAGAAAGCGGAAATAAAGGACTACATATCAACTACAATAAAACTGAATGCATGGTATTCGGTAAAAAGAGGAGCCTAAAATGCGAACTACAATTTGGTGATACTACAATCAAACAGCTGCAGAAATTCAAATACCTGGTAAATGTTCTAACATAGGACGGAAGGTGCGATATGGGGACCCGAAAGCGGACCGGCATGGCCAAGAAAGCATTTCAGAAGCTGAGTAAAGTATTAAGAGACAGGAAAATTTCGCTGTAAACCAAGAAGAGAGTACTGTATTTTTATGCGATGTCTGTCCTTCAATATGGCAGCGAATGCTGGACAATCTCATCGAATATGAAGGAAAGACTTGAAGCAACCAAAATATGGTTCTATAATAGGATGCTGAAGATACCATGGACGGAACACGTGAACAGCGACGAGGTTTTGGAGAGGATAGACACAAGAAAGAAACTGATGCTAAACATAAGGAAAAGATAGCTTAAGTTTTTGGGACATGTAATGAGGAAGGAAGGTTTGGAGAACCTGATGCTCACGGGACGGATAGAGGGGAAGAGAGGCAAGAGAAAGCAAAGCATGACATACTTGATCGATTTAAGCAGATGAATAGAGGAGCAGGAAAATACCAGACGAAGGGGTGTTAAGAGCCACAAGGGATAGGGAGATGTGGAGGGCCATGATCACCTATGTCCTGAAAGGACAAGTCACATAGAAGAAGAAAAATGACATTTACTAAAATAAATTAATATTAGCATCGCAATTATCATAAAACCATAATCATAAAATTCATCCATCCATCCATCCATCCATCCATCCATTTGAGTGACAAATAGGCGGGCCTCGACGATAATTTTCTGAAAAAAATCACCCGAGACTTTTGGAGATTAGCTTTAATATTAATATTTAATAGTTAATATTTAATAATTAATATTTAGAATATTCTGGTAATTACTTCCGGTTGTTTAATTTAGAGTGTGATAATTCTAGGACAAAGCATTCAATTACTGAAGATTATAAAACATTATTTAAAAAAATATGAAAGGTTCAGCCAAAAAAATTCTCTCTATATATATATACAAATTTATACGGAAAATTACGAAATTGGTATTAACCGCCATATTTACTTAGATTTATCTGCTTTAGCATTTTTCTTAAGAGATCCGGCTTTCTCTTTTCCAATCTTTTCACTCTTACGTAGCCCCCTGAACATCAGGGGCGTTACCGCCTTGCTCGGGGTGATATGATTAAAAAAAAATACTTGTATTTGAGTGGATAGTCTGTTATTTCTATAATAAAGAAGTGCATTTTGATTATTCACGAGACGAGAAATCTTGTTTGGAAAATATCTATCTATTGGCAGGATTAACAACCCGCATACTCCCACATACGAACCCGCATACTCCCACATACGAACCCGCATACTCCCACATACGAACCCGCATACTCCCACATACCGGGGAGATGCCACCATTTGATTTTGTGTGTCTTACCACTCAACCACAGGTATTATGATTTTTTATGTAATTTTTCATGTGATCTTATGATTTTTTCCTTTCAGAACAATATTAACACACTACCACATTGAACCTAAAACTACGCGGTTGACGAGAAGACTGACGTTGCACCTTTCAGAACATAGTTTAATTCAATTTCATTTAAACACACATGAAGACCTACCAAACTTTATGAGTAAAATACTTGTTGATAATACAAATATACAAGGTAACCAAAAAAAAAAAAAAAAAAAAAAAAGCAAACAAGCAAACAAAAAACAAAAAACAAAAAGGTGCAGGTGAAGTCTAACAGTTTCATCTGAAACGTTGAACTGTCTTTCAAGTTCACCACAAGTTAGACTACTGTCCTTTTCAATGGCCACCTTCAGGACTACGTCATTCAAGATCTGTGCTCGTCCACTGCGAGGCTCATCATGGAGAAACAAATCTCCCGATTTGAATTTTTGAAACCAACGCCTTGCAGTACGTTCATCCACAGCACTACCCCCAAGCATTTGACATATGCGGCGACTTGATACAGCTGCTGATAAGCCCATTTTGAAGTCGTAAAGCAAACAGCCCCGAACGAGATCGCTAGACACTTCCATCATTCTCACAGCTGTCCGGCTTATAACTGATGGCCGGGCACGGTGCGCGTGTTTATTATAACGTCTGATGTTCCTACTTCCGGCTGTCCGAATTTGAAAACAATTGCTACACGCATTTCATATATATTTCATCTTCATTCAATGACTAATCAACGGACAGAACTATTTTGGTTACCTTGTAATAGCATGAAAAAAAAAAGGTGAAAATCATGGAAGCATTATTAATAAAAAAGAAAATCCAACACTTAATAATAACAACTATGAACATGGCCACAATGTGCTTATCATGTTCGGAATATAGTACGCACACATAACACA
>JBBBDQ010000159.1:1395000-1635000 GCA_037127315.1 Ascarosepion bandense | reverse complement strand
ATAGAAGCACAAAAACATATCCATACACAGGAAGTGGGTGGGTGGGATTAAGAAATAAATTTTTTTCTTTTTAATTTCTTGGCCAGACATAAGAAAACGGAAAAGCAGAAAAAGGGATTCATGAATCGATATTAGAAGAAGAATATTGAGTTATGAATCTCTGTTTCTGATTTTCCGTTTTCTTATGTCTAGCCGACAAATTTAAATTAATTTTTTTTTAATCCCACCCGACTTTTATTTTTATTTTCTTTTAACTTTCTGTGTATGGATATGTTTTTGGGCTTCTTCCGAAGATGGCTATGGGAATGTTAGCGCCTTTGTTTCCGGGGAAAATCTCATTAATTTTGAAATTCTTGCAAAAATCCAATGATTATCATGTTCTAATGAAACTTTTAGGATTTATTCACAAATAAATAACTTTATTTATTAAATTACTATTTTTATAAAATATTTGCAAAAATATATATATTTTTTGCATCTGTTATCTTCCACCTTCAACTTAATTTCATGAAATATCTAGAAATTAAATTATGTCCGCAATCTTTGTTTTATTAGTTAAACGTAGAATTCTTTACAGATTGTAAATCTTTTATTTTTTTCAAACAGTTGCTTCTTTTCCCGAAGATCTACTTCGAATAGAAAATCAAAAATGTAATAAAAATGTCATTATTTAATTAGATAAACTTTTAATTGCTTTTATAAACACGATATATTAAGGACATTGTTTGAAGAAAAAAATTGCGTTGAATAAAGAATTTTTACAAGAACTGTTTTAATTTTTTCTTTTTTAAATGATAATAATTCATAGCTTTAAAAATCTTTAAAAACTTTCTGTTTGGTTATGTAGGGTGTGAAAATGGGGTTATGCGAAGAAAGATAAAAGAATGAAAGGAGAAGATAACTCTTAAAAAAACTTTATTAATTCAATTTCAAATCGAGTGCAGAATGAAGTCCCCGGATGCGGATTGATAAAACGTGGGCCTTGGAAAACTCTCCCGCTCACCTTCGTGTCATGGCCGAAACACCCTGTATTTTTTTTTAATCATTTCACCCCGAGCAAGGCGGAAACGCCACTGATGTGCAGGGGGCTACATAAATGTAAAAAGATAAATTAGAAAAGAGTGAGGAGTACAAACTAGTTAGAAAGGAACAATAGAAAGCTGAGAAAGCAGGTGCGATGACAGATACATAGGTGGAGAGAAAGGGAGGGTTATACAGGAGTGAGGAGAGAGCTAGAGGCCAGTGGTTAGTAGATGAGTATTGACTTTGCATTTAAATTTCTGGAGGTTGTAGCCGTCAGAAAAGCAAGAATACGGTAGCGAGTTCCACAGGCGGGAAGTGCGAGAGAAGAAGCTGCAGGAGTAGAATTGTCGTCTGCATTTGGCTAACCTGACTGTATCCAGAATGCCCGGCTTCTAAGCAGGGTATGTGGCAAAAACATTAATTTTCACCTTTCCGGAGGGATAACTTATCTTAAATATTTTTGTTAGGGTTAACAGTATCCTAACAGGTTATTAACTTAAGTGAAGACTATATTTACTAAGCGAAAATTGAAAAGCTTTATGCAAGTCATCACGGACTAAAATTTTAAAAATAATTTCCAATTTTTTTCATGTGCATAAAACGTGCCCATTTTTAAAGTATGGGTGACTATTACACGACATTATTAGAAAATAAAATTGATGAGTATAGTTAATTTTTCATGTTGCAGCATATACTCAGGGTTCAGCTAAAAAATTAACAATGCAAGAGGGGAATTTTCCGGGACATTTTATAGTCATGGAACTTGCAAAGAGCTTATTCAATCCTCAAGAATTACAATTCATAACAGAATTTAAAAAGGAAAACGGTGTAGATATCAGTTATAATCTATATAACACACATTGCAACCGCTGTATTAGTTACATATATTTTTAAATAAGAATAATTAAAGGCGAGGATTTCTCATGCTAATTTCAAAGGAGGCAAACAGGATCTTCCCTCTCTAGAATATTGGCACTACACAATCTTCATAGTTGTGTTTCCCTATACTTGGTTATTAATCTGAGCATAAAAATATCATATCGTCAATTCCTGAGTCTGTAGAGCGTGAATTTAGTTGGTGTAGCAGTTACTTAATCTGGTTAGGTACCTGCTGTGGAGCAGTGGTCAATGAATTCTTCTCATTGTCTGTGTCATGATTTCGGCAAACAGTATGAAACCCGCTGCGTTGTGCTACAGAAGGTGGAAGTTGATTCAGAACGGCAAACGACTGGTCAGACAGGGAGATAACCGGAAGAGTTTTGAAGAGTCAACTCGACTCTCGCACCGAAATTCCTTGGTGAGGCTATCCAGCATATGGCGAAATGTTAAGTCAAGTACACGGCATGCTTTCCATAACATCTTCCCAACGCCCCCTCCTAAAAACGACTGTCTTACACGACCTTCTCTCGGGATAAGAAAAGAAAAGAAAAAAAAAACTTACCTTCGTTGATGTAATCTTTTCTTTAGCGTTGGGGTCTGCAGGATTGAAGCCAGAGGCGACACGGAACGCAAAATTTGATTCTTTACCAAACTAAATTGACCTTAGTAAATATTCTTGGGCGGACCTGAAGCAGACTACCACCGCGTTTAATTTCGTTGTTTTTCATTTTTTTTTCAGCGCAGTTCTATCGATTGTTACGTAAACTTTTCGATTATCAAAAAAAAAAAAAAAAAAATTGAAAAATTACAATATTTAAATAAATTTGGTGGGGGGTCAGTTTCTCATACAACGTTATAGTAAATCGATCCTTTATTTTCAACTACTCGCGTTGGGGTCGCTTTGTTTATGTTAATTTCGTTGTTTTTCATTTTTCTTTTTTTTTTTACTTTTTTCAGCGCAGCCCTATCGATTGTTACTTAAACTTTCCGATTATCAAAAAAAAATTTGAAAAATTACAATATTAAAAAAAATTTCTAAGGAGGTGGGGTGTCAGTTTCTCATACAACGTTAAAGTTAATCGATCCTCCATTTTCAATCCACTATAAGGTTGTATGAGAAACTGGTCCCCACCCTAAAATTGTTTAAATATTGAAATTTTTGCAATTTTTTTTTGTCATTCGTAAAGTTTAAGGTGTCAAAGATAATAATGCACAAAAAAGTCCCAAATATTTGATAATGAACAAATTTACAGGTGGCGGTAATGTCGTACCGGCGAGTGGTTTCAAAATGGAGGCACGATTTACTATAACGTCGTATGAGAAACTGATCCCCCCCCTACCCCAAAAAAGTTTAAATATTGAAATTTTTCAAAAATATTTTAACAGTTGTAAAGCTAAGGGGATAATTGATAGCACTGCGCTGAAAAAAAAAAAAAAGAAAAACAACGATATTAAACGCGGTGGTAGTCTGCTTCAGGTCCGCCTATTCTTGAATAAAAAAAAATTCAACCTAGACTGTCTGCATCGATCTGCTTAGTTAAAAATCTCCTGCTTCAGCTCAGAGAAGATACGATAATAATAAAAAAAATTCGATACGTATTTTTTTCGATGCGTTATGAATTTATCTTAACAACAGCTGTTGGCCGTCTTTGCAAAGTCCATTAATTTTGATTTTATGCACACAACACGCAAATAAGTAGTAATTGTCCAAAAGAATTGATTGATTACATTGCCCATCACACCAAAGGAAAACGAGCACCAAAGGTAAACAACGGATCCTTTTTTTTTACCATAATGCCGAGGAAGATGATTTGCAGCTTCTTAGTTCAATAGCCCAAATCGCTGTTCATGTACTCATGATAACTAACCGTATAGAACTTATATAAGCAAGAAGAGAGATATTCCTACCAATATAAAGACAGCAAGTCAAAATGAATATATGAAGTGGTACTCATAATCATAAGCCCAGATAATTCGAACAAGGCGTACGAAATTGATGTAAGTACTACAGCCCCAACATTTGCGATCAGTACGTTTTAGACGGTGCACTGTATGTGCGTTGTGGTGCAGTGGATATCGACTCGGAACAAGAAATCGGGTAGCCGAGTTCGAATTCCAGTTGAACTCCTTGCATTCACTTACGCGCAAATACCCTTGGGAAAGGTATTAATCTGTCTATTCCCCCAGTTATGGGTTAAATAACAGGACAGATTGGGTTCTATAGCCTTGTTGGCAACCAGTCTACGACAGAAAGCAATGGCAACCTACTGCGGGATAATCTTCTTTCGAGACACGATCGCCCAAGCGTATATCACGTATGGCACTTAACTGACTGACTGAATGAATATCGGCTCGGAATGAGGAATCGGAGAGCCGAGTTCGAATTCCAGTTGAACCTGTTGCATTCACTTACGCACAAAAAGCTTTAGAAAAGGTATTAATCCATTTTTTCTTTAAAAAAAGGTATTAATCCGTCTCTTCCGTCCAGTTATCGGTTGAATAGCAGGACAAATTTGGTTCTAGAGCTTTGGTTAGCAACCAATCTACAACAGAAAGATATGGCGACCTACCGCGTAAAAATCTTCTGCTTAGTTATGTCTGGAAAGAGACATGATCGCCCAAGCGTGTATCACATACGGCAATTAACTGACTGACTGACGTTTTGTGAGACATTGTGCAAATAGCAAACAACTAAACTACTCTGGTAGTTGATGTAATTTAGGAGTGAGTAATTTTTAATGAGCATTATCGAAACCTTTACATAGCTTTTCTCTCTCTCTCTCTCTCTATATATATATATATATATATATAGAGAGAGAGAGAGAGAGAGAGAAATAGAGAGAGAAAGGCTATGTAAATATTAATATGTAAAGGCTGTATATATATATATTATATTACTCATCCACATACAAGCCTGTTTTACTCATCACTGTGACTAGACACATTCACTTGGCTTTTGGCCGGAATGGAAACTCGACCGATTTGGTGTCAGCCGGAGTCGCTTTTTCCTAAGCCATAAGCGCATGGAATCAGAGAAGAGAAAATTTAACGTGTTGTATATAAGCAGTGTATATACACACCAGTTACCGAAAGAACTCAATTCATTTCTGAAGAGTAATGCTTATATCGCAGAAGTGGAAACTGTATTAGGATCTTGAAGAAATTCTCGCTGATTTTTCATGAAAAGTAATGTTTTATTTACAAAAAAAAAACAAACAAAAAAACAGTAAGAAACATGTCACTGAAAGTATTGTCCATCTCTAACCACTACTTTTCCCATCTTTCTGGAAGTATTTGAGTTCCACGTCGTAGTCGACCCATTTTTGGCATCTTCATAAAAATGAAAGTGCTTCTCACCTAGGCCATCTAACATCGATCGGAACAAGTGATAATCAGACGAAACAATATCTGGTCAATACGACGGGTGGGGTAGGACTTCCTATTTAAGCGTTTTCAAGTAGGTTTTCACTCGTTTTGCAACAGGTGGCCAAGCATTGTCATGTTGCAAAATCAATTTGTCGTGTCTCTTTATCATTTATCGTATCTCTGCCATTTATCTTCAATTCTCGGCTTAAAGGCATCAGCTGTAGTAGAGGGCGATCTCCTGTGATGGTTTCGGTCGGTTTGAACAGCTCTTCTCTTCTACTATTTGTTGTTCTGTCTTCTGGTGTTTGTCTTATTTGTATTCATGTCCATTAGCACGGATATTGTGCTGTAGATTCTCAGCACATATCTTCTGGGTATCGTTCTGCAGTCTTGGCAATACAACAGACTGGCGACGGAGAAAATTCACTATTTATTATAATAGTGGTGGGCAAAATGTTTATACAACAGACTTGGGTACGTAGATTTCAAACAAGCAAATCTATAATAACAGATTTAGCGTCGAAAACTCGGACAGTAGTTGTGCCAAAAACATTCGTACAGATTTACTGACGAAAGCAAACAGTTTGTCGACAACTTAAAAAAAAATCAGGAACAACAGCAAATTTAAAAACTAGAGGATTTCCAGAAATGCCTCCCTGAACTTCATAAGCAACAAGAATTCGCACAAAAACGGCAAGAAGAATCCGCACAAAAATGGCAAGAAAAGCAATTGGCTATACTGTTGGAAATTTTCTTAAAAAGAGAATCAACCCCAGATAAAACAGATACATTTTAGTAGGATGCTGTGTTTAAATTAATTGAAAATTTTACATATAACCCTGAAGAGGAGGTTACATTTGATGCTCATTATCGCAGATATGAGGAGATATTCGTTAAACACTGCTCAAAACGAACAGATGATAAGAAAATTAGTTTATTATTAAATAAGTGTGATGATTCGGAACACGAAAAATACAGAAATTATATTCTACCAAAACAACATGAGAAATTACATTTTAGGAAACTATTCAGACATTGTCTAAAATGTTTTGTAAACGTATTTCTTTCTTCAGCATGCAATGGCATTGCTTAAATTTATCAAAAAACGGTGATGAAGACGACAAAACTTACGAAAGTATAGTGAAGAAGGAGTGTGAAAAGTTTCAATTGAATGAATTAAACACGAATATCTTCAAGTATTTAATTTTTGTAAAAGGTTTAACCACACCAAGCGAAACAGACGTACGTGCGAGACTTTTTAACAAAGCTGGAACAGGGCCAGGTCATAATAAACTACACCCAGCTGATTCCAACAAATGCAGAGCAGAAGATTCGATTCATGATGATTTGGCTTTGTCGCCAATGTTCATGCATGGCCGGGCCTACCCAACAATCATTTGCGCTTAGGGTTTATCGTAGTGTATCCCCTTTTCATCTCCGGTTACGATACGATGCAAAAATCCCTTTTCTTTACTGCCGTTGAAGCAGCTGTTCACACGTGACAAGCCGTTCTACAAAATCTGGCTGAGGAATGTCAGAGAATTGTAAACTTAAAAAAATATAGCGCAAATATTGAGAAACGGGAAATATCATATATTAGAAAAGTAAAACTACAAAGTAGGAAAGTTAAAAAAAAATCTATGTTACGGTTGTGGTTATCTTTTGTGCTTTTTTCATCCTCCCTATACTCAGTCTTTTCTCCCATAATCATGTTCTCTCACTTTCACACTTTGTAATCCCCTGACTACTAGTGGCATTCCCGCCTTACTTGGGGTGAAATTATTAAAATAATTACCTGTTTGCAATCAGTTTTCTTGTCCCGTGTGGAATAAAATGTCCAAATATTTATGTCGTAATATGTTTCCATATGGAATTCTGATGAAGATCTGAAATGGAAAAGAAAAAAGACTAGTGTTAATAGAGTTAAACTGAGACAATTCTTTTCATTATTTAATACCTATGCTCAATGTAAAGGCCTAGAAATTAGAATCATCATGGGAGACTTGAATGCCAAAGTAGGCAAGGAGAGGGAAGGGGAGACAACTGGCAATTTTGGATTAGAGATCCACAACGACCAGGTTGAAACATTGGTCCAGTGGTTCAAGGCAAATGACCAGGTGATAATTAACACCTGGTTTCAAGAACACCTGAGGCGTTTATGAACACGGATGAGCCCAAGAGGCGATACGAAAAACCAAAATGATTATGTAACCATAAGCAAAAGATTCAGAAACTCAATGGTTCAGTGCAAAACCTATCCATGTGCTGACTGTGGAAGTAACCATCTTTCAGTTATCTGCAAACTAAGGGTAAAACTTCGAAGACTAAAGAAGCCTAGGCCAGTACCAAGACTGCAATACAACACGCGCCTGAATGACCTCGACTTGCAAAAAAAAAAAAAAGAAAAAGATAAAAATACGAAAAACAAATGCGAAATAGAAATTCGAAATGAGACGCACTTAATGAATCACTAGTGACATCAGCAAAAAATATGGTCCCAGAGGAAATAAGACGCAAAAGAAAAAAACGAGTGAATGACTGAAGAGATACTTGACATGATGCAAAGGAGACAGAAAACTAAGCCAAGACATGGGACCGAATACAAGAAACTATACAAGGAAATAAGGACCAAGTGCAGACAGGTTTAGGAGCAATGGTCCAACAAAAAATGTACCGAAGTAGAGAAATTGAGCAAGACTAATAAAAGAGAAATGCATAAAGAAATAAGGGATCTGACAGGACAAAGGACATGCTCCTCATCAAGATGTATAAAATCCAAGGATGGAACGATCATATTGGAAAAAGAGGAAATCCTCCAATGATGGGAAGAATATATAAAAGATCTCTTCCGCAACAAGAGAAAGAGATAGTAAACAAAGATGCTGATGCATTGGAAATACAAAAATCCGAAGTGAAAGCTGCAATAGCCAAACTGAATAGGAACAAAGCAGCTAGATCAAACGGCATTGTAATAGAGATGTTGACAGCCTTAGAAGATTTTGGCATAGAGAAAATTACGGAAATAATAAATGAAATCTACAACAGTGGTGTAATACCAGATGACCCAAGCAAATCAATTTTCATATCACTGCCTAAGAAGCCTGGCACAATCGATATATATATATATATATATATATATATATATATATATATATATATATTACGGAAATCAACGAATTTTAACGAAACTTGGTTATAAGCAACCGACAATTTGAAATGAATTGTTTGAACATTATTTTTTATCGATACTCATATTTAAGTAGATATTCTGTTTTTAATGAAACAGTATTATATATTTTTATCTACCGGCCTGATTATTTACGATAATAGTTTTGTTTACGATGGATCGAAAATTGTGTTATATAGGCTTGATAAAAACCTCGTTTAAACTGAAGGCTATTCGTGGTCGAGAGGTCTAAGACGTTCCCAGATCAAATGGTAGCTTCCCCTATATAGATAGGGGTCGCAGTTTCGAACCCTGCCGAATGGCACACATTAATGTAGATAAAAATATATAATACTGTTTCATTAAAAACAGACTATCTACTTAAATATGAGTATCGATAAAAAATAATGTTCAAACAATTCATTTCATATATATATATATATGAAATATGTGTGTAAAATGGCTGGCTACTCGTATCCAAGCCGAGTTTGCTTGTCTGCTCGAGAGGCTAGCCAATAACTGTTGCAGATACGTGCCCAGGTACATTTATAGCTGTTCAAAACCGACAGAGGGTTATACTGCAACTATGCTGAGCTGAACTTAGTTACAGTTTCCGGAGAAGATTGAATTATCTGGAGTGATTTAACACTTTGAATAAGGCCAGTATTTAAAATCTCGATCACAACAATTGACGAAGAATTCAGGCAACCGAATTTTGCTCTCAAAATTTGGATGCACTCCTAGTATCGTTTTCAGAAACTTTCCAAAGATGTTGAACGTTGCGATCGTCTTTCAGCCCAACACAATCAATATACATCTTCACTAATTAAATTTGAACTCTGGTCAGATGGTTGGAACTCGAAATATTTAACCATTCAGCTATTAGATTTTATTAAAATTTTTACATTCAGATATTTTGTTTTTGTCCTAGTTTCCATGACAGCCTTCAACTACAATGTGTTATTTTTTAGGAGAATATATATATATATATATATATATATATATATATATATATATATATATATTAGAACAGGTACATAATTTTTCTATATATATCCTCGACAAGGATACATTTGTTTCGACATTGAAACTTCAATGTCTCATCGTACGGTATGTAAAGGAATGGAAAGCCTCTTTTCTTATATTTGGTCAGTTGTGTTACAGGTGTTGCTGAGGGTTAATGATAGGGGAACAAGTCTCTGACCGTTGTCGAAACAAATGTACCTTTGTCGTGGATATATATAGAAAAATGATGTACATGTTCTAAAATATAATTTATAATAAATATTCACAGCTCTATATATTATATATCGAGCACTGTTTTAAATTAATGTTTTGGACGTTGTAAGAATTCTTTCTTCGTTCTGTATTCACTCTGATATATATATATAAAAATAAGGATATATTTGTCTGTCTGAGTGAGTGCTTTTTTGTGTCTTCATTCTAACGAACCCTACTTCTCCGAAACCTTTGGTTCTATTTTAACCAAAATTGAGTCACTTGTTGATCATGACATGAACCTTTGATGTATGCAAAAATGTTTTGAATCGATTTACAAGGTACCGCAGGAATTACTGAAACACTTCAGAATTTACGAACTCTTCACCTCCGAGACACCTTATGTGAAGATCAGGTAACTTGTAGATCAATGTCCGAACCTCTGATGTACATTTTTTTCGAGTCAATATACAGGGTTCATGAAAAATCAAGAACAAACATAATTTTCGGTCTTTTGCGCACTTGTATGCATTTCTCCAAGACGCTTAACTTAAACTCAACCAAAATCGAATCACTGGTAGATCAAGGTCTAATGTATTGATATGCGAACAAACACTTCAGTTGGCACACAGGGTGCGGCAAAAATTAATGAGAAATATTGACTTTTTGCGATCGTTTATTTCTCTGAAACGCTTAGTTGTATTCCAACAAAAATCGGGTCCTTTTTGTAACTACTACTTTATCATATGTCATAACAATTTCACGTTTTCTACAAGGTGCCAACCACTCCGATGTTGCAAAGACAATGCATCCACTTTTGTGTCACACCGTCATTGCATCACATTACAGGTTCCCGTAAAGCCCACTCCCGTTCTTCGAATTGTACACGCATCATTGCCGTTTTTTAACAAAATTAACGAAGTATGAATCCCGTTTTACAAATACAACAAAAACCAATACTTACTTCGAATTTTGTTTAACTCACGAGTCACGGCAACCTCATACTGAAGCTTTTTGAAAAAGCACTTGACCTTGACATTACAACATAACCACTTACAAACCCCGAGGAACGCCGGGTTATATAGCTAGTAATATAGCGGCAAAAGAAAAAAACCTATAAAGTAAGCGACTTGAAATAACTGCTAAATACAAAAAGCATATGGAGAAAGCGTAAGAATGTATCAGTTAAGACGATGCGTTAAAGCAAGAAAAAAAGAAGACACTCGTCCGAAAATGCTCAGAATGATTGAAATACAAATGGTTGCTGAAATATTCTCATTCCTAAATTGTGAACAAATTTTTTCAGCAGCCCCTTGCATTTCAGAAAATATTACGAAATACTTTACGACATCTAAACCCTTACTGGTTAATGTAGATTTTCTCATGAGAATGCCAGTGAGGATCTGAATCAATCCCAACAATCGACTACACAAACCTCGTTACCCATTACCTCACCCCCCCATGTTGCCCAAAAGATTTCACATAAATTATTTTGAAAAATATTCCAAGAAGAGGATATTATTTTGGAACAGTTTCTGTGAAATGATGAAGGACGTCTTAATAAGACAGTTTTATTTATTAAGGTGGAGTACTTGCCGTAACGAATGCTATTATGAATTATAATTAAGTGTAGATGAGAACAATTGAGGGGTGAAAAATAGGTAGTTGGCGCACCCTGACAAATGGTTATAGGAAGGAACTTGACACTGCATTGAAATCTGTATTGCTACCAGCTGTCTGTTCTGAAGAAATCACCATTTAAGAATATCAAGTAACTATTGATTAAAACCTGTTACCTGACAGGGACAATAGACTTTGTCGTTCATACTCCAAAGTGTCCTTTTAGTTAGCGATTTCCTTTCAGAAAGTCTTTGTTAACAACAAAATGGAACCATAGGAATTTCGATATTTATTAAGCTTAATCTTCCACGGTGAGTATTTGAGGGTAAACAGTGTAAGAAACAAGATTATGTTATATTTGTTGTTCAAGTATTGAACGAATTTCTGTCTTGAAAATGATACTGCGAACTTTTCTTTTTTCAAAAACTTGAGCACCAACTTCTGAAACCAGTGGGAAATATACTACTCTGTGAAGCTGATGGCATTTTCTGAAATATTTATTTACTAGCAGTATAGACCGGCATTTCCCGGGTGTAATGAAAGCTTTAAAACTAATCCATGGTCCTGGAGCTCAGATTCTTTGGACGTTGGCACGAAAGAATAAAAAGCAATAGTTGTTTCCAGTTAAAGCGAAACCGTAGACTGAAAGAAAAATGAATGGATGTAAGTCAAATTTTGATTTCCTGGTATCGATATCAAATAAGTTTTTTTCGTCATAAACTGAATTTTGAATGCTAAATAAGTCCTCTGAGTAAATGGTATCATGGCTGAGACTAAGAACTACAATTATACCTACTTAGAGCCAAACCCGAAGCAAAAACTAAAAAAAAGCACTGTAAAAAATACAGATATACAGGCAGATAAACAGACACACACACACACACACACACACACACACAAACATCTTGCCTTTTATATATATATATATATATATATATATATATATATATGTATATATATTCGATTTTCTGCACTATTGTAAGAACTGCAACTTTGAAACTTTTGAATAGCGTTTCTTATGTCTTTGTCTATGAGTGTATCAAATTTGATTAAAATCGGACCACTCCTTCTATAACCCGATTTTTTCGATTACCGATTTTCGATATTTATTGATAGTTCTTCGACACAAAACCTAGCTAAGAACACTCACAGACGCTTATAGTAGAACTGTGTAAATTTTCAAGAAAATCGGTTCAGCCGTTTCGGAGTCTATAGGTAACGGACACACACACAGACAAAGTTCCATTTATAAATAAGTTTAGATTTAGATAACAATCATAGATGTCTGGTGTTGCATGGGAAATAATTTTGTCTAGATAAAAATACAGTCACGCCATGTTTGTATAGATTATAAAAAATACTAAGGGAAGTAACCACGTACTAATTTATCAGAAAAGATTAGCTCTACTACCGCTATTTACGTAGGAATAAATATATGAAATAGCTTCTATGACTATATTTTTTTTACATGCCATGGCCTTCAGCGTTTATCTCGCTCAGCGGTGCATAGCCTATCACACAACCGGGATCACATTCTTTTACATGCCAAGGTTGCTTAAAGTCCATGCAGTTGCATAAGAGTCTATAGCGACAGATTTGTATAAATTGCAGTCTTACCATCACTATTCAAGAATTACTCTGACGTATGTACACCACATGAGTGATTTTCTTGGATTATTAAAGGGTGGATTCTTTTCCCTCTGCTTCTTTATGTCATAAACTATCATGGTGCCCTCCAACGAGGAATGAACTCTTCCTCTTGTTATATATAAATTACCTACCTGATTTCCGTAGAGTAGTCAAGTAGAGCAGTTACGAGCAGTTAACGAGAGCTTCTAGTTAAGCAGTTTGATAATACCTTCGGATTTAATTATTTCTATATTACTTATTATCTACGGCTATATCTTGTTGAATACACCTGTTTCTGTCCGATCACCGAAGTTAAGGAACATCGAGCCTGGTCAGTACTTAAATGGGTGACTATTTGGGAATACCAGGTTGCTGTCCACCGGTCCTCCAGGTTTGGGGGTTGGGTGCAGGGCTAACAACCCTGCCCCGTAAAAAACAGTTTGTTACAGAAACAGCAACAAAATGTTGCTGCCCTATGCATCATCTGGGTGTGATGGATAAATAATGATGAATGATATTACTTATTATCAACACTTCTTTTAAATATCTTGTTTCTTGTTATTCTAATAGACCGTTTTGAACCTAGCTTCTTGTTCCGTGTCTTACTTCCGGCACAAACGGGTCACTACAACTTTGCGGCGAAGTTTCGCCACAACTACAGCAAATTGGCGACGAAGATACACAACATGAACTGTAAACAATACAATGATGCATAAATCACACAGACACACTGACCTCAAATGTTATTCTAGAACTTTTTTTTACTTATATGTTATGGATAACGCATAGTGTTTGCGCTTCTCAAGACGAAAAACACTTCCTGTGTTCATTGGAGCAACGATTGGGGCTAAAGTTGTCGTCCTGCGGCCTTGGCCGAGATAGAACCCACTACACCCCTTCAGTATTCCCTGTGCATTTGGAACCCTGGCGCAATCTGTAGCGAAATTCATAATCTTGTCAAATTGTTCTTTTTATTGTGACACCAACACTAAATGGGTTGCCTCCAGGCCCCATCCCGTTATTTAACCCATAACTGGAGGGAAGGGTACCAAGGGTACTAGTGCTTAAGTGAATGCAGGGTACTCAACTGGAATTCGAACTCGGCTCACCCATTTCTCTTTCAAAGCCGATATCCACTGCACCACAACGCACATCCGTTACTGAACGCTTACAGCGCTTGGTATTTCCAAGTGGTCACCCATCTGAATACTGACCAGGCTAAACGTTGCTTAACTTCGGTGATCGAACGGGAACCGGTGTTTCCAACGTGGTATGCCGTACACCATTACATTATGTCGAGGTGCCCTTGACGGATAATAAGCTATTAATAATAATCCTAAATTTGGTGAAAGAGATGAAAATAAGGATGACTAAAATATAAGAATAAAAATGTCAAGCCATCCCGAAATAATAAAAGTAGATTGTGCAGAAACTGAAATAAAACTGTCAGTCATAAATTAACATTTTAACAGATCGATTTAGAGGTTAAATAGAGAGCCGGATAGTTAAGAATGGCGATCCACTAGTAGCTATACAATTGACTAGAAACTGATCGGAAGAAAATAGAAAAATAAATTTCTGCAGGACATTGAACTTTAATCGGATTAACTGAATCCATGCCAGGGGATCGGATATAGACAACGCGAACAAAGAAGATATGTCGGTGTACGTCACGGTTCTAACAGACAACAGAGTGGAATGGTAAGAAAGTAGCGAAATGTGAAGACTGTGCAAGAAAACTGGAGAAAATGAGGAACATGAGCGGGGCCAGAGTATTCATCATTATCGGCGTGCTTGGAAAAGTTTCGAAGAGCTCTATGAAGAGCTTACAAAAATTGAGAATCGGAAGAAGCACGGAAACCATCCAAACACAGCCAGAATACCGAAGAACGCGCTGAGATATTGAGGAGACTTGCTGTTACTTGATCCTCAGTGAGTGTCATCAAATATTTCCAGTGTGAAATATTTTTATCGCAATAATAATAATAATAATAATAATAATAATAATAAGTATTGGCACTCGTGAAAATTTCACAGCATTTCTATTGTAATTTTCTTTCTTTCTTTCTGAAACCAAGTATCGTCTTTGAGATGCCTTTTTCTTTCTTTCTTTCTTTCTTTCTCATGGAAACCAAGTAGCGTCCCTGATAGGCCTTTTCCGTCTTTCTTAAATCAACTAGCGTCACTGAGAGGCCTTTTCTTTTTTTCTTTCTTTCTTACGGAAACCAAGTAGCGTCTTTGAGAGGCCTTTTCTTTCTTTCTTTCTTTCTTTCTTTCTTTCTTTCTTTCGGAAACCAAGTGACTTCTCTGAATCACTGACAGGACGTAACGCTCAGGCCAAGCAAAGGAGGGACAATCGAGATTATAATAGATAATAGAGACCACAACAATCTCAGTTGTTAGTAATAGGCGCCTTCGGTCTGATCAGGAGAAGGGTGAAAAAGTACAGTTGACCGCATCCCTGGCAACATCACGATACAAGAACAAAAGGTCACCCTACTCGGCATTAATCATATAATTAAGGAGCGCTCTACCTAATATACCCTCATAGTATCCATAATTCTATGAGATGAACTTTGCTTCATGAATAAACAAAATAAGATATGAAAGAAATAATAATAATAATAATAATAGAACAATCTATTTTATATCTTTATAACTAGACCATTCTTTCATACAACGCTGTACTAGATTGGCAGCTAGGTCTCATCGTTTTACGGTTAAATGGCTAAATGCAACCATAAGTGCCATACTAGTATTTTGATCTCTTGCACTTGTAGAACGCTCGTCTTGCTTCTTGATTTCCATTCAACTTTAATTTTCAAAAATTTCAATGCAATAGCAATCGTCGATTTTTGTCTCCTTAACTTTTTTTATTTTGTTGTGCTTAATGTTTTTTTTTTGCTCATGTTCTTTCACGCTCACTAACCATTTGTATCTTACTGGACTTATTGCCTTGATATTATTATTTAGTATTTATAGAACTCTCTTATGTGGTTCTACAGAAGGATGCTGCGGATATCTTGGACCGAGCATGCGAGCAATGATGAGGTGTTGGAAAGAATGGCAGCCAAAAGAAAATTAATACTGAGCATCAGGAAGAGACAACTAAAGTTCCTGGGACATACAATGAGGAAGGACGGCTTGGAGAACTTGATACTGACAGGTCAGATAGAGGGAAAAAGAGACAGAGGAAGGCAGTGGATAACATATTTGAAGAGACTGATCAGGTCGATGACGGAACGGGGGTTGCGAGGTGTAACAGGAGAAAGCATGCTAAGAGCCACCAGAGATAGGAAGACATGGAAAACCATGATCGCCTACGTCCTGAAAGGACAGCGCACATAGAAGAAGAATTATCATTCTGCGTTTTAATAGTTGAAAGGTCGGTGGACTGTGGATATTTTTTTCCAAAATGTTTATCTTAAGTTGCAGTCGTTGGTGATAAACGTTCCACAAGTTCTGTTAATGTAGCATTTTGTGTTGGACATGATACCTGTGGTCATTAAATCTTTTAATTAAATAATTGAATCTACATTAAATGTACGACGAAACAACATTATGTCAACTGCAAAAGATTTACACTACAAGGTTTAATTAACTGCTTTTACTGACCAACAAACTAAAGAGGTCCATATGTGCACGGTCTCCATCATGTTACTCGGGTTTTGGTTGCATTCTGTTCGCTATAGCTGTGTTTTCCTCATTTTGTGGACTGATTTATCAAGACTTAGGCGATCATGGCTCTCAACAACTTCCTCTCCCTTGTAGCTCTTAATAAACTTTGTTTCTCTGTTATTTCTCCTAGATAAACTCACGAAGTATGTTACGCGTTGTTTTTCTCTGTCTCTGTTGTTTTCATTCTGACATGTGAGTATCAGATTCTCCAAACCATCCTTCCTCATTATGTGCCCCAGAAACCACAACTGTCTCTTCCTGATATTAATTATAAGTTTGCTTTTTGTTTTCATTTAAATCTTCGTCGTTGTTCACAGGTGCGTAGATTAAAAGAGATTCATGCGCCGTCTCTCCCCAGGACTTGGGCGATCATGGCGGTCCACAACTTCCTCTCCCTTGTAGCTTCTAATAAACTTTGTTTTTCTGTTATTTTCCTAGATAAGTATGCTATGCGTTGTTTTCCTCTGTCTCTGTTGTTTTCATTCTGACATGTGAGTATCAGATTCTCCAAACCCTCCTTCCTCATTATGTACCCCAGAAACCACAACTGTCTCTTCCTGATATTAATTATAAGTTTCTTTTTTGTTTCCATTTTCTCTAAATCTTCGTCGTTGTTCACATGTCTGAGAAAATACGTTTCCAGAAAAATTGGTGCATAAGACTGATTGATACAAGTTGAAAATTATTTGAAACTAGAGGAGCGCTGATTTGTGCAGCTGAATAATAAACATGAGGGACAAAAGTATGAAATGAAAGATACAACTGGCTGCTGAGCGTCCGACCACGGCGAGCAGGTCGTCTGCTAGGCGTCTGACTCGCGTCTGATCGGGCCAACCTGTTATACCCGATCTCATCGACATTTAGCCTACAACGAAGGACATTGTCCGGATGCCACGTAGCCGGCTGCTGAGCGTCCGACCACGGCAAGCGAGTAGTGGTCGGCTAGGCGTGTGACTCGCGTCTGAGCACGACAACGTGTAATATGTCTCCTTCGCAGTGTTTACAATCGCTCTAATTCGTGTAACAACTTTTTTTTTTCGTGAATTTATACTAAACCAAACCAAGACGGTTTACACAGATTGCGAACGTTAAGAAAGCAAGAATAAAACACATTAAATCCATTTTCGAATTGTATTTTTTCGAAGTTTTACAAATGTTCATAAGAGAAGGATGTACAATAACTGTTTTAGGAGAAACAGTATACAAAATGAGTCAGGATAATGTTTAAAAAATGACACGTTATGCAATGGTATATTGGATTGGAGAGAAACGTTATATTAAAAACTCTAGATGATTATATTAGAAATGATGTATGATATGTTGGGGGACGTATGATATTGTGGACATGAAGTTTGCTCTTGTCGCCCTGACGAGAGCGTGAAATTTAATTAGCGTCCAGACATTTGCTCTTTCTGAGTAGTGACGCTGGAAAGAGTCATTGCCCTGATTGGTAGCTGAGGCATAGAGACCTGTTTGTTACAGTCTCCGTATGTGTCTGTCTTTTGGTAATTTTTCCTCAAATTATGTTTCATGTTCACGTTTTCTTATATAGTTTTTGTTATAACTCGCTACTGACGGTTATAACATCTCGACTGACTCCACTTTACTTTAAAGAACACAGTATTTAGAACTCTCACGGAGTGGAGAGGAGATGTTACACAAGGTCAGGCTTTACGTAGGGAAACCAAGCGCGGAAACTCGGGCCAAAACTTGTCAAGCACCCGCATACGCGGGATCCGACACTAAGCCGGTCTATTCTTTTCAGCTTAGTTTCTGCCCGTAGACGGAGCATCAAGGAGAAATTTGATTTTTTCTCAGGCTAGTTTTAGTTCGTAGACCGATTCCCGACTGAGTCGACCTCTGTCTGAAGACAAAGAACTTGTCTGACAATTGGGAGTTCTGCTCTCGGAACTCTGTCTTTGAGGACTTTTTTTTAAGCATCTTGCTAAATTCATTTGTGTTACCTGGGGTGTCTTATTTACTTTACAATACTTTTTCACAATTTTAGCTTTATTGGCTGTTAGATTTTCATTATATTAAATTTGCTCTTTTTTTCACATGATAATTTTTATCAATAATTTTTGTTAATACATACATACATACATACATACAGCTGTTATAGCTTAAAATGTTTTTCAGTTAATGGTTTTATTTTTCTGGGTTACTGAACGTACGTTTCACTTATGCTTTGAAATATTTATATTTTTATATTTTAAATTTTCTTTTTCTTTGACGTACTTCACCAGAGTGTGTGTGTGTGTGTGTATATATATATATATATATATATATATATATATATATATATATATATCTCCCTCCTGTCACGCTCACGGACAATAGACAATAGGAATGCAGTGTCTGCTCAGTTCATTTTCTTTACTATTAGTTAGGAATGACCTGCCTCGCGTATGATCTTTAATAATGCTTTATTATTTGATTTTTTTGCAATATATTTTTTTAATCATATCACTCCAAGCAAGGCGGTAACGCCACTGATGCGCAGGGGGCTACGAAGAGTGAAAAGATTGGAAAAGAGAAAGTCGGAAACCACATCCTAAACAGGGAACAAGGGATGAGCTTCCTCACCTGTTCAATATATATATATATATATATATATATATATATTTTAGATAGCTCCACTAATACGCTGAAAAAAACACCATAGTATGAAAAAAGGCCCCAAACCTAATAAAAACGAACATTTTCCATTAAAATGTTTCTTATTATTAAAAGGAAAGGTCAAAGTATTTTAATTTTTTTTAAATCCCTTTTAACACGTTTGAAATTTTGTTAAAAATATCTTGTTTTGATTTTCTTTAGCGGATAAAGAAATCGTTACGAGAATTTACAATGGATAATGTAATATTACGTAACTCATTTTTTTACGGTGAAAAACACATAAATCTGGAAATTCTTGCAAAAATCAAATATTTGTCGAATTTTAAGGAAACTTTCAGAGCTTATTAAAAATGAATGAGATTAGTTTTGAAATTAATATCTTTAAAAAAGTCTTTGTAAAAATATATTCTTTTTTACATCTGTTACCCCCTACCACGCCACGTA
This sequence comes from Ascarosepion bandense, assembly GCA_037127315.1. Taxonomy (NCBI): domain Eukaryota; kingdom Metazoa; phylum Mollusca; class Cephalopoda; order Sepiida; family Sepiidae; genus Ascarosepion; species Ascarosepion bandense. The sequence goes on along the minus strand of JBBBDQ010000159.1, from coordinate 1,615,358 downwards.
AAATTCATGAAATTAAATTTTGTAGCGTAAATGTGTTTTATTAGATAACACAGGACTCACTTGGGGAATGTAACTTATCTATTATGTTTTTCAAACATTTGGCCTTTTTTTACGAAAATCTGCTCCGGTTAGGTTATTAAGCTAATAAGTGAAAACTATATTTACTAATCGAAAATTGAAAAGTTTGATACAAATCGTCGCGCCATCGTAGTTTTAAAATAATTTTGAATTTATTTTTTGTGTATTTGAATTTTTTTTGTATGGTAATTTCTGTGTGACATTAAAAGGTTATTTGTTTCACTGTTTCTTTCCCTTACAGGAAAAACTGGACAATTATGTCAATTTTGGGCACCATACCTCGCCATCTGGCTGTCATCACACGTCAGTCATTTACGGGAAAGGTCAGAATGATCGACGCTCCGTGATTAAGAAATAGTTTTATTCTGAATTTCATGCTATAAATAAGTAATACTTGTATAAATCAGACCAATTTAACTTTAAATTTGCTAATTAAAAAAAAATATTGTGTTACAGATCTATATTTCATTTTGCAAGATTTTTAAAGCCGAGAATTCACTTTTGTTTACAATCGTGTCAATCGCTCAAAAATGAAAAATTCAAAAAACTGAAAATTCAAAATGTCAGATTCCAATCAATATAATTTCTGTTTGAAATAAACGAGAGTATTTTGTTTACTGGAAATAGTGAATTTAATTATTTAGCTTTCAATTAAAGCTAAAATTAACGCTTCAAGAAAGCATTTTTATTTATCAAAGTTCATTTTAAGACTTCAATATCACGAATTATTGTGGAAAAGTGGAGGTGCCTAAATTATATTCTCCCACTTTAATATATTACTGCTCTTCGCTGTTGATATTTGTGATTTTATAAGTAGTTCTGCAATAGTGAAATTGAACCAAATGGTTTGTGGACAAATGATCAGGTCTCGGTGATCGGTGAGTTAATATGCAACTGATCAAAAATATTTTTGAAGTAATAATTCTCTTCATACGTAGACATCAAGAGAGAAGTATTTCCCGTTGCAAATTCGCATATCTGAAGAATATTATGATATTTTGATGACGGACCTAACTTTGTTCAAGTCTGTTTCGAAAATTCTACTTTGGCAGGAAGATAACAGATGAAAAGCACGTGAATTGTTACAGAAAAGACGAAAACAACGAGACGAGACCGCCTTGGGCTTTCCCATTTCTTTTCTTTTTGTGCGTAATGAATAATGTACAACACAAAGTAATCTCTTGAGTGTATAGGCCAACATCAAAGAGTAATGTCCACTATTTAGTTATTTGAACCCCGCATTGATAAAAAAGAAATTGCCTTTGCAAGTTCTTATTATTCTGTTTTCAAAACTTCATTAAAAATATATTTAAAGATCACGGCTGACAACAAAGAAAAAAATGATTGAGAAAGAAAGCGTCTTTGAATATCAGGAGGAGAATAAAGTTATTTACTAACCTCAGCTTAGACACGTTGTAAATAAAGCATCAGTTAGAGAATAACGAGTTTCCCATACAAACAAATCAGCCAATGAAACTACCCTGTTGACCATTACAGAGACGATGAGAGCCAACCACTGTTCACAAACCAAATCCACTTAGCCATGATATTTACAGCCGCCCACGTAATTATGTAATATGCTACCATTCTTAAGTAATAATTTTATATTGTTTATTTTGCATATTATTGATTGAATAATGTGTTATTTATGAATATATGTAAATATAAACGAATAATATACCATATACTCTACAATAATGGCATACAAAGATACCACCCAGTATTAAATTAATTTCTCTGACAACGACTTCGCATTTTTGTTAGGAAAAATTTAAAAAGATGAAACATTAAATCTGCAGTGGTTTGGTTTCAATTGATTAACATTTACAGTCAATTTGACGATGGGAAACACAGCATTTGAAGCATAGTTTGATTTGGATTTATCACAGAATAAACAATTTTAATAAATCATTGTCATTAAACCTTCATTTTTAATGCTACTGCGAAAAGAACTACATCGGAGTTTTTATAATGGAAAATACTTTTTATTATAGTTTAAAATGAATTATTAAAACTATAATATTGTAAAAATGACTGATAGGCTACTGTGAATAAGCTATTTAATTAATTTTTCTTTTGTTCGTTCGTATAAGGTCTTTCAGAAAGTGTTTAAAAATTATCAATTAAAAATTGTATCATCAAGTTTTTTGTTGTTTCCATGTATGTTAATAAGCCAATAGTTGTTGTCTTGTATGACCATTCTAACTGAATAAGACCTCTTTCACCTTCTTTATGGGGTATGTATAGACGGTCTACATCAGCCTTTGGATGATGCATCTTATGTTTAAAAAGAAGCTTTTTTGTCTTAGAATCCATTCGTCCGATGTCATTTAGAGTTCAGTTCAAGATGTAGAAACTATATTGGGCAACTCGGATAGCAAGGTTATTAATGGCTATAATTATGCTTTGAGAATTCAATTCAGTGTTTAATATCAGTTGTACCATTCTATAGTACTCTTTACGCACTATTTCTTTCTCTTTCATGTGGTGAATTCTTACACTCTCATTTACACGTAGGTACTTATAAGCTTCTTCTGGCTCTAAATCTTTTATTGTTGCAGCAGGGTGTAAGCTAACTGGATGTTTGTTGTAGCGATCCTCGTAAAACTGTGGCTTTAGCCCATTTTTCCAAATCGAATTTCATTCCACTGTCTTCACTGAAGCATTTTACAGTTTGCAGAAGACCTTCCAAATCATTGTCATTCTAAGCATACAACTTTAAATCATCCATGTAAAATAGATGGCTTATTTTCTTTTGAGCTGTTTCATAACCCTTTCTACATAAGTTTCCATAATTTATATAATTTTCTGTCTTGTTAAGTTGGCTGGTTAATGCTATTAGTGATATGTAAAATAGTAAGGGAGACAAAGAGACACCTTGAAATATTTCTTTGTTGATGTTTATTTCACTAGACTTATAGGTTCTATTTATATGATTGAGGTAAAGTGTTGTTTTCCATATCGACATACATTGTTTGGTAAAATTGATAATGACGGGTGATACCTTGTACATATTTAAAGTCTTTTAAATCCAAGAATGCGGTAATCTATCCAGGCAGTACTAAAGTTTTCCTTGCATAGAAGCAATTTTCCTAGATAATCCTATTAATAAGTAATTGGTCTTTAAATCCGTAACATCCACGTTTGCACTCTTTTTGTTCAAGCGGTAGTATGTCATTTCTTTCCAAGAAGAAATATGCCTAATTTGTTAAAATAGATGTTTGCAGTTTGTATGTTGTAGAAAGATATGTAATCGGTCTGTAGTTTTTTTTTTGGGATATAAGTGTCATTATGTTTTGGTAGAAGAAAGGTAATTCATTGTGCCATCCATGCAGGAATTTTAGTGGTATCGTTAACCATTTCTTGAAGTTCTTTAGCTAGTTTTTCGCTTGCTGAATTTAAATAATATAGCCAAACGTTAGAAATTTTATCTATTGCTGGAGATTTCCAGATGTGTGTTTTTTCAGTGTCTGTTCTGGTTTGTTTTTCATTAATTTTATCTCTTGCGCAATCCAATCTGCTTCTTTGTTATGCTCTTTAGAGCAAGCCCACATTCTTTCCCAGAACGGTATAACCTCTTCTACGAGGGTCATTCAATATATAAGGTGAATTTTTCGGTATAAGGACATCTACGAGGGTCATTCAATAAATAAGATGAATGTTTCGGTATAAGGACTTCTACGAGGGTCATTCAAGACATAAGGTGAATTTTTCGGTATAAGGACTTCTGCGAGGGTCATTCAATAAATAAGGTGAATTTTTCGGTATAAGGACTTCTACGAGGGTCATTCAATAAATAAGGTGAATGTTTCGGTATAACGACTTCTACGAGGGTTATTCAATAAATAAGGTGAATTTTTCGGTATAAGGACTTCTACGAGGGTCATTCAATACATAAGGTGAATTTTTCGGTATAAGGACTTCTACGAGAGTCATTCAATAAATAAGGTGAATGTTTCGGTATAAGTACTTCCCGGAGGGTCATTCAATACATAAGGTGAATTTTTCGGTATAAGGACTTCCACGAGGGTCATTCAATACATAAGGTGAATTTTTCGGTATAAGGACTTCTACGAGGGTCATTCAATAAATAAGGTGAATTTTTCGGTATAAGGACTTCTACGAGGGTCATTCAATAAATAAGGTGAATGTTTCGGTATAAGTACTTCTACGAGGGTCATTCAATACATAAGGTGAATTTTTCGGTATAAGGACTTATAATACAGATAGAAACTTCCTTTTTTTATTTTTTAACGTAGTCTCCCAGCAGTGTCACACACTTTTCCCATCTATGCACAAGCTTCCGTATTCCCTCAGCGTAAAAACCATTGGACTGATATCTCAGCCAATCGCTCACAGCATTTTTGACTTCGTCATTTTCAAACTTCTTGCCTCTCGTGAACGCTTTCAAGGAACCAAACAGGTGAAAGTCTGAAGGGGCAAGGTCTGGGCTGACACTGCTGGGACAACTCGACCCTCTTCTGTTTGTGCTCTGCAGTAAGCATCTTTGGCACCCACCGGCAGCTGACCATCGAGTAGGCAAGGTCATCATGGAGAATTTTGTGTACTGTTCCAACAGATAGGCTCAAAGTCCTTGCAATGTCATCCACTATCACCCTTCTGTCAGACTGAATGAGGTTATTGACTGATTCGATCACGTCAGGAGATCTCACTTCTGTAGGAATTCCAGGCCTGTCTTCATCCTCAACACTGCTCCGTCCCTCTTTAAACAATTTAGCCCACTTGTAGACATTCTATTGGCTGAAACATGTGGCACCATACACAGTTAACATTCTCCTATGAATTTTAACTGGTTTGCACCCTTCAGCAGCCAAAAGCTTGATAGCTGACCTCTGTTCAATCCTGGAGCATGCTTCTTTTGTCGGCCATCTTTGTTAATCTCCAAAACTCTCAAAGTTTTTTTCAATCTGCAAAAAAATTAAATCCCTTTGAAAAAGAAGTAAGGGAAATAAAGTAAGCTTCCATCTGTATTAGAAGTCCTTATACCGAAAAATTCACCTTATTCATTGAATGATCCTCGTATTTTGGTGGGGACTGTCACTTCAATTCTTTTCTTACCTATTTCCCTGTAAAATTTCTTTGCATCGGTTTGAAAATCTTGTTCTGTCTGTAGAATCTTGATCTTTTCTCATATCGTCTTATTCTTAGAGTTTTCACTTGTATTGTTTGCTTTATTTTTTCTTCAGTTGATAGGACTTCATTTTCATTTCTAATGTTGTATTTTGTTTCGACGCTTCTGCCCTTTCTAGATTTTACATTTATTCCTCTTGTCAGTTCATCGAGTACTGATATTTCACTTCTAAATTGTCTGATTTCTTTTTCTATTTTTCTTTTCCAAGGTGCATCTTCATATCTGTGTGACTACCTTTTTTTAATTTTTTGTTGTTGCTATTGTGAATGAATATATTGCTTAATTGAGATTTATATGAGTGTCTTCTTCATCCAGAATCAATTTGAGTTCTGTATAGTAGAGATTAATAGTTTCGAGGCCAGCGTTGTTAGTTGTAATTTTGGGAGTTGTTCTTGTTCCTCCATTGTAATATTTTGTATCTGGCTTATATTTCTTCCTTGGCTTCTTGCATGCTGCTCTTGTTTTCTGTAATATATAATTTTGTTCAATGTGCTTTGAACTCGTTTTATTGCAGTCTTGTGACTCAGTATGACTGAGATCACATCTTTCCAACACTTCTAAACTTTCAGCATTATCTTTACAGTGATTTGTGTGTATCACGGTTTCTTCATTATGACCTGTGGCTTGTGAGATGTTACTACATTTTTCCCTTCTATGTTTTGCGGATTCATCTATTCTGGTTGCAATTCATTTTATTTCTTTAATTTCAGCCTCTGTCAATTGGTTATTTAGTATGACGTACCTTTCATTGACTAGTTTATTTTTGTCAATGTACTTTCTAACTGTTTGTCCAATCTTTTCTCGCCAAATGTCATATGTTTGTCGAGTGATGGTTTTCTGATGAGTAACGCTTCATGAAATGCAGCCATAACTACTTTGGACTCCTCACGGGACCCTTTTATTTTTTCTTTCTTTAAATGTACGTTTATGGATCTAGCTGTAGAATTTTCAGGGCCATCATTAGGATTATCCTGGTTGTGGAGACCTGAAGGTTCATTCTTTGTATAGGGGTTTGTTTCTATGGCAGAATTTTCGACCTCAAGTAGGTTCCTTCCTAAAGGACGAGCTCCCTCTTTATCCACTGGAAGAGCCATACTGGACTTTTTGTTTCTATTTTTCACTCTTATATTATTTCCACGAGTGACGCACGGATTCAAATGTCCACCCAAAGTTGCCCGGCACGTTGGGTAACGGTCTTTTACAAAAAGGGTTCCGAAACCTGAAAATCGTTTGCGACCTTATACCACAGTAACCATTCACTCCTCGTTACAATTAAAATCTTGAGTTGCGGGTTGTTGTTCGGAGTTTCCTTCTTCTAAATGGGTTGCCAAGCAACAGTAGACAAAGATGCGATTAGAATTCAAAGAGAAAGATGCTGGTTAAAAAAGGAAAAAATAATGGAAGAAACAGCCGTTCAACGAAACGAAACATCACTACACTAGAGTATTATGTTAAAAAACAAGAAAGAGAGAGAAATATTGAGATTATTATTATTATTATTATTATTATTATTATTATTATTATTCCCTGTGATTTCTGTTGCATACACATTCCTTTCCAGGTCCCAACCAGAGACCTAAGGTCAGAAATGGCTTCATCACGTTTTCGTAATGTGTGAGCTGCTCTTGTGAGTACATTATTTTGTATTTCTTTAAGGCGTAGGTAACCAGGAATTCCTTCGATGGGTCTTTCTTTTCCAACTAATCAGGGGATCCAAGTATAACTAGATTTATGAATGTTCTCATGTGCTATATTTTTAAAATTTCATTTTAAGGTCCTTGTACTTTGATAATGTTTTGAAGATTTTGAAGTATACATTACTGTCTACATGGACTGCCATGTCAATAAGAGGCATATTCTCTTTTTGTATTCTCTTATCACGATGTCTGGGCGATTAGCTTCGATTGTCCTGTATGTGTGCATTGTAAAGTTCCATACAATTGTAACAGGTCCTATGTCTGTAACCGGATTTAGGTCGAGTATTCATACCAGTTTCCTTTCCGTAAATGTTGCATATTTTCCACTGCAGATATTGGCCATGTTGACCATGTCCACCATAGTTTATGAATATAGAATACAGCGTAGTAGAAGCCTGCTAGGCCCATAATCTTTGTTGACCATGTCCACCATAGTTTATGAATATAGAATACACCGCAGTATGTGATCTGTTTAATGAAACAACATCAAAGATTAACACTCACGAGTTAGACGCTCTAGGGAATCGCAAATACTCGGGAAAATATGGTCGCCTTTTATACACGTTGGATTGAATATTTTGAGCCTTCTGATTGGTTAACCCTTCTATTTGTGAACTATAAAGTGAGTCAGCTCATGGCTGGCTCACTAGTATATAGGGGTACGCAAAAACTCCAACAGGCCACTCTGCCATACTGCGTTTTATATTCAGTGACTGTCATACCGTGTAACCGGATACAAGAAGATCAGTTGTTTCTGGATACATATCACAGGATCTGCATGATTGTTCAGTATGTGAGCTTGATATTTACTAGTTAGCAAGCCTTGGTCACGTTAAGGAAGAATAAAATCTTCGGTTTCAGTTTTTATCTATGCACCATGGAGACGGGGTTTATCTACAGCTTGTTTGGTACGGGTAGAGTAATCACCATGAAGAGGATCATCTTGGCATCCTTTCTAGTCACTTTCTCACAGGCGCAATGTGGCTTCCCTGTGTCTCATCTACAAATATTTTTTCGGTTTCTGCTCCGATGAACTTAGCCCACTGGTGCTCCCTAGAGATGAATTTACTCGAGCCACAAGACTAGCAACTAGGTCCCACCATTTTACTGTGAAACCAATAAAATTTAAACGCAAATTCTACTCCAGCAGCTTCTTTTCTCGCAATTCCTGCCTTTGGAATTCCCTTACGTTTACTTACTTCCCTGACAGCTACAATCTCCAAGAATTTAAATGCAAAGTCAACAGTCATCTCCTATCTCACTAACTTGCTTCCTCTCTCTCATGCTCATTTCTCCATCCACTCCACTCTCATCAAAATTCTAACCTTTTTCTTACTCACTTCCTGACACTCCCTATAACCTGTCACTCTTTCCCATAACTTTCCTTCTATGTAACTTCCTGCAGAGCAGTGGCAGTAAAATGCCTTTCTTCAGGCGATATGATAATTAAAATATATTTGCTACAGAAGGTAGCTGAAGAGAGTGACAAAAAAGGACTACAAATATACTGCAAGAAAACCAAATGCATGGTCATCAGCAAAAAGAGTAGCCTAAAATGCTAAATACAGGTAGGAGATACGAAAATAAAACAGGCAAAAAATTTTAAATACCTGGGAAGTGTTCTAACAGAAAGCGAAAAGTATGATACAGAGTTCCAAAGGCGAATTGGCATATTGAAGAATGCGTTCCAGAAGCTGAGTAGAGTATTAAGAGACAGGAAAATTTCGCTAGAAACAAAGAAGAGAGTACCGAATTGTTATGTGATGTTAGCTCTTTAATATGGCAGTGAATGATGGACAATATCATCAAAGATAAAGGAAAAATTTGAAGCAACTGAAATGTGGTTCTACAGAAGGATGCTGCGGATATCATGGATCGAGCATGTAATCATTGATGAGGTTTTTGAAATGAGGAAACGAAAGGAAAATTAATATTGAGTATCAGGAAGAAACAACTGAAGTTCCTAGGACATGCAATGTCGAAAGAGGGCTTGGAGAACCTGATATTAACAGGCCAGTTAGAGGAGGAAAGAGAGAGGAAAGCAGCGGATAACATATTTAAAGTGCTTGATCAGGTGGATGACAGAACGGCGGTTGCGTGTTGTTACATGAGAAAGTGTGCTAAGAGCCACCAAGGATAGGGAGACGTGGAAGGCCATGATCACTTACGTCCTGAAAGGACAAGACACATAGAAGAAAAATAATTTTTATTGCTTTCTATAGCCCTTTTTTTGTTAGATTGCTTGCCTCATTCATATAATTTCATGTTTACACTTGATCATACATTTCCCACCGGATTCAGATCAAGATCTGTTAGTAATAGGTTCTCCAAACCTTCTTTTCTCATTGCATGTCCCAAGAACTTTAGTTGTCTCTTCCTGGTGCTCAGTATTAATTACCTTTTCGTTTCCATCCTTTCCAAAACCTCAACGTTGCTCGGATACTCGATCCATGAAATCCGCAGCATCCTTCTGTAGAACCACATTAAGTTGCTTCCTTCGCTATCTATCGTGAAAATCTTCCAGAAACTGAGTAAAGTATTAAGAAACAGGACAATTTCGCTAGAAAGAAAGAAGAGAGTACCGGATTGCTACGTGTTGTCCGTCGTTCAATATGGCAGTGAATGCTGGACAATATCATCAAAGATGAAGGAAAAACTTGAAGCAACTGAAATGTGGTTCTACAGAAGCATGCTGGATATAAAGTGGGGGATCAATTCCATATTACAATCAATAAATAAACTGACCCTTCACTTTGTGGTCACAGCAGTTTCTATACATTTATATTCCTGAGATCCAAAAGCACAAGGATGCATTGCATGAGCTGAGTAAAGTATAAAGAAACAGGACAATTTCGATAGAAATAAGGAAGAGAGCAATGGATTGCTACGTGTTGTCCGTCGTTCAATATGGCAGTGAATGCTGGACAATATCATAAAGACTGAAGGAAAACTTGAGCAACTGAAATGTGGTTCTACAGAAGCATGCTGGATATAAAGTGGGGGATCAATTCCATATTACAATCAATAAATAAACTGACCCTTCACTTTGTGGTCACCTTGGTTTCTATACATTTATATTCCTGAGATCCAAAAGCACAAGGATGCATTGCATGAGCTGAGTAAAGTATAAGAAACAGGACAATTCGATAGAAACAAGAGGAAGAGAGCAATGGATTGCTACGTGTTGTCCGTCGTTCAATATGGCAGTGAATGCTGGACAATATCATCAAAGATGAAGGGAAAACTTGAAGCAACTGAAATGTGGTTCTACAGAAGCATGCTGGATATAAAGTGGGGGATCAATTCCTTATTACAATCAATAAATAAACTGACCCTTCTCTCTTTGTGGTCACAGCAGTTTCTATACATTTATATTCCTGAGATAAAGCACAAGGATGCATTGCATGAGCTGAGTAAAGTATAAAGCAAGGACAATTCGATAGAAACAAGGAAGAGAGCAATGGATTGCTACGTGTTGTCCGTCGTTCAATATGGCAGTGAATGCTGGACAATATCATCAAAGATGAAGGAAAAACTTGAAGCAACTGAAATGTGGTTCTACAGAAGCATGCTGGATATAAAGTGGGGGATCAATTCCATATTACAATCAATAAATAAACTGACCCTTCACTTTGTGGTCACAGCAGTTTCTATACATTTATATTCCTGAGATCAAGCACAAAGGATGCATTTATGAGCTGAGTAAAGTATAAAGAAACAGGACAATTTCGATAGAAACAAGGAAGAGAGCAATGGATTGCTACGTGTTGTCCGTCGTTCAATATGGCAGTGAATGCTGGACAATATCATCAAAGATGAAGGAAAAACTTGAAGCAACTGAAATGTGGTTCTACAGAAGCATGCTGGATATAAAGTGGGGGATCAATTCCATATTACAATCAATAAATAAACTGACCCTTCACTTTGTGGTCACAGCAGTTTCTATACATTTATATTCCTGAGATCCAAAAAGCACAAGGATTACATTGCATGAGCTGAGTAAAGTATAAAGAGCAGGACAATTTCGATAGAAATAAGGAGAAACAATGGATTGCTACGTGTTGTCCGTCGTTCAATATGGCAATGAATGCTGGACAATATCATCAAAGATGAAGGGAAAACTTGAAGCAACTGAAATGTGGTTCTACAGAAGCATGCTGGATATAAAGTGGGGGATCAATTCCATATTACAATCAATAAATAAACTGACCCTTCACTTTGTGGTCACAACAGTTTCTATACATTTATATTCCTGAGATCCAAAAGCACAAGGATGCATTGCATGAGCTGAGTAAAGTATAAAGCAGGACAATTTCGATAGAAATAAGGAAGAAACAATGGATTGCTACGTGTTGTCCGTCGTTCAATATGGCAGTGAATGCTGGACAATATCATCAAAGATGAAGGAAAAACTTGAAGCAACTGAAATGTGGTTGCACAGAAGCATGCTGGATATAAAGTGGGGGATCAATTTCCATATTACAATCAATAAATAAACTGACCCTTCACTTTGTGGTCACAGCAGTTTCTATACATTTATATTCCTGAGATCCAAAAGCACTTACAAGGATGCATTGCATGAGCTGAGTAAAGTATAAAGAAACAGGACAATTTCGATAGAAATAAGGAAGAGAGCAATGGATTGCTACGTGTTGTCCGTCGTTCAATATGGCAGTGAATGCTGGACAATATCATCAAAGATGAAGGAAAAACTTAGAAGCAACTGAAATGTGGTTCTACAGAAGCATGCTGGATATAAAGTGGGGGATCAATTCCATATTGCAATCTAAATAAATGACCCTTCACTTTGTGGTGCAGCAGTTCTATACATTTATATTCCTGAGATCCAAAAGCACAAGGATGCATTGCATGAGCTAGGTAAAGTATAAAGAAACAGGACAATTTCGATAGAAATAAGGAAGAGAGCAATGGATTGCTACGTGTTGTCCGTCGTTCAATATGGCAGTGAATGCTGGACAATATCATCAAAGATGAAGGAAAAACTTGAAGCAACTGAAATGTGGTTCTACAGAAGCATGCTGGATATAAAGTGGGGGATCAATTCCATATTGCAATCAATAAATAAACTGACCCTTCACTTTGTGGTCACAGCAGTTTCTATACATTTATATTCCTGAGATCCAAAAGCACAAGGATGCATTGCATGAGCTGAGTAAAGTATAAAAACAGGACAATTTCGATAGAAATAAGGAAGAGAACAATGGATTGCTACGTGTTGTCCGTCGTTCAATATGGCAGTGAATGCTGGACAATATCATCAAAGATGAAGGGAAAACTTGAAGCAACTGAAATGTGGTTCTACAGAAGCATGCTGGATATAAAGTGGGGGATCAATTCCATGTGCAATCAATAAATAAATAGGCCCTTCCTTTGTGGTCCCACAACAGTTCTCATAAAACATATTCCTGAGATCCAAAAGCACAAGGATGCATTGCATGAGCTGAGTAAAGTATAAAGAAACAGGACAATTTCGATAGAAATAAGGAAGAGCAATGGATTGCTACGTGTTGTCCGTGTTCAATATGGCAGTGAATGCTGGACAATATCATCAAAGATGAAGGGAAAACTTGAAGCAACTGAAATGTGGTTCTACAGAAGCATGCTGGATATAAAGTGGGGGATCAATTCCATATTGCAATCAATAAATAAACTGACCCTTCCACTTTGTGGTCACAGCAGTTTCTATACATTTATATTCCTGAGATCCAAAAGCACAAGGATGCATTGCATGAGCTGAGTAAAGTATAAAGAAACAGGACAATTTCGATAGAAATAAGGAAGAGAGCAATGGATTGCTACGTGTTGTCCGTCGTTCAATATGGCAGTGAATGCTGGACAATATCATCAAAGATGAAGGGAAAACTTGAAGCAACTGAAATGTGGTTCTACAGAAGCATGCTGGATATAAAGTGGGGGATCAATTCCATATTGCAATCAATAAATAAACTGACCCTTCACTTTGTGGTCACAGCAGTTTCTATACATTTATATTCCTGAGATCCAAAAGCACAAGGATGCATTTGCATGAGCTGAGTAAGGTATAAAGAAACAGGACAATTTCGATAGAAACAAGGAAGAGAGCAATGGATTGCTACGTGTTGTCCGTCGTTCAATATGGCAGTGAATCTGGACAATATCATCAAAGATGAAGGAAAAACTTGAAGCAACTGAAATGTGGTTCTACAGAAAGCATGCTGGATATAAAGTGGGGGATCAATTCCATATTGCAATCAATAAATAAACTGACCCTTACTTTGTGAGGTACAGCAGTTTCTATACATTTATATTCCTGAGATCCAAAAGCACAAGGATGCATTGCAAAAGGCTGAGTAAAGTATAAAAAGAAACAGGACAATTTCGATAGAAATAAGGAAGAGAGCAATGGATTGCTACGTGTTGTCCGTCGTTCAATATGGCAGTGAATGCTGGACAATATCATCAAAGATGAAGGAAAACTTGAAGCAACTGAAATGTGGTTCTACAGAAGCATGCTGGATATAAAGTGGGGGATCAATTCCATATTGCAATCAATAAATAAACTGACCCTTCACTTTGTGGTCACAGCAGTTTCTATACATTTATATTCCTGAGATCCAAAAGCACAAGGATGCATTGCATGAGCTGAGTAAAGTATAAAGAAACAGGACAATTTCGATAGAAATAAGGAAAGGGAAACAATGGATTGCTACGTGTTGTCCGTCGTTCAATATGGCAGTGAATGCTGGACAATATCATCAAAGATGAAGGGAAAACTTGAAGCAACTGAAATGTGGTTCTACAGAAGCATGCTGGATATAAAGTGGGGGATCAATTCCATATTGCAATCAATAAATAAACTGACCCTTCACTTTGTGGTCACAGCAGTTTCTATACATTTATATTCCTGAGATCCAAAAGCACAAGGATGCATTGCATGAGCTGAGTAAAGTATAAAGAAACAGGACAATTTCGATAGAAACAAGGAAGAGAGCAATGGATTGCTACGTGTTGTCCGTCGTTCAATATGGCAGTGAATGCTGGACAATATCATCAAAGATGAAGGGAAAACTTGAAGCAACTGAAATGTGGTTCTACAGAAGCATGCTGGATATAAAGTGGGGGATCAATTCCATATTACAATCAATAAATAAACTGAGCCCTTCACTTTGTGGTCACAGCAGTTTCTATACATTTATATTCCTGAGATCCAAAAGCACAAGGATGCATTGCATGAGCTGAGTAAAGTATAAAGAAACAGGACAATTTCGATAGAAATAAGGAAGAGAGCAATGGATTGCTACGTGTTGTCCGTCGTTCAATATGGCAGTGAATGCTGGACAATATCATCAAAGATGAAGGGGAAAACTTGAAGCAACTGAAATGTGGTTCTACAGAAGCATGCTGGATATAAAGTGGGATCAATTCCATATTGCAATCAATAAATAAACTGACCCTTCACTTTGTGGTCACAGCAGTTTCTATACATTTATATTCCTGAGATCCAAAAGCACAAGGATGCATTGCATGAGCTGAGTAAAGTATAAAAGAAACAGGACAATTTCGATAGAAACAGGGAAAGAAACAATGGATTGCTACGTGTTGTCCGTCGTTCAATATGGCAGTGAATGCTGGACATATCATCAAAGATGAAGGAAAAACTTGAAGCAACTGAAATGTGGTTCTACAGAGAAGCATGCTGGATATAAAGTGGGGGATCAATTCCATATTACAATCAATAAATAAACTGACCCTTCACTTTGTGGTCACAGCAGTTTCTATACATTTATATTCTGAGATCCAAAAGCACAAGGATGCATTGCATGAGCTGAGTAAAGTATAAAGAAACAGGACAATTTCGATAGAAACAAGGAAGAGAGCAATGGATTGCTACGTGTTGTCCGTCGTTCAATATGGCAGTGAATGCTGGACAATATCATCAAAGATGAAGGGAAAACTTGAAGCAACTGAAATGTGGTTCTACAGAAGCATGCTGGATATAAAGTGGGGGATCAATTCCATGTGCAATCAATAAATAAACTGACCCTTCACTTTGTGGTCACAGCAGTTTCTATACATTTATATTCCTGAGATCCAAAAGCACAAGGATGCATTGCATGAGCTGAGTAAAGTATAAAGAAACAGGACAATTTCGATAGAAACAAGGAAGAGAGCAATGGATTGCTACGTGTTGTCCGTCGTTCAATATGGCAGTGAATGCTGGACAATATCATCAAAGATGAAGGAAAAACTTGAAGCAACTGAAATGTGGTTCTACAGAAGCATGCTGGATATAAAGTGGGGGATCAATTCCATATTACAATCAATAAATAAACTGACCCTTCACTTTGTGGTCACAGCAGTTTCTATACATTTATATTCCTGAGATCCAAAAGCACAAGGATGCATTGCATGAGCTGAGTAAAGTATAAAGAAACAGGACAATTTCGATAGAAACAAGGAAGAGAGCAATGGATTGCTACGTGTTGTCAGTCGTTCAATATGGCAGTGAATGCTTGGACAATATCATCAAAGATGAAGGAAAAACTTGAAGCAACTGAAATGTGGTTCTACAGAGACATGCTGGATATAAAGTGGGATCAATTCCATATTACAATCAATAAATAAACTGACCCTTCACTTTGTGGTCACAGCAGTTTCTATACATTTATATTCCTGAGATCCAAAAGCACAAGGATGCATTGCATGAGCTGAGTAAAGTATAAAGAAACAGGACAATTTCGATAGAAATAAGGAAGAGAGCAATGGATTGCTACGTGTTGTCCGTCGTTCAATATGGCAGTGAATGCTGGACAATATCATCAAAGATGAAGGAAAACTTGAAGCAACTGAAATGTGGTTCTGGAAGCATGCTGGATATAAAGTGGGGGATCAATTCCATATTGCAATCAATAAATAAACTGACCCTTCACTTTGTGGTCACAGCAGTTTCTATACATTTATATTCCTGAGATCCAAAAGCACAAGGATGCATTGCATGAGCTGAGTAAAGTATAAAGAAACAGGACAATTTCGATAGAAACAAGGAAGAGAGCAATGGATTGCTACGTGTTGTCCGTCGTTCAATATGGCAGTGAATGCTGGACAATATCATCAAAGATGAAGGAAAAACTTGAAGCAACTGAAATGTGGTTCTACAGAGAAGCATGCTGGATATAGTGGGGATCAATTCCATATTGCAATCAATAAATAAACTGACCCTTCACTTTGTGGTCACAGCAGTTTCTATACATTTATATTCCTGAGATCCAAAAGCACAAGGATGCATTGCATGAGCTGAGTAAAGTATAAAGAAACAGGACAATTTCGATAGAAACAAGGAAGAGAGCAATGGATTGCTACGTGTTGTCCGTCGTTCAATATGGCAGTGAATGCTGGACAATATCATCAAAGATGAAGGAAAAACTTGAAGCAACTGAAATGTGGTTCTACAGAAGCATGCTGGATATAAAGTGGAATCAATTCCATATTGCAATCAATAAATAAACTGACCCTTCACTTTGTGGTCACAGCAGTTTCTATACATTTATATTCCTGAGATCCAAAAGCACAAGGATGCATTGCATGAAACTGAGTAAAGTATAAAGAAACAGGACAATTTCGATAGAAATAAGGAAGAGAGCAATGGATTGCTACGTGTTGTCCGTCGTTCAATATGGCAGTGAATGCTGGACAATATCATCAAAGATGAAGGAAAAACACTGAAGCAACTGAAATGTGGTTCTACAGAAGCATGCTGGATATAAAGTGGGGGATCAATTCCATATTGCAATCAATAAATAAATGACCCTTCACTTTGTGGTCACAGCAGTTTCTATACATTTATATTCCTGAGATCCAAAAGCACAAGGATGCATTGCATGAGCTGAGTAAAGTATAAAGAAACAGGACAATTTCGATAGAAATAAGGAAGAGAGCAATGGATTGCTACGTGTTGTCCGTCGTTCAATATGGCAGTGAATGCTGGACAATATCATCAAAGATGAAGGAAAAACTTGAAGCAACTGAAATGTGGTTCTACAGAAGCATGCTGGATATAAAGTGGGGGATCAATTCCATATTGCAATCAATAAATAAACTGACCCTTCACTTTGTCACAGCAGTTTCTATACATTTATATTCCTGAGATCCAAAAAGCACAAGGGGATGCATTGCATGAGCTGAGTAAAGTATAAAGAAACAGGACAATTTCGATAGAAATAAGGAAGAGAGCAATGGATTGCTACGTGTTGTCCGTCGTTCAATATGGCAGTGAATGCTGGACAATATCATCAAAGATGAAGGAGAAAACTTGAAGCAACTGAAATGTGATTCCTACCACAAACATGCTGGATATAAAGTGGGGGATCAATTCCATATTGCAATCAATAAATAAACTGACCCTTCACTTTGTGGTCACAGCAGTTTCTATACATTTATATTCCTGAGATCCAAAAGCACAAGGATGCATTGCATGAGCTGAGTAAAGTATAAAGAAACAAGGACAATTTCGATAGAAACAAGGAAGAGAGCAATGGATTGCTACGTGTTGTCCGTCGTTCAATATGGCAGTGAATGCTGGACAATATCATCAAAGATGAAGGAAAAACTTGAAGCAACTGAAATGTGGTTCTACAGAAGCATGCTGGATATAAAGTGGGGGATCAATTCCATATTGCAATCAATAAATAAACTGACCCTTCACTTTGTGGTCACAGCAGTTTCTATACATTTATTCCTGAGATCCAAAAGCACAAGGATGCATTGCATGAGCTGAGTAAAGTATAAAGAAACAGGACAATTTCGATAGAAATAAGGAAGAGCAATGGATTGCTACGTGTTGTCCGTCGTTCAATATGGCAGTGAATGCTGGACAATATCATCAAAGATGAAGGAAAAACTTGAAGCAACTGAAATGTGGTTCTACAGAAGCATGCTGGATATAAAGTGGGGGATCAATTCCATATTGCAATCAATAAATAAACTGACCCTTCACACTTTGTGGTCACAGCAGTTTCTATACATTTATATTCCTGAGATCAAAGCACAAGGATGCATTGCATGAGCTGAGTAAAGTATGAGAAACAGGACAATTTCGATAGAAATAGGGAAAGAGAGCAATGGATTGCTACGTGTTGTCCGTGTTTCAATATGGCAGTGAATGCTGGACAATATCATCAAAGATGAAGGAAAAACTTGAAGCAACTGAAATGTGGTTCTACAGAAGCATGCTGGATATAGTGGAGATCAATTCCATATTGCAATCAATAAATAAACTGACCCTTCACTTTGTGGTCACAGCAGTTTCTATACATTTATATTCCTGAGATCCAAAAGCACAAGGATGCATTGCATGGGCTGAGTAAAGTATAAAGAAACAGGACAATTTCGATAGAAACAAGGAAGAGAGCAATGGATTGCTACGTGTTGTCCGTCGTTCAATATGGCAGTGAATGCTGGACAATATCATCCAAAGATGAAGGAAAAACTTAGAAGCAACTGAAATGTGGTTCTACAGAAGCATGCTGGATATAAAGTGGGGGATCAATTCCATATTGCAATCAATAAATAAACTGACCCTTCACTTTGTGGTCACAGCAGTTTCTATACATTTATATTCCTGAGATCCAAAAGCACAAGGATGCATTACTTGAGCTGAGTAAAGTATAAAGAAACAGGACAATTTCGATAGAAACAAGGAAGAGAGCAATGGATTGCTACGTGTTGTCCGTCGTTCAATATGGCAGTGAATGCTGGACAATATCATCAAAGATGAAGGAAAACTTGAAGCAACTGAAATGTGGTTCTACAGAAGCATGCTGGATATAAAGTGGGGGATCAATTCCATATTGCAATCAATAAATAAACTGACCCTTCACTTTGTGGTCACAACAGTTTCTATACATTTATATTCCTGAGATCCAAAAGCACAAGGATGCATTGCATGAGCTGAGTAAAGTATAAAGAAACAGGACAATTTCGATAGAAATAAGGAAGAGAGCAATGGATTGCTACGTGTTGTCCGTCGTTCAATATGGCAGTGAATGCTGGACAATATCATCAAAGATGAGGAAAACTTGAAGCAACTGAAATGTGGTTCTACAGAAGCATGCTGGATATAAAGTGGGGGATCAATTCCATATTGCAATCAATAAATAAACTGACCCTTCACTTTGTGGTCACAGCAGTTTCTATACATTTATATTCCTGAGATCCAAAAGCACAAGGATGCATTACTTGAGCTGAGTAAAGTATAAAGAAACAGGACAATTTCGATAGAAACAAGGAAGAGCAATGGATTGCTACGTGTTGTCCGTCGTTCAATATGGCAGTGAATGCTGGACAATATCATCAAAGATGAAGGAAAAACTTGAAACAGCTGAAATGTGGTTCTACAGAAGCATGCTGGATATAAAGTGGGGGATCAATTCCATATTGCAATCAATAAATAAACTGACCCTTCACTTTGTGGTCACAGCAGTTTCTATACATTTATATTCCTGAGATCCAAAAGCACAAGGATGCATTGCATGAGCTGAGTAAAGTATAAAGAAACAGGGACAATTTCGATAGAAATAAGGAAGGAAACAATGGATTGCTACGTGTTGTCCGTCGTTCAATATGGCAGTGAATGCTGGACAATATCATCAAAGATGAAGGAAAAACTTGAAGTAACTGAAATGTGGTTCTACAGAAGCATGCTGGATATAAAGTGGGGGATCAATTCCATATTGCAATCAATAAATAAACTGACCCTTCACTTTGTGGTCACAGCAGTTTCTACATTCTCTGAGATCCAAAAGCACAAGGATGCATTGCATGAGCTGAGTAAAGTATAAAGAAACAGGACAATTTCGATAGAAATAAGGAAGAGAAACAATGGATTACTACGTGTTGTCCGTCGTTCAATATGGCAGTGAATGCTGGACAATATCATCAAAGATGAAGGAAAAACTTGAAGCAACTGAAATGTGGTTCTACAAGAAGCATGCTGGATATAAAGTGGGGGATCAATTCCATATTGCAATCAATAAATAAACTGACCCTTCACTTTGTGGTCACAGCAGTTTCTATACATTTATATTCCTGAGATCCAAAAGCACAAGGATGCATTGCATGAGCTGAGTAAAGTATAAAGAGCAGGACAATTTCGATAGAAACAAGGAAGGAAACAATGGATTGCTACGTGTTGTCCGTCGTTCAATATGGCAGTGAATGCTGGACAATATCATCAAAGATGAAGGAAAAACTTGAAGCAACTGAAATGTGGTTCTACAGAAGCATGCTGGACAAGGTGGGGGATCAATTCCATATTGCAATCAATAAATAAACTGACCCTTCACTTTGTGGTCACAACAGTTTCTATACATTTATATTCCTGAGATCCAAAAGCACAAGGATGCATTGCATGAGCTGAGTAAAGTATAAAGAAACAGGACAATTTCGATAGAAACAAGGAAGAGAGCAATGGATTGCTGCATTTGTCCGTCGTTCAATATGGCAGTGAATGCTGGACAATATCATCAAAGATGAAGGGGAAAACTTGAAGCAACTGAAATGTGGTTCTACAGAAGCATGCTGGATATAAAGTAAGTCAATTCCATATTGCAATCAATAAATAAACTGACCCTTCACTTTGTGGTCACAGCAGTTTCTATACATTTATATTCCTGAGATCCAAAAGCACAAGGATGCATTGCATGAGCTGAGTAAAGTATAAAGAAACAGGACAATTTCGATAGAAACAAGGAAGAGAGCAATGGATTGCTACGTGTTGTCCGTCGTTCAATATGGCAGTGAATGCTGGACAATATCATCAAGAATGAAGGAAAAACTTGAAGCAACTGAAATGTGGTTCTACAGAAGCATGCTGGATATAAAGTGGGGGATCAATTCCATATTGCAATCAATAAAAATAAACTGACCCTTCACTTTGTGGTCACAGCAGTTTCTATACATTTATATTCCTGAGATCCAAAAGCACAAGGATGCATTGCATGAGCTGAGTAAAGTATAAAGAAACAGGACAATTTCGATAGAAACAAGGAAGAGAGCAATGGATTGCTACGTGTTGTCCGTCGTTCAATATGGCAGTGAATGCTGGACAATATCATCAAAGATGAAGGAAAAACTTGAAGCAACTGAAATGTGGTTCTACAGAAGCATGCTGGATATAAAGTGGGGGATCAATTCCATATTGCAATCAATAAATAAACTGACCCTTCACTTTGTGGTCACGGCGGATTTCTATACATTTATATTCCTGAGATCCAAAAGCACAAGGATGCATTGCATGAGCTGAGTAAAGTATAAAGAAACAGGACAATTTCGATAGAAACAAGGAAGAGAGCAATGGATTGCTACGTGTTGTCCGTCGTTCAATATGGCAGTGAATGCTGGACAATATCATCAAAGATGAAGGAAAAACTTGAAACTAGCTTCAATGTGGTGCTACAGAAGGATGCTGCGGATATAAAGTGGGGGATCAATTCCATATTGCAATCAATAAATAAACTGACCCTTCACTCTGTGGTCACAGCAGTTTCTATACATTTATATTCCTGAGATCCAAAAGCACAAGGATGCATTGCATGAGCTGAGTAAAGTATAAAGAAACAGGACAATTTCGATAGAAATAAGGAAGAGAGCAATGGATTGCTACGTGTTGTCCGTCGTTCAATATGGCAGCAGTGAATGCTGGACAATATCATCAAAGATGAAGGAAAAACTGAAGCAACTGAAATGGTTCTACAGAAGCATGCTGGATATAAAGTGGGGGATCAATTCCATATTACAATCAATAAATAAACTGACCCTTCACTTTGTGGTCACAGCAGTTTCTATACATTTATATTCCTGAGATCCAAAAGCACAAGGATACATTGCATGAGCTGAGTAAAGTATAAAGAAACAGGACAATTTCGATAGAAACAAGGAAGAGAGCAATGGATTGCTACGTGTTGTCCGTCGTTCAATATGGCAGTGAATGTTGGACAATATCATCAAAGGAGCAAGGGAAAACTTGAAGCAACTGAAATGTGGTTCTACAGAAGCATGCTGGATATAAAGTGGGGATCAATTCCATATTGCAATCAATAAATAAACTGACCCTTCACTTTGTGTAGTCACAGCAGTTTCTAGCATTTATATTCCTGAGATCCAAAAGCACAAGGATACATTGCATGAGCTGAGTAAAGTATAAAGAAACAGGACAATTTCGATGAAAACAAGAAAGAGAGCAATGGATTGCTACGTGTTGTCCGTCGTTCAATATGGCAGTGAATGTTGGAGCAATATCATCAAAGATGAAGGAAAACTTGAAGCAACTGAAATGTGGTTCTACAGAAGCATGTTGATATAAAGTGGGGGATCAATTCCATATTAACCAATAAATAAATTGACCCTTCACTTTGTGTGTCACAGCAGTTTCTATACATTTATATTCCTGAGATCCAAAAGCACAAGGATGCATTGCATGAGCTGGAGTAAAGTATAAAGAAACAGGACAATTTCAAGTAGAATAAGGAAGAGAGCAATGGATTGCTACGTGTTGTCCGTCGTTCAATATGGCAGTGAATGTTGGACAATATCATCAAAGATGAAGGAAAACTTGAAGCAACTGAAATGTGGTTCTACAGAAGCATGTTGGATATAAAGTGGGGACTGATCCATATTACAATCAATAAATAAACTGACCCCTTCACTTTGTGGTCGAAAGCAGCAGTTTCTATACATTTATATTCCTGAGATCCAAAAGCACAAGGATGCATTGCATGAGCTGAGTAGGTATAAAGAAACAGGACAATTTCGATAGAAATAAGGAAGAGAGCAATGGATTGCTACGTGTTGTCCGTCGTCTAACATGGCAGTGAATGCTGGACAATATCATCAAAGATGAAGGAAAAACTTGAAGCAACTGAAATGTGGTTCTACAGAAGCATGCTGATATAAAGTGGGGATCAATTCCATATTACACCAATAAATAAACTGACCCTTCACTTTGTAGTCACAGCAGTTTTACATACTTATATTCCTGAGATCCAAAAGCACAAGGATGCATTGCATGAGCTGAGTAAAGTATAAAGAA
The DNA here is from genome assembly GCA_037127315.1 of Ascarosepion bandense. Lineage (NCBI taxonomy): Eukaryota > Metazoa > Mollusca > Cephalopoda > Sepiida > Sepiidae > Ascarosepion > Ascarosepion bandense. The sequence continues at coordinate 1,592,347 of JBBBDQ010000159.1, read as the reverse complement.
ACAGGACAATTTCGATAGAAACAAGGAAGAGAGCAATGGATTGCTACGTGTTGTCCGTCGTTCAATATGGCAGTGAATGTTGGACAATATCATCAAAGATGAAGGAAAAACTTGAAGCAACTGAAATGTGGTCTTTGCCAGAAGCATGCTGGATATAAAGTGGGGATCAATTTCATATTGCAATCAATAAATAAACTGACCCTTCACTTTAGAAGTCACAGCAGTTTCTATACATTTATATTCTGGAGATCCAAAAGCACAAGGATGCATTGCATGAGCTGAGTAAAGTATAAAGAAACAGGACAATTTCGATAGAAACAAGGAAGAGCAATGGATTGCTACGTGTTGTCCGTCGTTCAATATGGCAGTGAATGTTGGACAATATCATCAAAGATGAAGGAAAAACTTGAAGCAACTGAAATGTGGTTCTACAGAAGCATGCTGAGCATAAAGTGGGGGATCAATTCCATATTGCAATCAATAAATAAACTGACCCTTCACTTTGTGGGTCACAGCAGTTTCTATACATTTATATTCCTGAGATCCAAAAGCACAAGGATGCATTGCATGAGCTGAGTAAAGTATAAAGAAACAGGACAATTTCGATAGAAACAAGGAAGAGAGCAATGGATTGCTACGTGTTGTTCCAAGGTCACCAATATGGCAGTGAATGTTGGACAATATCATCAAAGATGAAGGAAAAACTTGAAGCAACTGAAATGTGGTTCTACAGAAGCATGCTGGATATAAAGTGGGGGATCAATTCCATATTGCAATCAATAAATAAACTGGACCCTTCACTTTGTGGTCACAGCAGTTTCTATACATTTATATTCTGAGATCCAAAAGCACAAGGACAGGCTGTGCAAGAGCTGAGTAAAGTATAAAGAAACAGGACAATTCTCGATAGAAAGGGAAGAGCAATGGATTGCTACGTGTTGTCCGTCGTTCAATATGGCAGTGAATGCTGGACAATATCATCAAAGATGAAGGAAAACTTGAAGCAACTTGTGTGGTTCTACAGAAGCATGCTGGATATAAAGTGGGGGATCAATTCCATATTGCAATCAATAAATAAACTGACCCTTCACTTTGGTGGTCACAGCAGTTTCTATACATTTATATTCCTGAGATCCAAAAGCACAAGGATGCATTGCATGAGCTGAGTAAAGTATAAAGAAACAGGACAATTTCGATAGAAATAAAGGAAGAGAGCAATGGATTGCTACGTGTTGTCCGTCGTTCAGTCATGGCAGTGAATGTTGGACAATATCATCAAAGATGAAGGGAAACTTGAAGCAACTGAAATGGGGTGGTTCTACAGAAGCATGCTGGATATAAAGTGGGGGATCAATTCCATATTGCAATCAATAAATAAACTGACCCTTCACTTAGGAACACAGCAGTTTCTATACATTTATATTCCTGAGATCCAAAAGCACAAGGATGCATTGCATGAGCTGAGTAAAGTATAAAGAAACAGGACAATTTCGATAGAAATAAGGAAGAGAGCAATGGATTGCTACGTGTTGTCCGTCGTCATGGCAGTGAATGCTGGACAATATCATCAAAGATGAAGGGAAAACTTGAAGCAACTGAAATGTGGTTCTACAGAAGCATGCTGGATATAAAGTGGGGGATCAATTCCATATTGCAATCAATAAATAAACTGACCCTTCACTTTGTGGCTTCTAAGCAGCAGTTTCTATACATTTATATTCCTGAGATCCAAAAGCACAAGGATTGCATTGCATGAGCTGAGTAAAGTATAAAGAAACAGACAATTTCTGATAGAAATAAGGAAGAGAGCAATGGATTGCTACGTGTTGTCCGTCGTTCAATATGGCAGTGAATGTTGGACAATATCATCAAAGATGAAGGAAAAACTTGAAGCAACTGAAATGTGGTTCTACAGAAGCATGCTGATATAAAGTGGGGATCAATTCCATATTACAATCAATAAATAAACTGACCCTTCACTTTGTGGTCACAGCAGTTTCTATACATTTATATTCCTGAGTCCAAAAGCACAAGGACATTGCATGAGCTGAGTAAAGTATAAAGAAACAGGACAATTTCGATAGAAATAAGGAAGAGAGCAATGGATTGCTACGTGTTGTCCGTCGTTCAATATGGCAGTGAATGCTGGACAATATCATCAAAGATGAAGGAAAACTTGAAGTAACTGAAATGTGGTTCTACAGAAGCATGCTGGATATAAAGTGGGGGATCAATTCCATATTACAATCAATAAATAAACTGACCCTTCACTTTTGTGGTCACAGCAGTTTCTATACAATGTTTATATTCCTGAGATCCAAAAGCACAAGGATGCATTGCATGAGCTGAGTAAAGTATAAAGAAACAGGACAATTTCGATAGAAATAAGGAAGAGAGCAATGGATTGCCACGTGTTGTCCGTCGTTCAATATGGCAGTGAATGTTGGACAATATCATCAAAGATGAAGGAAAAACTTGAAGTAACTGAAATGTGGTTCTACAGAAGCATATGCTGGATATAAAGTGGGGGATCAATTCCATATTACAATCAATAAATAAACTGACCCTTCACTTTGTGGTCACAGCAGTTTCTATAATATTTATATTCCTGAGATCCAAAAGCACAAGGATGCATTGCATGAGCTGAGTAAAGTATAAAGAAACAGGACAATTTTGATAGAAATAAGGAAGAGAGCAATGGATTGCTACGTGTTGTCCGTCGTTCAATATGGCAGTGAATGCTGGACAATATCATCAAAGATGAAGGAAAAACTTGAAGCAACTGAAATGTGGTTCTACAGAAGCATGCTGGATATAAAGTGGGGGATCAATTCCATATTACAATCAATAAATAAACTGACCCTTCACTTTGTGGTCACAGCAGTTTCTATACATTTATATTCCTGAGATCCAAAAGCACAAGGATGCATTGCATGAGCTGAGTAAGTATAAAGAAACAGGACAATTTCGATAGAAACAAGGAAAACAATAGTTACTCGTGTTGTCAAATGATTTCAATATAATAGTGAATGCTGGACAATATCATCAAAGATGAAGGAAAAACTTGAAAACAACTGAAATGTGGTTCTACAGAAGGCATGCTGGATATAGTAGAGAGATCAATTCCATATTTATGCAATCAATAAATAAACTGACCCTTCACTTTGTGGTCACAACAGTTTCTATACATTTATATTCCTGAGATCCAAAAGCACAAGGATGCATTGCATGAGCTGAGTAAAGTATAAAGAAACGGGACAATTTCGATAGAAATAAGGAAAGAGAGCAATGGATTGCTACGTGTTGTCCGTCGTTCAATATGGCAGTGAATGCTGGACAATATCATCAAAGATGAAGGAAAAACTTGAAGCAACTGAAATGTGGTTCTACAGAAGCATGCTGGATATAAAGTGGGGGATCAATTCCATATTACAATCCAATAAATAAACTGACCCTTCACTTTGTGGTCACAGCAGTTTCTATACATTTATATTCCTGAGATCCAAAAGCACAAGGATGCATTGCATGAGCTGAGTAAAGTATAAAGAAACAGGACAATTTCGATAGAAACAAGGAAGAGAGCAATGGATTGCTACGTGTTGTCCGTCGTTCAATATGGCAGTGAATGCTGGACAATATCATCAAAGATGAAGGAAAAACTTGAAGCAACTGAAATGTGGTTCTACAGAAGCATGCTGGATATAAAGTGGGGGATCAATTCCATATTACAATCAATAAATAAACTGACCCTTCACTTTGTGGTCACAGCAGTTTCTATACATTTATATTCTGAGATCCAAAAGCACAAGGATGCATTGCATGAGCTGAGTAAAGTATAAAGAAACAAGGACAATTTCGATAGAAACAAGGAAAAGAGAGCAATGGATTGCTACGTGTTGTCCGTCGTTCAATATGGCAGTGAATGCTGGACAATATCATCAAAGATGAAGGAAAAACTTGAAGCAACTGAAATGTGGTTCTACAGAAGCATGCTGGATATAAAGTGGGGGATCAATTCCATATTGCAATCAATAAATAAACTGACCCTTCCACTTTGTGGTCACAGCAGTTTCACAACATTTATATTCCTGAGATCCAAAAGCACAAGGATGCATTGCATGAGCTGAGTAAAGTATAAAGAAACAGGACAATTTCGATAGAAACAAGGAAGAGAACTACGTGGATTGCTACGTGTTGTCCGTCGTTCAATATGGCAGTGAATGCTGGACAATATCATCAAAGATGAAGGAAAAACTTGAAGCAACTGAAATGTGGTTCTACAGAAGCATGCTGGATATAAAGTGGGGGATCAATTCCATATTGCAATCAATAAATAAACTGACCCTTCACTTTGTGGTCTGGCAGTTCTATACATTTATATTCTGAGATCCAAAAGCACAAGGATGCATTGCATGAGCTGAGTAAAGTATAAAGAAACAGGACAATTTCGATAGAAACAAGAGAGCAATGGATTGCTACGTGTTGTCCGTCGTTCAATATGGCAGTGAATGCTGGACAATATCCATCAAAGATGAAGGAAAAACTTGAAGCAACTGAAATGTGGTTCTACAGAAGCATGCTGGATATAAAGTGGGATCAATTCCATATTGCAATCAATAAATAAACTGACCCTTCACTTTGTGGTCACAACAGTTTCTATACATTTATATTCCTGAGATCCAAAAGCACAAGGATGCATTGCATGTGAGCTGAGTAAAGTATAAAGAAACAGGACAATTTCGATAGAAATAGAGGAAGAGAGCAATGGATTGCTACGTATGTTGTCCGTCGTTCAATATGGCAGTGAATGCTGGACAATATCATCAAAGATGAAGGAAAAACTTGAAGCAACTGAAATGTGGTTCTACAGAAGCATGCTGGATATAAAGTGGGGGATCAATTCCATATTACAATCAATAAATAAACTGACCCTTCACTTTGTGGTCACAGCAGTTTCTATACATTTATATTCCTGAGATCCAAAAGCACAAGGATGCATTTACATGAGCTGAGTAAGTATAAAGAAACAGGACAATTTCGATAGAAACAAGGAAGAGAGCAATGGATTGCTACGTGTTGTCCGTCGTTCAATATGGCAGTGAATGCTGGACAATATCATCAAAGATGAAGGAAAAAACTTGAAGCTTAACTGAAATGTGGTTCTACAGAAGCATGCTGGATATAAAGTGGGGGATCAATTCCATATTACAATCAATAAATAAACTGACCCTTCACTTTGTGGTCACAGCAGTTTCTATACATTTATATTCCTGAGATCCAAAAGCACAAGGATGCATTGCATGAGCTGAGTAAAGTATAAAGAAACAGGACAATTTCGATAGAAACAAGGAAGAGAGCAATGGATTGCTACGTGTTGTCCGTCGTTCAATATGGCAGTGAATGCTGGACAATATCATCAAAGATGAAGGAAAAACTTGAAGCAACTGAAATGTGGTTCTACAGAAGCATGCTGGATATAAAGTGGGGGATCAATTCCATATTGCAATCAATAAATAAACTGACCCTTCACTTTGTGGTCACAGCAGTTTCTATACATTTATATTCTGAGATCCAAAAGCACAAGGATGCATTGCATGAGCTGAGTAAAGTATAAAGAAACAGGACAATTTCGATAGAAACAAGGAAGAGAGCAATGGATTGCTGCGTGTTGTCCGTCGTTCAATATGGCAGTGAATGCTGGACAATATCATCAAAGATGAAGGAAAAAACTTGAAGCAACTGAAATGTGGTTCTACAGAAGCATGCTGGATATAAAGTGGGATCAATTCCATATTGCAATCAATAAATAAACTGACCCTTCACTTTGTGGTCTTTTAACAGTTTCTATACATTTATATTCTGAGATCCAAAAGCACAAGGATGCATTGCATGAGCTGAGTAAAGTATAAGGAAACAGGACAATTTCGATAGAAACAGGAAGAGAGCAATGGATTGCTACGTGTTGTCCGTCGTTCAATATGGCAGTGAATGCTGGACAATATCATCAAAGATGAAGGAAAAAACTTGAAGCAACTGAAATGTGGTTCTACAGAAGCATGCTGGATATAAAGTGGGGGATCAATTCCATATTGCAATCAATAAATAAACTGACCCTTCACTTTGTGGTCACAACAGTTTCTATACATTTATATTCCTGAGATCCAAAAGCACAAGGATGCATTGCATGAGCTGAGTAAAGTATAAAGAAACAGGACAATTTCGATAGAAATAAGGAAGAGCAATGGATTGCTACGTGTTGTCCGTCGTTCAATATGGCAGTGAATGCTGGACAATATCATCAAAGATGAAGGAAAAACTTGAAGCAACTGAAATGTGGTTCTACCTTTTCTGGATATAAAGTGGGGGATCAATTCCATATTACAATCAATAAATAAACTGACCCTTCACTTTGTGGTCACAACAGTTTCTATACATTTATATTCCTGAGATCCAAAAGCACAAGGATGCATTGCATGAGCTGAGTAAAGTATAAAGAAACAGGACAATTTCGATAGAAACAAGGAAGGAAACAATGGATTGCTACGTGTTGTCCGTCGTTCAATATGGCAGTGAATGCTGGACAATATCATCAAAGATGAAGGGAAAACTTGAAGCAACTGAAATGTGGTTCTACAGAAGCATGCTGGATATAAAGTGGGGGATCAATTCCATATTGCAATCAATAAATAAACTGACCCTTCACTTTGTGGTCACAGCAGTTTCTATACATTTATATTCCTGAGATCCAAAAGCACAAGGATGCATTGCATGAGCTGAGTAAAGTATAAAGAAACAGGACAATTTCGATAGAAATAAGGAAGAGAGCAATGGATTGCTACGTGTTGTCCGTCGTTCAATATGGCAGTGAATGCTGGACAATATCATCAAAGATGAAGGGAAAACTTGAAGCAACTGAAATGTGGTTCTACAGAAGGATGCTGCGGATATCATGCATCGAGCATGTAATCATTGATGAGGTTTTGGAAATGATAGACACGAAAAAAAATAATGCTGAGCATCAGGAAGAGACAGCTAAAGTTCCTGGTATATGCAGAAAGGAAGGAGGGCTTGGAGAACCTGATACTAACAGGCCAGATAGAGGAAAAAGAGACAGGGGAAAGTAGCGAATAACATATTTGAAGTTCCTGGGCAACTAGATGACAGAACGGGGTTTGCATGGTGTAACAGGAGAAAGCGTGCTAAGAGCCACCAGGGACAGGGAGACGTGGAAAGCCATGATCGTCTACGTCCTAAAGGGACATTTACATAAAATAAAAGAAAGAAAAAATAGCTATATTATCGGTCCTGATCTGGTAGCTCAGATTCAGTCATTATCCCACCGTTGTAAGGTTGCCCTACCCCGTGTCTTTTTTATGAATAGTTTCATAGTAATTGTTCGGATTAGCTCTTCGCTATAGTACCCAGACGTTTTTAATGTCCTGAAAGGATGAGGAACATAGAAGAAGAAGAGAATTTACTTGTGCTTTATTTTTTAAGGGGTATTGCCTCTGTAGTAGGTGCATTATGGTTTACTCGAACGTCTTCATCTACTTGAAATTCCCTTTTGACTTTGTTGGTTTCCTTTATTACTGAATAAAGTTTCATATTTCTTTCATATTCTTTGACACAGATCATCATTCAATATTTTGTAGTTCCCAGGTATATTTGAAGACCGATTGTTGTGGCTTTGTAAGAAAGTTGTAGTTGAACTAATCCTCTGCCTCCTTCGGATTTGGCCACATACAGACGATCAACATCAGCCTTAGGATGACGGATACTGCGGCAAGTGAGAAGCTTTCTCGTTTTGCCATCCATTCACTCAGTGTTCAATTGTGGTTCAATTGTGGATGTTGAAACTGTATTGAACCACAGGGACAGCCAAATGGTTTATGGCTGATATTCTGTTTAGTGAATTCAAGTCGGTATTTAACACCAGACTCCCACGCCTATAATATTGTTTTCTCATTTTCTCCTTCATTTGGGTATGCTCTGTATCATCTCCTTCGCTGACTCCTAGGTATTTATAGGCTTCTTGTTATTCTAGTTCTCTCATCTTTGTGACAAAATCTAGATATACTGAGTGTGTTTCTGTAATTCTCCCTTTTTTGAACGTTACTTTTTCACGTTTATCTAATCCAAAATCCATGCTGATGTCATTGCTGAAGCTATTTACAATATTGAGGATACCCTTCAACTTATTTTTTGTTTTTGGCAAAAAGTTTGATGTCATCCACGTAGAATGAGTGATTAAACACTTTGCATCCATAGTTATTACTCCAACAAGAAGTCTCTTTGAAAGATTCCTCATCGGATATTTAAATAATTGGAAGTTTATCTTTGGTGGGATTTTTTTTTTAATCATATCACCCCAAGCAAGGCGATAACGCCACTGATGCACAGGGGGCTACGTAAGAGTGAAAAGATTGGAAAAGAGAAAGCCGGAAACCACATCCTAAACAGGAAACAAGGGATGAGCCTCTTTACCTGTTCAATAGACGTGGGTGGAGTGTGAACCGGGCGATAGTTTAGTCTATCTACTCCAATTGAGAGAGAGAGAAAAAAAGAAAAGAGTGAAAAGATTGGAAAAGAGAAAGCCGGAAACTACATCCTAAACAGGAAACAAGGGATGAGCCTCTTGACCTGTTCAATAGACGTGGATGGAGTGTGAACCGGGCGATAGTTTAGTCTATCTACTCCAATTCGGTATAATGCGGTTTTCCACTGTTTCATGCTTATATTTAAGGAAATTTACTATCACTGAAGTGAATTTGCACACTTCCAAAGCCTTAAGAATCCAAGATTGTGACGCACTATCAAAGATTTAACGGTAATCTATCCAAGCTTGGCTGAGATTTCTATTCTTTCTCCGGCAATTTTCCAGGATCATTTTATTAATAGATTAGGTGTAGTTGAATAATCTTGGAATTATTTCGAACTTTTGTTCTTATCTTGGGTTGATATAGGTGTTATAATAGACACAACTTTTCGACTAAGTACCCTCTGGTCATCATCATGTGTCCTTAGATTGTCTGATATGGATTATTTCGTTGATTATTGTGAAATATCCTGTGAAATCAATTACTGTTCTTTCATGTTGGCTTTGGTTCGTCCCTACCAGGTTCAAGGTTCGAACTCATGACCACTAGATAATACTAAAACATGTATAACCAACTATTATATCCACTACGCCACCGAAGGACTTTAGTGGTGTAATTTTGGAGTCTTTTTATATAGCGGATATAGTAGTTGGTTATACATGCGTTAGTATCATCTAGTGGTCATAAGTTCGATCCTTGGAAGAGGTAGTACCGAACCAAATCCAACATAAAAGAACAATAATCAATTTCACAGGATATTACGCAATAATGAACGAAATAATCCACCTCAGCTAATCTAAGGACACCTGATGATGATCAGAGGGTACTTGGTCGAAACGTTGTATCTATTATAACACCTATATCAACCAAGATCAGAACAAAATGTTCGAAATAATTCCAAGGTTATTGAAAATTACTCATCTCAAAAATAAATACAACATTTTTGTAGTTGATTTATTTTCCAGGGTCATTTTACTTATTAGTAGTTTATTTTTTTATTTATTTATTTTTTTTAATCATTTCACCCCGAGCAACTGATGTGCAGGGGGCTACATAAATGTAAAAAGATTAATTAGAAAAGAGTGAGGAGTACAAACTAGTTAGAAAGGAACAATAGAAAGCTGAGAAAGCAGGTGCGATGACAGATACATAGGTGGAGAGAAAGGGAAGGTTATACAGGGGTGGGGAGAGAGCTAGAGTCCAGTGGTCAAGAGATGAGTATTGACTTTGCATTTAAATTTCTGGAGGTTGTAGCCGTCAGGAAACAAGAATACGGGAGCGAGTTCCACAAGCCGGAAGTGCGAGAGAAGAAGCTGAAAGAGTAGAATTGTCGTATTATTATTATTATTATTATTATTTTGATTTCTTTTATAGTCACACTACATTCCAAGTCTGCTGGAAGACCTAAAGCAGATAGTGATGTGTTGTTATGCCTACATGAACTGTTTTTCAAAATCCTATAACGTCACTAGCGTTACATGGACGAACTTCTTTTTAGTGTGTTGGGCTGCACTTATCAAGTCATTTTTTGTATTTCTCTTAAGCTGGAATTCCCAGGAATTTTTTCAGTGTATTGTTGTGTTCCGTTTTTTATTATTCGAAGTGCACCTACAATGACGTATTATTCTTGTTTTCAACTTCCACATTTTTATATTTCAATTTTTTATTTTTTTTATCTTGATAGTTTTTCAAATTCCTTGGTTGCTATGTTACAGTCCTCTGGGCAAGCCATATCACTTAGTAGGCAAGTTTTTTCTTTTCGGATTTTGGCAATTATGGCCGGCCTATTTGTATTATACTTCCTATCTGTGAAGACTGTATCTCATAGAATTGTAATGTCTTCTGTTTCTGTAACCTGTGTGTGTGATATTCATAACAGCGTTTGTTAGCATTTCCAAAATTTTTGTATATTGTTCAGTGTATATATTGCCCCATTCTATTATTATTATTATGTCATTTTTCATCATATTTCGATTTCTGCTTTGGTCTCACTACCAACCAAGTCTGCGGGGAGACCTAAGGCAGGTAGTGGCGTATTGTTATGGCTCCATTTCATGTTTTTCTATCTTCCCTATCATCCCCAGCATTACATAGATAAAGTTTTCCTTAGTGTGTGGGCTGTACTTAATAAGACAATTTTTTGTATATCTCTTAAGCTGGGGTTTCCAGGGATTCTTTCAATGTGTTGTTTTGTTCCATTTTTTATCATTCCAAGTGCACCTACTATCACTGGCACAACTCTTGTTTTCAATTTCCACATTTTTTCTATTTCAATTTCCAGGTCTTTATATTTTGACAGTTTTTCAAATTCCTTGATTGCTATGTTACAATCCGCTGGACAAGCCATATCAATTAATAGACAAGTTTTCTCCTTCTGGTTTTTAACAATAATGTCTGGCCTGTTTGCTTCAATTTTTCTGTCTGTGTAGATGGTGTAATCCCATAGAATGGTTACATCTTCTATTTCTGTAACCTGTGCTGGGTGATGTTCATACCAGTGTTCGTTTACAGATTTTCCATAATGTTTGCACATTGTCCAATGTAAATATTGCCCAACTCTATCGTTACGATTTATTATTATTATTATTATTATTATTATTATATGTAATACGTGTTATCTGCGCTAAAGAAAGGATTTTCTTAAAACGAGCATATTACATTGAAAAACTTTATCTGAGCATGTGAACGGTTCTCAAAGGAACAATTTTTAGTATCTCAGATATTGTGAGATTTCCTAGTGTTTTCCTAATATGTTTTTTTTAATAATTCCTGGCGTTCTTATTCTTCTTTATATTATTATTAGAATAATGGTTGAATTTAAATGCCACATTCTTGGAATTTCTATTTCCAGGCTCTTATATTTTCAGTTTGGTTATTTCCTAATGTTTTCTTAATGTTTTTTTAAATAATTCCTGGTGATCCTATTATCATTATTATTATCATTAGAGTAACGGCTGTGTTTAAATGCCATGTTCTTGGAATTTCTATTTCCAGGCCCTTCAGGTGCTGAAATATAACTAACCTGGGATGTTTTCTGACAAAGGACGGAAGTGCGACATTGAGATCCGAAGCAACGCAGGACATTCTTGATGGTTTTGAGCAAGTGGATGCGGAGCAGGGTTTGGGAGTGATACCATGAGGAAAAGTGTTAACAGTGACAAGTGATAGGGGTAACTGGAGATCCATGATCACCTACGTCCTGAAAGGACACGGCACATAAAGAAGATATTTTGAAACTTTGTTAAATTCAACATCAGAGATGTTTTTATACAACTGGATGATCATGTCTGTGAGAGAACATTTATATTTTTATGATGTAACTATTATTTTTATTAAATTAGCCTAATGACTTGTATAGAGTGATTGGTATATATATATATATGGTGACGTTCCAGAGCATTGCCACATTTTTCATTTTCTAGTACGGATTAAGGTTTGTGTTTCTATCAGTTTTCTGCAGAATACAGGTTATAACGCTGGTATACCTTCTAACACAGGTATCTCCCTACGTTATCATGTCTCAATTTGAATTAATATGAGAAAAATTAAAAAGAAAACTAATTAAAGTTGTCGTCTAATATCATCTTTTGTAAACGTTATCATCAACTCTAAATATATTATATTAATTGTTATTAAATCTGGCCTATCGGATTGTATAGTGTGGTCGGTATATTCAAAGTCCCAGAGCGTTGTCAGGTGTTCACCATCTAGCACTGATGAAGGTTTACATCACATATTATTTTTCTGTCTGAAAAAGTTCAACATTAGCATATCTCCTGCCTTATCGAACACGAATATTTAACTACCCAAAATAACACAAATATTTACCGGTCTGATTTAATTTATATCACCCGACTAATCATCTATCCTAAGTATTTACCTACCCTAATCGAAAAAATGTATTTACCTACCCTATCTAACACAGGCCTATCCTATCTAACGTTGGTATTGTAGGGAGACACTAGTTGTCTTCCCTTAAGGGGAACAGCAGTTGTCTTCCCTTTTGAGGAACTCTCCTTTGTCTGGGTTCAATTCTCTTACTGGCTTTGGTGTGTATAGCCATGAGGAGCACTGCGGACCTGACGGCATGTCGCTTCTTATCTATTCTTGCTAAAAACATTCTCGTCCATTTGGACAACATGAACTTTCATTTTGTTTTGGGACGTACTTAAATAGTCTGAATGTATCAAACTTGTTTTTGTTTTATTAAAGGCCTATTTGTTATTGCCATGTGATTTGTCTTTCTCTTTACTACACATGCTACAGCAGCGTATTAATATTTATATTAGTATCGCGTCACTGGAAATATCACCGGTTCGCAACCAATACTAATAGTATGTTCCTGCGCTATGTAACGCAGGTATTCACTTATCTTATCTAGGGCGGATTATTTACCTACCCTATTTATATTTAAATTCCGAGACTTGAGCACATATATCAGAAGGTCAATAGCTTCCTCAGCTTTTGTATAATAGCGGCATTTCCGACCTGTGGTTGGTGGGATCTTCAAGGTAGGTTTTGATTTTGAGCGTCTAAGCTGAATCCATCTGTTTCTGGTTTCAATGAAGAGCTCAGTAAACACTGGTGGCTCAGATCTTTGCCAACATAAGGGTCCTCTACTCGCAATGGGCATCAGTTATATAAGTCATTTATTTCTCCCCACTTTCTTTTCGGGTTAGTTAGACTTTTGTTTCATTTATTGTTTCATGTTTCCGGCCTGGTATTCTCTGCGGATGTCCGTTGTGGTGCATTAGATATCGACTCGGAACGAGAAATCGGGGAGCCGAGTTCGAATTCCAGCCGAATTCATTGCATTCACTTACGCTCAAATAAACTTGGGAAAGGTATTAATCCGTCTGTTTCTTCCAGTTATGGGTTAAATAACAGGACAGATTGGGTTCTATAACCTTGGTCGGCAAACAGTCTATCGCAGAAAGCAATGGCAACCTACTGCGGGATAATCTTCTGCCCAGTCAGCCATGTCTTTTCATCGAGACATGGTTGCCCAAGCGTGTATCACGTATGGCACTTAACTGACTGACTGTTTTTGACTTAATCTTGTTTCTATAGTTGTTGGTGTTATTTTAATTTTTGTCACCCTTTGATAATTAAACGCGGATTTGTTTTCACGAGTTCATGCTGGCAAACTTAGTGTCGAAAATGCTTGGTTAATTCAAAATATCTTTTAAGACAAATGTTTAGACTTTTGTATGTAAGTTTCAGCTGGGTCTACATACTAATTATTATTATTGTTATACTTTTATCATTATACCCTTTTTTATTTTTCTCGGAATTGTTTGCACGCCCAAATATATCGGCAAACAGTTTATTTCTGTCAGTTGCGTGCTGAGAATTTCCGTGCTGGTCATGTTACACTGTAATTAAGTTTTCACTTCTCATTTTTTTCTGTTTATGCCAAATGATTTTCTTAATTGTAGTCGGCAATGATCGAGTAGCATTGATTAAACGGCAGAGACCCGTGCTTATATTGATTCTATTTTGCTAGGAAGTAAATGAATAACAGGGTTGAGCTCAATTACACACAGAGTTCATCTCAAGTAACACTGAATAATGAAAAAAACAAAAAAACAAAAAAAAACTACACACACCATATATATATATATATTCGTGTGCTCTGCTTTCGTATTGAGCTCTTTATTGTTAAGGTTTTCGTCTTAGGGTTTTTTTCTTTCTCACGAATGCTTGACTTTTTGTTCAGGTATTTCGTTTGTTTCTTTTTTTCTTCCCCTTCTTTTCCCTCCGGGTTCGTTACCGGTGGGTTTCAAGACGATTTCATTTGTAGTTTAATTATTGCTAGTTTTGACAGAAATTAGTTCTGTTAATATTGGTATTATTACTATAATTACTATATATATATACTAGCAGTATAACCCGGCGTTGCTCGGGTGTAATGAAAGTTTTAAAACTAATCCATGGTCCTGGAGCTCAGATTCTTTGGACGTTGGCACAAAAGACTAAAAAGCAATGGTTGTTTCCAGTTAAAGCGAAACTGAATGGATGTAAGTCAAATTTTCATTTCCTGGTATCGATATCAAATGAATTTTTTATCGTCGTAAACTGAATTTTGAAGGCTAAAAAATCCTCTGAGTAAATGATATCATGGTTGAGACTAAGAACTACAATTATACCGACTTAGAGCCAAACCCGAAGCAAAAACTACAATAAAAGGGATGAAAAAAATTACAGATATACAAGTAGATAATCAGACACACACACAAACATCCTGCCTTTTATATATATATATATATATATTGTAAAACGTACTAACAAAACAGTAGCTCTAATAACGACCGAAATCAGAAAAACCTACATCTAACAAGTCGGTAAAGTAAGTTGTCAAACCCAAAAGGTACTACCAAATGGGTAGAGAGGAATAAAAAAAAGAAACAAAGCATAAGCTGTGTTCGAAAAAGAAAAAAAAACCCAAGACGAAAACCTTAACAAGAAAGAGCTCAATACTAAAGTACGAAAGTAGAGCAAAAACATATATATATATTATCGTTTTTCTGCACTATTGTAAGAACTGCATTCTTGAAACTTCTGAATATCGTTTCTTATGTCTTTGTCTATGAGTGTATCAAATTTGATTAAAATCGGACCACTCCTTCTATAACTCGATTTTTTCGATTATCGATTTTCGATATTTATTGGGGGTACCTCGGCACTAAATCTAGCTAAGAACACTCGCAGACGCTTATAGTACAACTGTGTAAATTTTCAAGAAAATCGGTTCAGCCGTTTCGGAGTCTATAGGTAACGGATATACACACACACAGACACACACACACAAAGTTCCATTTATAAATAAGTTTATATATATATACACGGTGTATCAAAAATACTTTACAACGTTTGGGGTGGTTTTCTTCGAACAAAACAAGGGCAAAATCCCATATAAGCATGTGCCCATAAATCCTTCGTTTCTCAGCTGTTATGTCTAAAGTTTATGCCAGCCAATGCTAAATTTACAATCGAGTCAGTCAGTTAAATGCGATTCTTGATACACGCATGGGAAATTATGTCTCGAAAGAGACATGACTAATTTGGCAGAACATTTTTCTGCAGTAGGTTGCCATTAATTTCTGCGGTAGACTGGTTGCCGACCAAGGCTATAGAACACAATCAGTCCTGTTATTTAACCTATAACTGGATGGAAGAGGTGGATTGATACTTTACCCAAGAGGGTTTGTGCAATGAATTCAGCTAGAATTCTGATTCCTCGATTTCTCATTTTGAGCCGATATCCACTGCACCACAACGCACATCTCAAAGACCATATAGACAAATATATAAAGAACCTACAGTACCGTCTACTTAATCCTCGTAAAAACTACATCGGCTAAATTCACAATGTCATCCACAAAAAAGACATGACTGACTGGGCAGAAGATAATCGCGCAGTAGGTTGCCATTGCTTTCTGTGCTAGACTTACTGCCAGCCAGTGCTATAGAACCCATTCTGTCATGTTATTTAACCCATAACTGGAGGGAAGCGACGGATTAATATATTTTCCAAGGGTATTTGCGCGTAAATGAATGCAAGGAATTCAGCTGGAATTCGAACTCGGCTCCCCGATTTGTTGTTCACAATATCTACTGCACCACAACGCACATCCGTAATCGAGTACAGAATCTAAAAAATATTTTACAAAATTTGGAGGCGGGTTCTTGACACCAAAACAAGATAAAATGCCCATTTAAAAATATGTTCAAAAGCAATAGCTGTAATGCAACATAGCAACTAATAACAAATATTCTAAATGTACCCCGCTTGCTTTTACTTTAAACACCTTCGTAATCACCATTAGACTCATCTAACTATTTCTTCAGAACTTTATCTAAACACTCTGACGCTTATAATACTACTGTGTAAATTTTCAAGAAAATCGGTTCAGCCGTTTCGGAGTCTATAGGTAACGGACACATACACACACAGACACATACACACACACAGACAAATTCCATTTATAAATAAGTTTATATATATATATATATATATATATATATATATATATGTGTGTGTGTGTGTGTGTGTGTGTGTGTGTGTGTGTGTGATCGTAACGTTTAAACGCTTCTTTAATCAAAATATACCGAAAAGTGTCGCTTTATTTGGCTACGAGGGCCAGTCTGACGGAGCATGGTTTGAATCTCTATCTGCTAGCTACAGTTTTGGATCCGAAACGCAAATAGTTGAATTTTAAAGGAATTTTTTTTCTTATCTGAGTTGATTTCATATTATTTGTAGTGGCTAGACGTGTTTTAGTTGCTATCTCTATTTCTTTTTAATTCTTATTTATTTCCCTGTTAAAAAACAAAACAAAACGGGGACATCTCAAACATATGTAGCCAGCAAAAATAAAATTTATAGTCATATAAAATATCCGTAAACACACACACACACACACACACACACACACACACACACATGAATGCCGTGATTATTGTCGTTCATATTCAGTCAGTTAAGTTCCATACGTGATACACGCTTGGGCGATCATGTCTCGAAAGAGACATGACTGATTGGGCAGAAGGTTGACATTACATTCTGTAGTAGACTGGTTGCCAGCCAAGGCTATAGGACCCAATCTGTCTTATCATTTCACTCATAACTGGAAGGAGAAGAGATAGATCACATTACATTATTATATTAAGTATAATTAGTGGGGGATCAGTTTACTACTTCATAACAATAGAAAACAGATCACCCACTTTATGCCCAGTAGACGTTTTAATTATGTTTCCAACTGTTATATTTAGTCAGTCAGTTAAATGCTATACGTGGTACACGCTTGGGCGATCACGTCTCGAAAGAGACATGACTGACTGGGCAGAAGCCACTAGGTTGCCATTAATTTCTGCGGTAGACTGGTTGCCAGCCAACGCTATAGAACCCAATCTGTCCTGTTATTTAACCCATAACTGGAGGGAAGAGACGGATTAATACCTTTCCCAAGGGTAGTATTTGAGTACAAGTGAATGCGAAGAATTCAACTGGAATTCAAACTCAGCTTCCCGATTTCTCGTAATCGATTTCCGTAAATATTACGTTCTTTTTTTTATCTTAATCTTCCAATCCAATTCGCTTCTGACATTTTCATGGCAGTAAAAAAATTTAACAAAAAATTTAAGGCGCTTTAATATTGGTCACTTCTACGTTGTGTTTGTATTTCATACACGCGGCTGGCGTGAAACCAATGAAATTGGCAAATTTTCAAAAACTCTGGGTTTATAATAGAGAAACTTCGCAGCATGTCTGCTTAGAACGCTTTTAGTAGGATCTGGAAATTGATTAATTTGTTTTTTTTTTAAACGGTTAATCAAATCCTCAATGCCAGAAAACGAGCCTGCAAAGTTCACAAATAGCCCCAAATTCGACACCGCCAATAACTCTGCTAATATCAACAACACAGAATTAATAATCTTACACTGTAGCACTCTATTTAACAAATTTGAGAATAAACTAATTTACTACCAAGTCCAAGACAACCGGAGACAGAATTAGATAAACAAAAGTAATACAACTTCAGATGCCGATATTTATCTAATAAATAACTTGCAATGTAAAAGCACTTACAGTGACGAGACATCTCGAAATCTAAAAACCAGTATCTACTAGCCTAAAAGTGATCTACGTTTGGACAATTTTTTAAACTTATATATATATATATATATATATATATATATATATATATATATATATTGTCATCCGCAGACAGATCTGTTTTGCTGTATCACAGCTCATCAGTATGGTTAGACTCCGATTGCTTTTTTTACCCAGGATTGAAACCCGACCGAATTGGCGTCAGTCGGCGATTCTACCTCTGGGCTATGGGCGTTCGGTAGAAGAAGGCAGACCTTTTAACGCGTATATTGTCACTATACGCGCCCAATAGCCAGAGTGCTCTAATTCATTTTACTGAATGAGCGATACACACACACACACACACACACACACACACACACACACACATATATATATATATATATTACTGAGTGCTATGGTCACTTTACTATGCTAAATAAATTTGATCTTACTAAAACTACTACTATTACTACTACACACACACATACATACATACACACGCCGTAACGATATATATATATATATATATATATATATATATATATATAAAGAAGTGAAGGAATAGGTAGATTAAAAGTCACTGATCATGCATTTACTTTTATAAAGAGTGCTGAATACAAAGTAGAGTTTAATAATGTAATTTTGTTATGACAATGGTTTATAAAAGCATTATATCACCACACAAAAATTTTCATGTTTCAAAACAATACTGTTCTTGTTCAGGTGATATTTTAAGTATCACCTGAAAAATATTTTCGATACTTACATAAAACCGTCAATTCATCTCTACTATTCGGTAGTCCTTTATTTTTAGAAAACCTTAAAATCTGCAGCTTTTAATTTAGGCACAGTGGGCAAATGTCATAGAACGACTTACAGATTCTTGATTGTTTCCAGAATCTTCCATTTTACATTGGGGCTTTTGTTTGTGGGCAATTGTTAGGAATTCTAGAAAATATTATTAAAAATCGTAATAATAAAATCTTAAATTAGCACGTAAACCAAAGTAACAATAATCATCAAAATATTGAAAATAATAATAATACAAATTTATGAAAATTAACAAAATCCTAACAATTGCCCACTGGAAAATAGGTGTCTAACAAATTCAATGCCCATAGACAATCGCATCTACCTCCCATTAGCATGGAACAGGCTAGCCTCCCAGAGAGTAAAATACTACGCCTCCTTGGTCTTACACTTTCGGCGGACCTCAAATGGAATGACTATATCGAATCCATTGCCAAACCTGCTGCTATGAAAGTCGGCTCCCTGTGCAGGGCCCGGAAGTTTTTCCCACCTGAATCTATTCTGCACATATACAAATCTACCATCCGCCCGTGTATTGAATATTGCTGCCATATCTGGTCGGGTGCCCCTGCTGCTCTCCTTGGGCTTCTTGACAAAATACAAAGGAGGATCTGTAACGTGGTTGATACTGACTTGGCAGACCGGCTGCAGCCGCTCTCTCACCGGCGTGATGTGGCTTCTCTGTGCCTCTTCTACAAGTACTTTCATGGCTACTGCTCCGATGAGCTTAGATCACTGGTACCGCCTAAGCACGAATTTACTCGAGATACTAGATTAGCAACTAGGTCCCACCCTTTTACAGTTAAACAAATAAGATGTAACCGTAAATTCTACTCCAACAGCTTCTTTTCTCGCGCTTCCCGCCTGTGGAACTCCCTTCCACAACTCTGCTTTCCCGACAGTTACAATCTCCAGGTGTTTAAATGTAGGGTCAATAGACACCTCCTATCACACTAACTTCCAATTATTCTCAGAACACTCTCATCTACCCAACCCTCATTCTCGGTATCCTTACCCGCCTATCACCCACCCTCTGACATTTCCGATATTTAATCATCCTTTCTCCACTCTACGTAGCCCCCTGCGCAGTAGTGGCAGTGACATGCCTTGCTAGGGGTGAAACACTTATAAAAAAAAATGCACCATAACATGAGAACCCAACTATTAAAAAAGTGACATTGGGTCTATTAAGAACCCTTTTAAGCAACGTTGGTATATGCATTTAACTTCTTTAAAAAACAACACCTACCGAAACCAGACATCCCTTTCTGTGTATTTTTGGAAGTTAAAAGATACAAACAAAAGCCCTAAAGTAACACACACATATGCATGCATACATACATACACAGACATATGCATACACACTCACATAATAACCATAACGGTCGTTATATATATATTTTTTCTAAGCGTTATGATCACTTTACTATGCTAAACAAATTTGATCCTGCCACACACACTCACACACACCATATATACATAATATATTGTTATGGGGAAACACACCTATTCCTCAGATAATGGACCCTTCTGCCTATAGTAATAAAAGTTAACAGGAATCGCTGTCTCTGGTGGAGATCGAGCCAGGGTTTCCGCGTACACCGATGACGTCACTACTTTCATGTACTCCCGGAGTGACATTGAGGTGGTACAGAAGGCGCTTGAACACTTGCGAGGTGGCCGACTTTCACATCAGGATCTGATCCGATATTTTGAGCATCAGCTCAACATTAAGATTATATGTGATTGGAAACGGTTGAACCCAATAGGCTTTAGCGAAAGGTGGGTAAATGTGGCGAGCCTGGTTCGCGTGAACGGGACTAGCCTTGATTTTCTCTTTTAGATCTACTCGTCACATCGAGGTGGATCCCTTTGAAACCCTCCCCTGGTTAAGGTAGTTCCTTTTAGTGTACCTAGTTAATGGGAATGAATGTGATTCCTAGCCTGTTCCCGGCATTGTCTTTTGTTAGGATCCAGGTCGGGATTCCCAATTTCTCCAGTTTTTATTTTGTCCCGTTTTATCTCCTCTGGGTCAGGATTATATTCTCCCCATCCATTTTATTTTCTCCTCTCCACTCCCTGTAGAATGAGTGCCTCTTGATTTTGTCCTATGGGCAGAATACAGCGGCCTCTTTGTTTTGTGGGTTGGTTGGGTCCAACTAATATCATGATTTCTGTTTGTATCTTTTGTTTATAAAATTTTTTGTTTTGGGAATTTATGTCATGCCCCTCCCCACAAAACATTTCATGATATATTTTTAAATATATTTTTGTATCTATTATTCACAATAAAGTTTTTATACTGTTTTGGTTTTTTTTTAGGTCCCTGTTATGTTTGAGGTATTTTGGTGTATGAAGGATTGAATGATGGACAAGTTCATGTGGTGGATGAGAAAATTGTAAAGTATGTTTGGGTCGTGAGTCGGATTAACTAGGTATAGGATAAATAATGAAGACCAACCTGCGTTTTTTGCACCACCCCAATCAGCTTTGTGCCACAATTGTATTTTTCATACAATAAATATTGAGAAGTCCTTAGAAGTTCTTGAGAAGTTCATAGGAGATCTTTAGAGTTCTATTGGAGTTCAGTAGAACTACTAGGCAGTTGATATTAGTCGCCAGTTAGCCGAATACTAAGGAGTCAGCTTTTAGTGAAAGATTACCAAGTTCCTAACATTTTGGGTGTGTTAAGTCGATTAGAAATCGACATAGCACGATTATAACCTTCAGTGCGAAAACTAATCCACAACAATATATTATATATATCAATTCTAGACTTTGTATTGTGTATATATATATATATATATATATATATATATATATATATATACAATACAAAGTCTAGAATTGAGCCACCACCTACCGCGGTTTCACACGAACGGTTCTTCAGGGCGAGAGGCCCTGAAGAACCGTTCGTGTGAAACCGCGGTAGATGGTGGCTCAATTCTAGATTTTGCATTGTATTCTGCTCTACTTTCGTACTTTCGTATCGAGTACTTTGCTGTTAAGGTTTTGTTTTTTTTTTCTTTCAAACGAGCACTAGACGTATTGTTCTTGTGCAATGTTTGTTTCTTTTTTTCTCCCCCTTTATTTAACCCACGAGGTGTCCTCGCCGGGTTAGAAGACGGTTTATTACTGTTAGTTAGCATTATTTTCTGATATTTAGTCTGTTTTTATTAGTGTTGACTTACTGTGATTAGATATGTTCATTATATATATATATATATATATATATATATATATATATATATATATATATATATATTCAAAACAGAAATAGGGTTGTTCCAACGAGCGAATTTAGTATAGAATAAAAAAAGCGGGAAGCCGTAAACGTTTTGCTGTGGATTTATTATTATTATTATTGTTTTTATGTGTATTACTTGCTTTTTGTATGATACATTAAGTGTCCATAATGGTATTTGTGACGCCGCACATGTATTGAGTTTAAAGTTGACTCTCTTGAAGCGAAGATACCTGTGACTTCACATATCGAAATCCGCTATGTGAGGTCACAAGCTTATTCGCCTGAAAAGAGTCAACTTTAAGCTCAAAACACGTGTCGCGTCACAAATACCATTACAGACACTTAATGTATCATATAAAAAGTAAGTAATATAAATAATAAAAACAATAATAATAATAATAAAAACTGAATCCACACTTTAAAAAAACGTTCACGGCTTTTCGCACTTTTTATACTATATATATATATATATATATATATATATATATATATACAACACACACACACACACACATATACGGGCACACACATACATGCATACATTCATATAAGGACCATAACAGTCAGTATATATATATATATATATATATATATATATATTTCTGAGTGCTATGATCCTCCCAGGCACACCATCGCTCACGCACGCACATGCATACGCATACACACGCAAGCAAAAACACGCACACCAGGAACTTATACACAAACATGCTTATTTGCCCTGTTGTTGTTCATATTATTAATTTACAATAGTTATTTTGAAAAATAGGATGTAAAAATAATAGCTATAAAACTGAATAGATATTTACAAACGTTTATGATTAATGATCACGACGATGACAATGACGACAAGAATAAAAATCGTGAATAAAAGTTGAAAAAATAAACAAATATAAAAGCGATAAAGAAAAAAGGGAAAAGGAAAGAGTACGAACAAACCTTTGTAGACAGACCATTATGACGTCATTAATAAAAAAAATGAATCTATGCTTTAAAATCACGAAGATTTTAAAAACCCAATGGCTGGCATTTATTTGTTTCATGTTATTTAGCAGAGTACACAGGCGAATACATCGACAGTAATGACAAATGGGCAAGAAACGATTTGTAGCATTGTGGTTTAATGCTATACCATACAGCAATAATATCTACACACGGATGTGCAAACATTGAGGTGCGTTAACACGGTGACATCTCAACTGAATAAATCACTGTTTATTTACTTTGATAATTAATTTTAGTGCCTACTAAAATGTTTTTGTAAAACAGGTTTGATTTCAGTTTCAATCACTGCTATTTCTGCTAATTATCAAGCGAGAATGAGTAGAAATAGTTTGTATTAATTTGGGGAATAATTGCCCTATTTTTTGTCAGTATATTTAGTCATGCCGAGAACACAAACATCTAAAAAATGCATATATACATATGCACGAAAAATATGCACTATACCCTACAAATAGGCCATAGATAGCAAAAATAAAAAATCAATATATATATATATATATATATATATATATATATATATATATATATATATATATGCAAACTTATCACTATACTCGTTTCGAAAAACCCTCCGCGTATATACGCGGAAGGAAAAATGGCTGTAAAAAAAAGACGCTAAGCACATGAACATCACCCAAAGCTATTTGGACCGAGCCAGTCAGTCAGTCAGTTAAGTGCCATACGTGAGACACGCTTGGGCGATCAAATCTCGAAAGAGACATGACTGACTGGGCAGTAGATTATCCCGCAGTAGGTTGCCATTGCTTTCTGCGGTAGACTGGTTGCCGACCAAGGCTATAGAACCCAATCTGTCCTGTTATTTAACCCATGACTGGAGGGAAGAGATGGATTAACTGTGAATAATTATTCAGCGGGGCGCCTGACCATATATGACAGCAGTACTCCATGCACGGACGAATGGTTGATTTGTATATATGCAGGATGGATTCAGGCGGGAAAAACATCCTGGCTCGACACAGTGACCCAACCTTCTTAGCAGTGGATTTAGCTATGGACTCAATGTAGTGGTTCCACTTGAGATCAGAGGAGAGGGTAAGGCCGAGGTGGCGCAGTGTATTACTCTCGGGAGGACTAAAATTATTTGTTTGAACATTATTTTTTTATCGATATTCGTATTTGAGTAGATATTCTGTTTTTAATTATTAACTGTGAATACAATGGATTCAACTGGAATTCGAACTCGGCTCCCCGGCTTCTCGTTCCGAGCCGATATCCACTGTACCACAACGCACCGAGCCAGTACATAGCCCAAAGAAAAAACCCGAGACAAGTAATCAATAACAAAAACCAACCTTCCCTGAAGATCCGTTTAGGTGAAACCTTGGTAGGTTTGTTGGCTCACTAGTTTAATTTACTTTATATATATATATATGTCAGGCGGTAGAGCCACTGATGTGCGGTGGGCTACATGAGAGTAAAAATTAGATAGAAGAGAGTGAAGTGAGGGACGAATCAGTTAAAAAGGAGCAAGAGAAGGAAGGGAATATAGGTGTGATGTCAGTTGCTGAGGTGGAGAGAAAGGAAAGGATATACAGGGTGGTGAAGAAAGAACTAGGGTCAAGTGGTTAAGAGATGAGTATTGACCTCGCATTAAATTCCTGGAGTTGTAGCCGGCAGGAAAGCAAGAATAAGGAAGCGAGTCCCAGAGGCAGGAAGTGCGAGAAAAAAAGCTGCAGTTGTAGAACTGTCGTCTGCATTTGGTTGATCTAACTGTGAATGGGTCAGACCCAGTTGCCAGGCTGGTTGTACGAGTAAACACCTGTTGCAGAGGCACCAGTGACTTAAGTTCGTTGGAGCAGAAGTCATGAAAGTATTTATAGAACAGACAAAGAGAAGCCACATCCCTCCGGTGGGAAAGTGGCTGTAGTCGAGCCGCCAAGTCGGTACCTATCACATTACTAATTTTCCTTTGGAGCCTGGCAAGAACACCGAGACGGACAGCGGGGCGCCTGACCATATATGACAGCAGTACTCCATGCACGGACGAATGGTTGATTTGTATATATGCAGGATGGATTCAGGCGGGAAAAACATCCTGGCTCAACACAGTGACCCAACCTTCTTAGCAGTGGATTTAGCTATGGACTCAATGTAGTGGTTCCACTTGAGATCAGAGGAGAGGGTAAGGCCGAGGTGGCGCAGTGTATTACTCTCGGGAGGACTAAAATTATTTGTTTGAACATTATTTTTTTATCGATATTCGTATTTGAGTAGATATTCTGTTTTTAATCTCAAACAGTATACATATATTTAAAGAATAGATTATATTTCTGTTTAGATGTATGATTGTTTTTGACTCTAAAACCATCAGCTGTGTCATGGTTTCTTATTTTCGGATAGTCTCCTCGGGCTTCTCGACAAGGTACAGCGGAGGGTCTGTAATGTGATCGATACCGACTCAGCAGACCGCCTGCAGTCTCTCTCTCACCGGCGCGACGTGGCTTCCCTGTGTCTCTTCTATAAATACCTTCACGGCTTCTGCTCCAATGAACTTGGATCACTGCTGCCCCCTAGATACGAATTTGCACGAGAAACTAGATTAGCAACTAGATCCCACCCTTTTACAATGAAACCGATAAAATGCAACCGCAACTTCTACTCCAACAGTTTCTTTTCTCGCACTTCATGACTGTGGAATTCCCTTCCACATGATTGCTTCCCCGACGGCTACAATCTCCAGGAGTTTAAATGTAAGGTCAATGGACACCTCCTAACACACTAACTCGCTCCCATTCTTTCAAACACTCTTCCCTCTGCCCATCCCTCATCCTCGGTATCCTTACCCATCTATCACCGTCCTTCCAATATTTCCTACACCTAACCACTCCTCCTCTTTACCTTCCCCTATGTAGCCCCATGCGCAATAGTAGCAATGGAATGCCTTGCTTGGGGTGAAATGATTAAAAAAAAATCTAACAACCGGTACGAGTTTTATAATTTTAATAATGAGCTCGCACTAACCGGTAGGATGTCAGCAATGTATATATTCTTGATGCATCCATTCAGTTGTATACATACGCGCGTACAATATGATCTGCTCTGATTCCATATGTCCCAGCAACGTCGAATATTCCCACGACTTGATCGTTAATTATTTCCGTCTTTTTGGCAATTTGACTTTTAGTATTTGTCTATATTATTGAGATGAGGTATTATTCATACTATTTACATTATTTGGACTATTATCCTCATCTTTGTTGCCATTTGTACGGCATTTTGGCCGTTGTACGCTCAGGGCTTCTTCAGGTGCTAGAAATTTCGAACCGGACCCTTTATTATAATCACTAGGATATATCATTCTCATCATTTGCGCATAGCTTCTTTTGGTAGTCATCTCTCTCTAACCCTGTAAGCTACTTGTTCACCACTGCTGTAGCTGTGGTACTATATCTTCACGATACGCGGTTGGCCGATGGTTTCGTGATTACCACATGTTCCAGACTGGTTGTTCTCTGATTCCTTCCGCGCCCACGTTGTTTCTTAAGATCCGCGAAAGGGGTGATGGACACAATTCAGTCGATGGAGTGTTGCATTTGGCGTCGGAGTAGAAGAATAGTTGCCACACCATCAAAGAAATGAAGAAAAGCGTTTGTTATAAACAGTAACAAACATTTATTTACACTAGTATACAATAATTTCTTATCAAGTTAACACTAACACCGCGAAGTGAGGGGTGAATATAGATGACTGGCGGAAAAAAAGTTTCTTTAACTCGAAGAAATCTTAACTGCAATTAGGCAGTGTCATTGATGGAGTATGCAGTGGTAACGGATTCGGTTCTGGGTAGCGAATGACCGACTCGATTTTTGCTCTGGGTATTCTCTATTTATGGGCTCGAATTCCGAATAATTAGCTCCTGATTGTCAGTCAATAGGGATCACCGGCCAATAGCTATCGTCGTAACAACGCACCTGGGCTGCATCCGATTGGTTTAGATAATCAGCCAATTAGTTGCAGTCATCGGGGTAGGCTAAGAAGCAGGCCCTGTGGTTGGTTGATCAATGATTTATTACCTTGTGCCATACTTGCACTTAATACCCGGGTGAAGCAACCCACCTGTTTGCCACGCTCAAAATATGTTTATATTTTGAAATTGAAGTAATTGTTTGACATGCCATTACACCTGCAGAGTGTTTTGTTTTAGTGACAGTTTATAGGTCAGCCTTCCGCTTGGGTTTAGATATCTTTATACTTAATGACCTCGGTTTATTGCACCTGGTTCTTAACAATGTTGGATATCCAGAATGAACTTATTTTCATAATGGTTTCATAAAATAATAATTATAATGATTTAATTAATTTTCATTTAATTAATTTTCATTTAATTAATTTCGCCAGTCAACTTTTTGACACTTGAATGAAAGTGTCATAGCCTGGTATTGAACTCACAACTCTTTGGGTCAAATCACAGGAACTAACCAATGTCTATATCCACTTTAAGGACTACGATGAGATTGATATACTCCAGTGATTGTAATAAAGTTTTCAGTTCGAAATTTCTAGCACCTGAAGAAGGCGGGAGCGTACAACGGTCGAAACGTTGTACAAATGGCTTGGCTCTCGTTGGTCTTCAGACTGATTCGCGTCTTATTTCATTGCTTACTGAGGGTGCTCAAAGCTTTTCCAGAGATCACGTGATCCAGTTATCATTGAAAATTGACTGACTAGGTAGTTCTGTTATATTTTTGAAAATGGTGTTTTTAATACGTGGTCATATTTAAACAAAGCGCAATTTACATTAGTTCACTACAAATAAGAAATTACTTCTTCACCCGCTAGAAAAACACAATAAAATTTAATTGAAGCAGATGTCAGCTATATTTAATTGAACATGTATTAGAGAGGATTAGTACCCAAATATACAATTATATATATATACACAAGCATAACCACACCCAAACACATTAATATGTCAGTTACTGTTTCATTCTTGCAAATAAGCATTCTCTGTTTATCTTAGGCTGATCGTATATATTACCTGTTTATATATTTCAGTAATTACTCTTTCAGTCTGTTCAAATCTATCTATCTATCTGTCTATCTATCTGCTCTCTCCATAACTTAAATGTCTATGGACAAATCAGAATAGCTAACCTAAAGAGCCAACGAACATACCAACGTTTCACGTAACGGATCTTCAGGGAAGGCTTTTTTTTTTGTTTTAGGTTACTCGTCTCGGGTTTTTTCTTTGGGCTGCGTACTTTGACTGATGTTCAAGTGCTCAGCTCGTTCTTTTTTATTACCATCTTTTTCTTCTGCGTATGTACTCGGAGGGTGTTTCGAAACGAGTATAGAGATAAGTTTACATTTATATATATATATATATATATATATATATATATATTGAGTGTTTAATACTTAGTTTTTGGTCCTAATAGGTTTAGACCAGGACACATTTGTATTAAAAAGTATTCGATACAATTATATTGTAGAACTTTTGAATATTTTCCATTTTTAAACGAGTTATTTTGCTACCCAGGTTTCTACCATGATTTCTGTCTTCAGGCGATTTTTAATAACGATATTTATTCTTGTAAAAATACAAAAAATGTGGCACAACGCCGAAAAGGGGAGGGGAAGAGGTTGGTACTCACTGAACTATCCTATACCTAGCTAAACACTTTCACGACCCATTCACTCGTTACAATTTGCACAATCACTACAAGAACCCATCCATCGACTCCCAATCTTTCAAACACCATAATGTCACAAACTTACAAGGGACACCTAAAATGTGGGGAAATAACCCATGACAATAAGAAATGTATTTATATACAATATAAAATATATGTACAATATGATATAATATGTACAATAATATGTACAACTAGCAGTATAGCCCGGCGTTGCTCGGGTGTAATGAAAGCTTTAAAACTAATCCATGGTCCTGGAGCTCAGACTCTTTGGACGTTGGCACGAAAGGCTAAAAAGCAATAGTTGTTTCCAGTTAAAGCGAAACCGTAAACTGAAAGAAAAATGAATGGGTGTAAATCAAATTTTGGTTTCCTGGTATCGATATCAAATTTTCTGCACTATTGTAAGAACTGCAACCTTGAAACTTCTGAATATCGTTTCTTATGTCTTTGTCTATGAATGTATCAAATTTGATTAAAATTGGACCACTCCTTCTATAACTCGATTTTTTCGATTATCGATATTTATCGGGGGTACCTCGATACAAAACCTAGCTAAGAACACTCGCAGACGCTTATAGTACAACTGTGTAAATTTTCAAGAAAATTGGTTCAGCCGTTTTGGAGTCTATAGGTAACTCACACACACACACACACACACACACACACACACAGAGACAAAGTTCCATTTATAAATAAGTTTAGCTTAGATATAACATTTAATGAAAAATGAAATGATGAGAGGGGGATGAACTCAAAATACAAACTGAAAATACAAATTTTTAAACTAAAATAATAAACAATTTTAGTAAGACTCATCCATCCCAGAAAAAAGAGAGGCCGCTGTATTCCGCCAAACGACGAAATCAAGAAACACACTCGCTAAGGGAGTGGGGAGAGGGTTAAAAAATAATGGAATGGGACAATAAAAGGCTGAACCAGCCGAGATAAAAGGAGGTAAAAACAAATTGGTGGGGGTTGGGAATCTCGACTTGGATCATAGCAAAAGAGAAAGTCGGGTACCGGCTAGGAACACATTCATTCACATTAACTTGGTACACAAAAGAAAGTTCCCTTAACCAGGGGAGGGTTCCAAAGGAATCCACCAGTAGATCTAAAAAAGAAAATCAAGACTAGCCCCATTCACGCGAACCAGGCTCGTTACATTTACCCACCTTTTGCTGAAACTTTTGCTTTTTCTTTTTAAAAACTCTCTTGTAACGGTGTTTTATCTGAACGTTCACGTGGCAGGGAATTTATGAACGCGCATTGTTTAAATTAAAACGGATTATGACGTTTTCATTCATGGTTGTATGAACCTAAGAGGTATTTCTTAGTGAGTATGCATTTAGTCATAATTTCTGTCCTTTCATTTAACAGTTCGTCTTTATTTAAAAAAAAAAGGAAAACGGTAAAATCAGTTATTAAAAATCGCCTGAAGACACCACTCATCGTAGAAACGTGGGTAGCGAAATAAGTCGTTTACAAATGGAATATATATATATATATATATATATATATATATAGTGTATCGAGGCAGCAGAGAATTTTCTAAACATATACTGTTAAATATAAGAGACAATGAATGTCTATTATGTTTAATCATGAGCCGTTCTAAACATATATTGTTAAATATAAGAGACAATGAATGTCTATTATGTTTAATCATGAGCCGTTTTAAACATCGTATTTTGGCTTTAATTTCAGTTGAAAATAAAGACAAAAGTTCTCAAACATTTGGATAATTTTTTTACTAAGTTAGTAAGCTTGTGGCTCACATGAGCCATCTTCAGAGATATTTAGAACGGCTCATGATTAAACATGATAGACATTCATTGTCTTTTATATTTAACAGTATATGCTTAGAATATATATATATATGATTACATTTATGAATCTTTTACTGTTCTTTTCAAGCTTTAGTTGCAAAATTTTTATTCTCCTGATATTTATTTGCTCCTGTTTGTTTTTGAACGTTTGAACCTGATGCTTTCCTTTTTATTCGTTCTCTATCTAATGTAGAGTGAATATTATAAAAATAATTCATCAACCATCTAATCAATCTCATACAAGATTAGAAGCGCGTTCACTGGATACCAACTATTCTCTTGGGCACAAAAAATAAAATAAAATTCTACGAAAGAAAAAGATGTCTCGGGTTAACGCAAAAAAATTGTCCAGAATCCATATAACTAGAAAATGCGTTTTTTTTTTTGTTAGCGTCAAATTATGCAGATAACGTATAATCTTAAAAACAAAAAATCTGATAGCTTCTTACGATATACGTACAAATACACTACAGTCTTAAATACTCCGGCAAAAATTACTCTTCATTATAGCATAGGCATGAAGATGGAAATTTTACAAGGATGAAGAAGATGGAATTTGCCCTGAAACCTATTCGATTTTTACTTGATAAAAAATGCAAAATTTATTTGCCCATAAGATAAGGTGACGCTGTTACCAAACCCTCTGCCACATACTCCTATGGCCTTTAATAGAAAAGCGATACTGATTATCTGGAATTAATACAGAATGCAGCAAAAAAGGATAAAAACAACAGAAAAATATAGACGATGTAACATTTTATGATACAATTCAATATTTTCACAAATAAAACTGGTATTAACGAAAGCTGGTAAAAAGTTCAGGGTATATATATATATGTATATATATATATATATATATATATATATAATACGGAAATTAACGAAGATTAACGAAACAGGTTATAAACAACCGACAATTGGAAATGATTTGTTTGAATATTATTTTTGAACGATACTCGTATTTAAGTAGATATTCTGTTTATAATCAAACAGTATTATATATTTATTTCTACCTGACTGATTATTTGCGATGAATTTTTGTTACAAAAATATGTGTCATTCAGCAGATAGGGGTTGCAGGTTCGAATCCTGCCGAATGACACACATTTTCGTAACAAAAATTTATCGTAAATAATCAGGCCGGTAGAAATAAATATATAATACTGTTTGATTATAAATAGAATATCTACTTAAATACGAGTATCGATCAAAAATAATGTTCAAAGAAATCATTTCATATATATATATATATATATATAGATATGTGATGACGATATATATTTTTATATATGAAGACCAATATTGGGGAAAATGTACGGCAAAAAAGAAAAAGTTTTCTTGCGACGCGTTTCGTTCTTTAGAACTTCAGCAGACTGAATTTGTTATGTTGGTGTGACAACACATGTGTACAAATAAGAGATGCTGTAAATGTAAAATTTTAATTAAAAAATTATGCAAAGAGAAAGAAAAAGAATCTCAATGAAATCGGTTAGATTAAAAAAATACAATTAAAACTTAAAATTCCCATCATCCCTCATTCATGCGCATGTGTAGTTGCATCAATATGACAAATTTAGTCTGAAATTCTGAAAGATTAAACGTGTCATGCAAAAACTTTTTCTACTTGTGTCACACATTTTCCCCCAGTATATATATATATATATATATATATATATATATATATATATATATTATGTATATAAATTAGAGGAAAATTTTCAAACTTCAAAGGTGTCGGATGTACATTTCGACATAGGATCTCTAATAGAGACTCTACATCACGTCAGCGACATTGTTCTTCCAAATGGTGAAGGCCCTGAGTTAGAGTGTAGAGGGGTTTTGGTTAACAACGGTCACAAAGTGGAAAAGGACAGAGCTGGTAGTCGCGGGGTTACAGGGTGTTGAAATGGTATATTTAGGAAGGGGAGGAATAGGAGTTCATTTTTTATAAAGTTAGACAACTAAATGAGGTAAATTACTTTTTAAAGTTAAGATTTTGGGCTGTTTGAAGAGGTGTATTTAGGCGAGAAGGAATGGGTTTCAATATAAGATTTAAAAATTTTTTTAAAAGTTTATTTGATTAAACCTTTTAGGTAGAAGCGAGTTAAATGCCAATTACAGGAAGTTATCAGTTTAAAAATTATCAGAGAAAAAATATTAGAGAAAAAAAAATATATATATATATATATATATATATGTGTGTGTGTGTGTGTGTGTTAACCAAGGAAAAAGGGGTTTAGTAAAAGAATCCATATTTTCTAAAGATAGGCAATTAGAGGAGCTTGGGACAGGAAGGTAGGGGGGTTAAAATACTTTTTAAGGTTAACGTTAGGATAAAATTAAGATTAAAAATTAAATTGAATCCTTCTAATTTATATTCTAACATCTAGTGAACAGGGATTTAAATTCTAAATTTAAGTATTCGAATAATTTCTCTTGTTGTGACACTTACTGATGAATTCCCTCCTAAGATTCAGTAGCCGGTGTTGGTGGGGGTATTTTAATATTGAAATTTTTTCCAGTAAACATAAACAGCACCTATCACGAAAATTCCTCGGAATACGGGCTGAACCTATCAGTTTCCAGCTAATTTCAGGATCCAACCCTTCTTTCATTTTCCAGAATAC
This sequence comes from Ascarosepion bandense, assembly GCA_037127315.1. Lineage (NCBI taxonomy): Eukaryota > Metazoa > Mollusca > Cephalopoda > Sepiida > Sepiidae > Ascarosepion > Ascarosepion bandense. The sequence continues at coordinate 1,558,977 of JBBBDQ010000159.1, read as the reverse complement.
CCGCGAAAAGGATGTCTGGTACCTCTGACCGGGGTTTGAGAAGGAGTACCTGTGGTTATACAGTCTTTGTTTGAAAGGACCGGCAGACATACCGATATAGGTCCAGAAGTCGTTTGTTTTTGTTAGATGGAGAAATGCGGGCTTCATAAATCACCTGGGTTGATTTGCATTTTCCCTCCACCGGGCAGGTGTCCGCAGAATTACAGTTGCATTCGTTTAGAATTCCGGACCTAGATTCAGCATTGCGCAAGTTCACCAGAATTCTCCTATTATGGGAACTAATAAGGCTGTCCATATTCGGGGTGCAAGAATAACTAATTTTAAGGGTGTACCTATTAAAAATCTTCCGTAAAGGGTTACTATTATTAAAATGTTTGTCTATTAACCTGAGAAAATATTTACCAATATTGATGTTAGTTAGTTTACAATAAGGGGGGTTAAACCAAATTATCTTTCTTTTTCTACAGTTCCCTTTATTTTTATTTTTGGATGATTCGGAGTCTATTGTAGGTTTATTATATGTTAACTTGTTCTTATATCTGCTTTTTTGAAGGGCCTTATTGTAAATATTTTTACTTGCGTTGAAAGTTTTAATGTTGGATGATAATTGGTTGATTATATTATTCACTATATTGGGTATCTGTTTTATAATATTTTTGGGGTGGTTGGATGAAATATTAATATAAGTGGGGGAACTATTTTCTTTGAGAAATGGTTGGTACGATCCATCATTTAAGTTAAGGGTGATGTCTAGATAGTTTACAATTTTAAGATTAGAGGTGACTTCGACTTTAAAACCGAGGTACTTCAGGGCTCTAATTATTTTTTTGTGTATCCTATTTGTGTAGGGCCCATTGGAATTAGGGATAATTATTAATCCATCGTCCCGATATAGGCCGAATTGTTTTGGGTCTAAAAATCTGCTTAGAATATCTAAAATGTAAATTCCCACAAGATCTGCCACCTGGGCTGAATCATATGCTCCCATAGGGACATCAAAAGCCTCCCCCGGTCCCTTTGTCCATGTGGAATCATCAAAGGTGAGAATGGATTTTCTGGCTGCAATGATAATTTCGTAGTCCCTATCCGAAATGTTCACGTCATTTTTAGCAAATCTTAAACAACTCTCAAGAGGGTCCCTTGATATAAAGGAATAGAAATCGACAATATCGAATTTAAGGAAGGTGGATTTAGATTTGTTTTTGATGTTGTTAAACCAGTCTATCGTATCTGAAGAACTTTTCCAAAGGTTTGGTTGTAGATTCAATAGTAGCTTCTCTATTAGATTTTTTAGAATTTCCCTGGAAATTATGCCTAAGTCACTTTTTGTAGGATTAATTAGCCTGGTTTGTAATTTGTTTTGGAAATTTGCTTTGTGGTCCTTAAATAAAACGTAAGCTTCTTTAGTGGCGATTTTGCCAATTTTGTCACTAATATTTAATTCTTTGGCGAATTTGGCTGTGTCTGTATTAATTGCAGATAATGCTAGGTTCCTTCTGTCTACTTTGTAATTACTAGTTAGGTTATTTTTAAGGACACTTATGTAATTTAAAGGATCACATTTATAAATGTTGTTAGATTTGTCGAATTTTACCCAAAGGTGCTTAGATTTTTTCAGGTTTCTAATGTCTGATTTTAGTAAGTTCTGGAATTTATTTGAAGCCCCACAGAATTTGATTTTGGGGATCAGATCGAAAAAGTCCTTCTCGAAAGAGTTCAGAAATCTGCATACGGGGGGGGGGGGGTGCGCTGAGTCCTCAGGTTAAAGGAATCCGTGGAATGATGTGCAGAGTCTGTAGAGCAGAGAAAATGATAGAACTGAGGCTTTTTTGGTGCAGTCATAGCTACACTGGGATAGTTATATTACAAATATTAGTGAAAACAGATTGCCTGAGGTCTTAGTTCCATGATAGAACTGTGGCTTTTTTGGTGCAGTCATAGCTACACTGGGATAGTTATATTACAAATATTAGTGAAAACAGATTGCCTGAGGCCGGAGTTCCATGATAGAACTGAGGCTTTTTTGGTGCAGTCATAGCTACACTGGGATAGTTATATTACAAATATTAGTGAAAACAGATTGCCTGAGGTCGGAGTTCTATGATAGAACTGAGGCTTTTTTGGTGCAGTCATAGCTACACTGGGATAGTTATATTACAAATATTAGTGAAAACAGATTGCCTGAGGTCGTCATGCATAGCAAACTTGGCAGTGGACAAATGACTGTTGAATGGCAGTGGCTAGGGTATAAGACGCGTTAAAAAGTAACCTCTCAGTTGTCAATGTGAGTCCCACCAACTTTCCCTGGTTAGAAATAAGTGGAGATACATGCGTCAGAGTGGTATCAGAAATATCGAAATCACTCGTATTGACCGGATAAGAGACGAAAGACAACGATAAAAAGCGGCAACAAGTATTCCTGTTGCTATGCTCCGAGATATTTGCTGTCACAAAATATGTGGACTTTTATGCAGATCACTAGCGAGACTGAAGTGTCACATACGACAAAAACATAAACGTTAATGAGGTTGTCGGACATTCATACTTCGAAATCGACGGGCGAGTTCATCATACATACATAGATATATATAACAAAGATTTGTACCCACAGAAAGAACTAATTACTTTGAACAAAATAGACGTATATATTCAACGAAGAATGTTGGCCGAAAGGTTCCTCAGGTTGGGTTAGTATAATGACATCTATTTTGTTCAAAGTAATATATATATATATATATATGTAAACATGTTACGGAAATTAACGAATTTTAACGAAACTTAGTTATAAGCAACCGACAATTTGTAAAATAATTCATATATATATATATATATATATACCGCACACCGCCTGATAAGACATTGTAGTTTCAATGTCGAAACAATTGTACTATTTGTAGTGGAATATATAAAAAAATTCTGTACATGTTTTAAAATATAATTTATAATAAACATTCACAGCTCTATATATTATATATCGAGCACTGTTTTAAATTAATGTTTTGGACGTTGTCAAATTTTTTTTTCTTTGTTCCATATTCACTCGGATATATATATATATATATATATATTCAGTTAGGTAGGTGTGAGTTTGTGACCCTGGGTTTCACGCTTTTGCGATCGTCAGACAAATTGATTATTTTTTTTTTAAATACTGGATATATGTAGGGCTGCGTATATTGGTGTAATTTTGTGAAAGTGGGAGGAAAATTGGGAGGAAAATTTGTTGTCGTAACGTCTTTCTTACAAACACAGACATAGATACACACTTATAGAGACATTGACGTACGCAGACACGCAGTCGGTAGATACGCATTTGATTGGTGTATTCTAATAGTGTATGTATATACACAACGACACACATATACATATATATGCCAAGCCTCATACTGTTCACATATAGTTATGTTTGTTTGAGCCCCGTTGGGCAAACGCGTGTGTGTGTGTGTGTGTGTGTCAAGGACATGTTTACGCAAGAATGTAAGAAGCTGGAAAATGAAATCCGCACGAGGAGAAATAAAATTATAAGGAAACCCACACTACAGTAGCTGGAGGGACTTTCTATGCAACGGCGACTACTACATCGTGGTGAAGTCATTAAAAAATGATGTATCACGAACGCAAATTTGTCTGTGATATATCCCTGGTAAACGCTTATTATATTGGGTGTCATGATAAATATATTGAGTTTCGTATATTTGAACCTAGGCATTATTTTGTTGGCGTACTGCTCATTTATTCAATAATAATAATAATAATAATAATAATAATAAAATATAAAGACCTGGAAATTGAAATAGAAAAAATGTGGAAATTGAAAACAAGAGTTGTGCCAGTGAGAGTAAGTGCACTTGGAATGATAAAAAATGGAACAAAACAACACATTGAAAGAATCCCTGGAAACCCCAGCTATACAAAAAATTGTCTCATTAAGTACAGCCCACACACTAAGGAGAACTTTATCTATGTAAAGGTAGGGATGATGGGGAAGATAGAAAAACATGAAATGGCGCCATAACAACACGCCACGACCTGCCTTAGGTCTTCCTACAGACTTGGTTGGTAGTGCAACCATAGCAGAAATCAAAATATGATGAAAAATGACATAATAATAATGATAATAAATACTATAGAAAATATGTAAACCAATACTAGTATGAATATCATCCAGCACCGGTTACAGAAATAGAAGATGTCATCATTCTATGTGATTACACCATCTACACAGACAGAAAAATTAAAGTAAATAGGCTGGACATTATTGTTAAAAACCAAAAAGAAAAACCTTGCTTATTAATCGATATGGCTTGTCCAGCGAGTTGTAACATCGCAACCGAGGAATTTGAAAAACTATCAAAATATAAAGATCTGGAAATTGAAATAGAAAAATGTGGAAATTGAAATCAAGAATAGTTCCAGTGATAGTAGGTGCACTTGAAATGATAAAAAGTGGAACAAAACGACACACTGAAATAATCCCTGGAAACCCCAGCTTAAGAGATATACAAAAAATTGTTTTGTTAAGTACAGCGAACACAGTAATGAAAACTCTATGTAACACTAGTGATGTTATGAGAGCTAGAAAAAATGATATGTATCCATAACAGCACACCACTATGTGCCTTAGGTCTTCCCGCAGACTTAGTAGGTAGTGCGACCATAGCAGAAATCGAATTACGGTGAAAATGACATAATAATCATAAACAGGAAATTGAAGCACAACAAACAGGACATATCGGTGGAAGATAAAATAGAAAAAGGAGAGTTAAGCATTCATACATGGTGTTTTTCTTTATACAAATATAAAGCTAACGAACAGAACGAGAAATCGGAGAGCCGAGTTCGAATTCCAACTGAATTCATTACATTCACTTACACGAAAATACCCTAGGGAAAGGTATTAATCCGTCTCTCCTCTCTCCAGCTATGTGTTAAATAGCAAGACAGATTTGGTTCTACAGACTTGGATGGCATCCAGTCTTTTGCGGAAAGTAATGGCAACCTACTGCGGGAAAATCTTCTGCCCGTTCAGTTATATCTCGAAAAAGCCCCCAAAGTGTATCACGGATGGCATGTAATTGACTGATAAAGCAAAAGGAAGAAGAGTTTGTAATCAGCTATGGCCCACTGAAGGTTGAATTCACTAGGCTTTAGTAGAAGAAGGTCCCAAACATAATAGTTGGCACTGATGTACTTGGTACGGTGACGGATAGAATAGAGAAACGGAAAAAGAAAGTTGTCATTGATCGTCTAGTAGAAATGTTGCAGAAAGGAAGTTTCTTCGGGACAGCAAGAATAATTCGGGAAGTGATGAACATTTAAAGTCAGAAGAAAATTGCATGCTAATTAAAACTGATGGTTGCGTCCCACTATCGATGAATTAATTACGAGATATTAAGAAAATACTGAGAAAATACTTAAATAATAATAATAATAATAATAATAATAATAATAATAATGATGAGTGTTATAGTGCCCTCCTAGGAGAAATGGACTCTTCCTCTTACTATATATAATTACCTGCGTGACTTCCGGAAGGCAGTTAAAGAGACAGTTAAGGACGCAGTTAAAGCCAGCTACTAGTCATGCAATACACAGCGTAATTGTACCGTTCGGATTTATTTCTATTTACTGTTTCGAACCTATTTCCTGTGTTCCATGTCTTACTCTTGACCAATCCTGTCACTACAACTTTGCGGCGATGTTTCGCCACAACAACACCACAACAAATTGGCGACGAAGCTTTGCGTTAAGATTTGCCACAACAAATTGGTGACAAAATCCACAACAATGTGGTATATGAGGACATCAATAATTTTAGTTGCAGTTGGAGCCGTCGGATTAATTAGAAAAAAAATTCGATAGACTCATTCAAAGGATACCTGTTATGATGAAAGTAAATAATAGTGGAAATTATTATTAATAATAATAATGGTAATATCAACATTATCAGGATACAAGGATCTCGAAGTAGAAATCTAAAAAATGTGGCATATGAGGGCATCAATAATTCCAGTTGTAGTTGGAGCTTTCGGATAGATTAGAAAAGATTTCGATAAACTCATTGAAGAGATTCCTGGTACCCCATGCTTTAAAGAAATTAAAAAAAATGTACAACACGCATATTACTAAAAGCTTTATCGATGTAAAATATGTATGATCTTAGTTTTATTTATTTACAAAAATAATCAGTGGAAAATATTATCTGTGGTATCGTACACGAAGATAGGAGAGTTTCGTAATTTGCTTAAAACATTTTGTATGTAAGGTGTATAGGTAGGTATTTGAAGGCTATCACAATGCGTTTAGTATAATAAAGGAAGGTAAAGGTGTTGGGTATTACCTAGTTATTATTCATTAATATTTCAAGATCAGAGAACGAATACCGGAGAGGGGAAAATGTAGAAATAAACACTCCTCTAATTAAAGCAGATAGTCATAACATCAGGTCATAAAACGGGTCCTACTACCATTCTGACAGAGTTACGAAAATGCCAAACCCTGCCACCGGCAAGCGCGCACATATTAAACCATAAATTAAAGCAGACAAATATATAATCAAATAGTAAAACGGCGCCCGCTATCACTTTAAAAAGAGGCAAAAAGCCAAATCCTACTACCAAGCACACTTATATAAACCATAAACACACACACATACAAGAACTAACCCACTTACATGTACACACACACACACACACACACACACACACACACACTACAATTAACGACAGCAGTAGCAGTAAAAAAGGACCATTCATTTAAAGGCATAGTTCACTAGCGGACGGACGTGAAACCAAGCTCTCCTATCATTCTGAAGATGAGATTCTGATCTCGAAATATTAATAAATAATAAATAGATACTACCCAACACCTTCTTTACCTTCTTTTATTATACTAAACGCAAATACCTACCCATAAACCGTATATGAGAATTTATTAAGCGGACAAAGAAGTGTTTACAAACTCTCGACAAAAAGACCCGAACACTGCTTTTTGAGAATGGTGCTCTTCACCATTGAGCAAGTAGTGAGGAAGGACGGTTTGAAGAATCTGATACTCACGGGACGGATAGAGGGAAAGAGAGAAGGGAAATAATGCATGAAACACTTGATGTACTTGAGTAGATGGATGGCGGAGTGGGGTTTGGGCGGTATAACAGAAGGAGGGTGGTTAAGAGCAACAAGGGACATGTGGGGGGCATGATTACTTATATCCTGAAGGGACATGGCACATAGAAGAAGAAGAAGCTCTTCACCAAAAGTAATATCATTACACGCTGCAAGGAAGTGGTAGAGGATTTGTCGGCATTGAAGAGCATGGAGCGAGTGAACGTTGGTCGTTCGACTGGTACTTGGTAAACAGTGAAGAGACACACCTAAAGTACATAGCAAAATCCAGAACCTTGTAAAATCCAAAATCGAAAATAAAGAATAATACTGGAAGAGGTTGCTGAAAAAGATGTTAAAAGAAGGGTGATTTTCTAAGCGCTGCTTAGATGTGGCACAAGGCCAAAAGTACGGAGCATCCAGAGAGGATACATCTCATTACTCAATTGTAATGATTCTAGAGAGAACAAGCTTGCTAACTATTACACCACTTCGGGGTTCCCAAAAGATGTTAAAAGAAAGACAAGCAATTGAAGCCTCGTGAGAAACTTAAAAGAACACCAAAACCATTAAAACAAAATAATCCTGGCATTGATTGACGAAAGATGAATTGGAATTAACGCTAGACTGAAAACCTACGAGTAGCCACCCCAAGCTCTGAAAAGTAATTCTGTTTGGAAGAAAATCTATTAAGAAGTCGATTCGCACAAGTGCATGTCACTTTCGTCATTAGCGCTTGTAGATTGCATGCCGAGAAAGAATATAATCGACCCCATGATGAAGCGGCCTCTCATTTGCATTGGGGCCTATGTAGAAAGTATGAACTTGAAATTGATGAGAAATGGTACCGCCAAAAATCAGAGGAGGTGATCGAAAATTTAACTCAAGATCTTATGGGATTTAAACATCCAAACAGATAATATCCTTGAGACCACCGAATGAGATATCAGTATTGTTGAGTTCCAAAGAAAACCACCTCTCCCCCTAAAAAATAGAGAACTAAACAAAAAAATGCATCCTCTTCGACGTGGCTGTCCCTGCTGACTATTATATAAAAGCACCCCCCCACAAAACTGAAAAGTATTCAGGCCATTACTGTTCTGGTTTTCATTGTGGAGCTAGGATAGATCTGGGCGATCATGTCTCGAAAGAGACATGACTGACTGGGCAGAAGATTATCTCACAGTAGGTTACCATTGGTTTCTGTGGTAGACTGGTTGCCAAACTGTCCTGTTATTTGACTCATAAGCTCGAGGAAGACGAGATGTATTATACTATTACGTAATAATTATTGGGGGATCAGTTTATTGCTTTATAACAATAGAAAACCGATCCTCCACTTTATGACCGCTAGACACCTTAATCATGATTCCAACTATTATATTTAGTCAGTCAGTTAAATGCTATACGTGACACACACTTTAGGCGCTCATGTCTCGAAAGAAACATAACTGACTGGCCAGATGATTATCCCGCAGTAGGTTGCCATTGCTTTCTGCTGTAGACCGGTTACCAATCAAGGCTAAAGGACCCAATCTATCCTATTATTTAACCCATAACTGGAGGGAAAAGACGGATTAATATCTTTCCCAAAAGTATTTGTAAGTGAATGGAACGAATTCAACTGGGATTCGAACTCGGCTCCCCGATTTCTCGTTCCGAGCCGTTATTCACTGCACTACAACGCACATCCGCACCAGGACGCACATGTCGGAATAATTCCTAATACCCCATTGCTTCATATGTCTTCTATACTTGACGCTGTAAATATTCTGCAAAGGGTGCTATCCGTTTGAGAACTTGATAGAAAATACCCCTAATGCAATATCTAAGCTTCCGGGAGAAATAAATAATAATAATAATAATAATAATAATAATAATAATAATAATTCCAGAACGTGCCAATAAATCCAATGTTGACAAAGTTAATACTCATCGATGGTTACGTGCATCTGGATTAAAGTCTGAAACTGAAGGCTTTATTCTTGCAGCACAAGACCAAAGTCTTTTCACGAGAAACTTTCAGGTAAATATTATGCATAATAATATGGATCCAAAATGCAGGTTTTGTGATAAACACCAAGAAACAATAGACCACCTAATCTCAGGCTGTTCTGTGCTTGCTCCAAATGAATATAAAAATCGCCACGATAGAATTGGGCAATATTTATATTGGACAATGTGCAAACATTATGGAAAATCTGTAAACAAACACTGGTATGAACATCACCCAGCACCGGTTAGAGAAATAGAAGATGTAACCATTCTATGGGATTACACCATCTACACAGACAGAAAAATTGAAGCAAACAGGCCAGACATATTGTTAAAAACCAGAAGGAGAAAACTTGTCTATTAATTGATATGGCTTGTCCAGCGGATTGTAACATAGCAATCAAGGAATTTGAAAAACTGTCAAAATATAAAGACCTGGAAATTGAAATAGAAAAAATGTGGAAATTGAAAACAAGAGTTGTGCCAGTGATAGTAGGTGCACTTGGAATGATAAAAAATGGAACAAAACAACACATTGAAAGAATCCCTGGAAGCCCCAGCTTAAGAGATATACAAAAAATTGTCTTATTAAGTACAGCCCACACACTAAGGAAAACTTTATCTATGTAATGCTGGGGATGATAGGGAAGATAGAAAAACATGAAATGGAGCCATAACAACACGCCACTACCTGCCTTAGGTCTCCCCGCAGACTTGGTTGGTAGTGAGACCAAAGTAGAAATCGAAATATGATGAAAAATGACATAATAATAATAATAATAATAATAATAATAATAATAATAATAATAATAATAATAATAAAAAACATTGAAACAATTCCAGGAAACCCCAGCTCAAGAGATATACAAAAAATGTCTTGTTAACACACACTAACGAGAACTTTGTCTATGTAACGCTAGGGATGTTAGGGGAGATAGAAAAAACATGAAATGGAGCCATAACAACACACCACAACCTGCTCTAGGTCTTTCCGCAGATTTGGTAGGTAGTGCGACCATAGCAGAAATCCAATTATGATGAAAAATGACAAAATAATAATAATCTGAAAGACATCTACTAGTCATAAACAAAGAGAAAAAAATATGCTAGATCGTGGATTCTTCTTCTATGTGCCCTGTTCCTTCAGGATGTAGGCCATCATGGCTTTTAACGTTTCCCTATCCCTGGTGGTTCTGAGCACGCCTTCTTTTGCTACACCATGCAACCCTCGTTCCATCATCCACCTGATTAGGTCCTTCAAATATGTTGTCAGCTGTTTTCCCCTGTCTCTGTTTCCCTCTATCTGGCCTGTTAGTATCAGGTTCTCCAAGCCCCCCCCCCGAAATCAACAGAATAAAGCTGAAAGAAAATGAAATAGATAAATATTTCGACCTTGCCAAAAGACAAAAAATAAAACAAAACAAACCCCCCCCCCAAAAAAAAACAAAAAAACAAAAACCAAAGACCAAGTAAGTTGACGAACATACATAGTCGTGTTCGTAATTACAGGAGCACTAGAGTCTAATGTAAACCCTGGGGTAACTTGAAATCCAAGGGTAAACCAGAACATATAGACCATTTCTTTTTAATAACATGTTACTTCATGGCTCTTAATAAATTTCATTTCTTCATCATCTTTGAATAGCCATGATCTTTTGGGAAAGATAATGGAGTGATTTTTTTCTTGTCTCCTCAACAGATATTGATTTCAAAGTTATTGATATGTCTCGGAAAAGGATATATATATATCATTCAAGGTAACTAAGCGGTTTAGGCAAACGTAACCGGGCAAAACAATCTAGTACGTAGACGTAATAGACGGTACTCGTCGTATGCAGTATCCTGAGACGTAGGCGTAGTCAATAGACGTAGACCTCTAGTGGTAGATCTCTAGTGGAAGACCAATAGATCTCTGGATTTCTGGACGTCCTCGCCTTAGCCTATATTTATGGCTGACACCAGCCAATCACATTCCACTGAGGGGGAACCATGGTGTATACATATTCATTACCTATTAATAACATCAGTTATCCTTCTCCTAGACTGACTGCTACAAACGGTTAGAGAATTCGGTTTACCCTGCTATTTGACTGCCAACTGATGCATATAGAAAATCGCATAACTGAAAACAGACCAGCGGTCGGCAACTCCTGGTCCGCGGGCCACATCCGGCCTTCGAGTGAATCTAGTCCGGCCCGCAACCTTACTCTGGACACGATAGGTAAGCCAAACCAAAATAACAGTTGATAGTTTGAATATATTGCGTCGAAATTAAAAAATGTATTTCTTTTTACTGGGAGAATGTGTTTTACTTTTATTTTTTTATTCGTAAGGATTGCCAAAATTAGCGTACGGCATCACTTTCACTTTTTCTGTGAAATTGCTTCCGTGAGTGGGCACTTTTAAATTAATATAAAATAGTGTTTTCAACCGATTTTAATGGAATTTTTTTTCAATACAGATTTATGAAGCATTTATTTTTATTATGTAACATATATTTTTACAAAATTCCCGTCAGATATTTTCTTTTTTTATGCTTTAAAAACCTGTTTTTTTATCGGATTGAGAAAGAGGTGAAATATTTTTTGCAACTCCGAAATTTTTCGCTTCCTGGTAGAGTTTCTTTTTTGTAAATAAAAACAAGAAAAAAAAAAATCAAAATACGTTTTCCAAGGCAAAAGTTATCGAAAATAATTTCCAAATCATTTCAAAATTGTATTCACATATTTAATAACATGTTTCTCCTCCATGACCCTGGAGCCATAGCTATTTGCCCCCCCCCTCCATGACACTACAAAGCTTTCTGGCTCTCACTCTCCAAAAGGTTGCCGACCCCTAAGTTAGACCATCAGAGTTCTGGTGTGTTGAGTTGAGTCGCTGTGTCTTAATCTCCAGTGCAAGTCATCATCATCATCATCATCTGTCGTGTTAATCATCAGCCACATTTGTAACATAAATTTTATTGATTGCATTGGCGTTATATATATATTTTTTAACCTATTGGACTGATATTTTTGCGCACAAATATTGTGTCGTTATTATAGTTCGAAAGTGATATTGTCCAGCATTCATTGCCAAGAAACAAGACAATTTTGCTAGAAACAAAGAGGAGAATACTAGATTGCTATGTGATGTCGGTTCTTCAATATTGACAATATCTTCGAAGATGAAGAAAAAACTTGAAGCAACTGAAATGTGGTTCTACAGAAGGATGCTGTGAATATCATGGACCGAGCATGTGAGCAATGATGAGGTTTGGAAAATGATGGAAACGAAAAGGAAATTACGACTGAGCATCAGAAAGAGACAACTAAAGTTCCTGAGACATACAATGAGGAAGGAGGGCTTGGAGAACCTGATACTAACAGGCCAGATAGAGGGAAAAAGAGACAGGGGAAAGCAGCGGATAACACATTTGAAGGATCTGATCAGGTGGATGACGGAACGAGGGAGAAAGTGTGATAAAAGCCACCAGGGATAGGGAAATGTGGAAAGCCATGATTGCCTACGTCCTGAAAGGACATGGAACATAAAAGAAGTATCCCTATACGCCTTCGGATTTCTGTGTCATATTTTACATCGTTCCAATTGCACTACACAAATAGTTACATATCTGTAACTGTATGATTTTGACACCCCGATATATAGACAAATAGTAAGGGAATAAATACAGCTTGGGACTGCAAAAGGTTAGGAAGTTGTGAAGAGCCACGCCCTGAAAGTAAACATCACACAAAATGACGAAAATTTGAATACTTAAGTAATAATTTGACTTTATTCGTCTCATTCACTTACGCGCAAACCCCCTTGGGAAAGGTATTAATTTGTTGCTTCTCCTCCAGCTATGGGTTAAATAGCAGGTCAGATTGGTTTCTACAGCATCGGTTGGCAACCAGTCTACCGCAGAAGGTAATAGCAACCTACTGCTGTAAAATTTTCTGCCGAGTAAATCATATCTCTTTCGAAATATGATCGCCCAAGTGTCTATCAGGTATGACATAAATTATCTATCTTTAATTATCTACTAATTAACACAAACTCATTAAATAATTTAGTGGCTTGCCTTTGTCCTGTTAGTTTGAATTTCTCCAGGCCCTCTTTCTTAATTATGAATCTTAGAATCTTACTCTTTCTCATTGTAAATATAAGTTTCCCTGTAGCTCATCATTCACTGCCATACTGGAAATTAGATATTACATAAAAGTTCAACAGTTTGTTCTTTGCTTCCTATATCTTAATACTTTGTTTAGGTTCTGTAAGACATATTCCGCAAATCTTATGCGCCTTTCCTCCTCTATAAAATTATAGAATTGATTCCCAGTAATTGTATTGAGACTCCTCATATTGCATATCTTGCGTCGCCTGCATTTTTCTGGGATTTTTTTCGTTTACCGTTCGTCTCTTTCTTGTTCTTTCAACAATAACAATTTACTGAATCAGGCGTGCCACGCCGACAAGCTCAGCTCTATACGTCATAGGAATTCATAACGAACAATAAAAACACGCAAGCACACACACACACACACATATTTCTTCACCGCCATATACTGAAGAGTTTTTACATATTTTTATATCGATTTATTACTATAATCTGCTTATCTTAACTTCCGGAAACCATGATTATTGATTCAATTTCCAGTTGCTGCATTAAGCCCCCTCCTCGGATCACCGCTCTCCAAAGCTTTTAAGTCAGTTGATTTTTTTTGGAAGTGCTTTTTACTGTAGCAATTATCAGAGGTGAAAATTGTAAGAACAGGAAATCAAGCATTTTAAAACAATATAAGCAAGATAGGTTTTATAGGATAGAAAGATGAATAACACTTTATCTTTTTCTTTATATCTATTCAAGTAAATTCTTTTTCCTTTTATCTATCTATCTATCTATCTAGCAGTATAGTCCGGCGTTGCTCGGGTGTAATGCAAGCTTTAAAACTAATCCATGGTCTTGGAGCTCAGACTCTTTGGACGTTGGCACAAATAACTAAAAAGCAATAGTTGTTTCCAGTTAAAGCGAAACCGTAGACTGAAAGAAAAATTAATGAATGTAAGTCAAATTTTGATTTCCTGGTATCGATATCAAATAAGGTTTTTTCGTCAAACTGAATTTTGAAGGCTAAATAAGTCCTCTGAGTAAATGGCATCATGGCTGAGACTGTGAACTACAATTATACCTACTTAGAGCCAAACCTGAAGCAAAAACTAAAATAAAAAGGCTGAAAAATACATACAGGCAGATAAACAGACACACACAAACATCTTGCCTTTATATATATATATATATATATATATAGAGAGAGAGAGAGAGAGAGAGAGAGAAAGAGAGAGATAGAGACGAATTAGCAGTAATATGCAAACATCGCAAATATTACTCGCTAAAATTTAAGTAAACAAAAAAACACCCCAACCAGAACCCCCCCCCCCCAAAAAAAAAAAAGAAACACAAAAAATACACACAACCAACCCTATAAATAAACAGAAAAAGAAAACAAACCCTACACAATACCAACAAAAAATAATGCAGTTGCAGCAGAATAGTAGATAAATAAAAAAAAAAAAAATTTATATTTATAAAATGTTTTATAAAGGATAGATTTTATAAAAGAAATATATTGCTTAAATATTATAAAATATTATATTTTATAATATTATAAAATAGTTTAAATATTATGGAATGTTATAAAATATTTTTTTATGAAAGATATATTTTATAAAAAATATATTTTATAAAAAGCAAAAAAAACAAAACAAAAAAAGCACACACCCCAATACAAAATAACATAAATTAAATTAAGGAGAAGCCAACCCCAAAACAAAACAACAACAAAGCAGCATTAGCCCTCACAAGATTAATAGATTAACCTATCCTGAACTCAGCCACAAACAAACACTTAACCCTAAGACCTTAAGAAGGTCAACAGAACTCAAAATACAGACCAACCCCTCTAACACACATTAAAAAAAAAACAAACAAAAAAAAACAAATCCAACATAAATAAACAGGCTTTTCAACTAGATAATTCTCATTTCTAAAAAATCACCTGAGGATGAAGCCAAAAACATAATGGGCTGGCTTCGAAACATGAAAATTTTTGTGTAGTGATACTATGAATTTAAAAACATTGTAACAACCATTACAGTATAACGCTCTACATTTGTATCGAGCACTCTTTATAAAAGGAAATGCATGAACAAAAGGTTAATAAACCTAAGAGTTCAACAACTTAGTTACAATATATATATATACATATATATATATATATATATATATATTATCGAGGTTCTGCACAATTTTAAGAACTGCAACCTTGAAAATTCTGAATATCGTTTCTTATGTCTTTGTCTATGAGTGTATCAGATTTAATTAAAACCGGACCACTCCTTCTATAACCTGATTTTTTCGATTATCGATTTTCCATATTTATCGGGGTATCTCGACACAAAACCTAGCTAAGAACACTCGCAGACGCTTATAGTACAACTGTGTAAAATTTAAAGTAAATCGGTTCAGCCGTTTCGGAGTCTATAGATAACGAATACACACACAGACACACACACACACATACAGAGACAGACAATGTTCCATTTATAAATAAGTTTAGCTTTAGATATTACTTGGTGAAGAATAGCGAAACCGTATTAATCTGAACTCTGTTGGGTTTATACTAACAGATGCTAATTTAAGTTTTGCCATACGGCATTGAAATCCAAAGGTGTATTAAGATGTAGAAAGATGTCTTCTGAAAGCCAAGAAAAATATTAAGAAACAGAAAAGATGTTGTTACCAGTTCTATAAGGCAGTGAATGCTTGACCAAATCAGCACAGACGGAGAGGAAACTTTAGACGATAGGAGAATGCTGAAATAACATGTGACTAACAAATTTTAGAGAAAATGAAAAAAAAAAAATGACATTTATATTTAAAACCAGAAAAACACAGCTGAAATTTCTAGGGCACATAATGAGGAAAGAGGGGTTGGTAAATTTGATACTGAAAGGACATATTGAAAGTAAGAATGACAACAGAAAACAGCATATAACCAATCTAACCGGCTTGTGTAAATGAACAACAGAACAGGATTTAAGAGAGAACCATCCACCCGTGTATTGAATACTGCTGCCACAACTGGTCGGGTGCCCCTGCTATTCTCCTCGGAGTTCTTGACAAAATACAACGGAGAGTCCGTAATGTGATCGATACCGACTTGTCAGACCGGCTGCAGTCACTCTCTCACCGGCGTGACGTGGCCTCCCTGTGCCTCTTCTATAAACACTTTCACGGCTTCTGCTCCGATGAACTTAGATCACTGGTGCCCCCTAGGTACGAATTTGCACGAGATACTAGATTAGCAACTAGATCCCACCCTCTTACAGTAAAAACGATAAGATGTAACGGCAATTTCTACTCCAACAACAACTTTTCTCGCACTTCCCGCCTGTGGAATTTCCTTCCACATGATTGCCTCCCCGACAGCTACAATCTCCAGGAGTTTAAATGTAAGGTCAATAGACACCTCCTAACACACTGACTCGCATCCATTCTCTCAAACACTCTTCCCATCTGCCCAACCCTCAGCCTTGATATCCTTACTCGTCTATCACTCTCCTTCTGACATTTCCTATATCTAACCTCTCTTTCTCTTCACCTTCCCCTATGTAACCCCCTGCGCAATAGTGGCAGTGGAAGGGCTTGCTTGGGGTGAAATGATAAAAAAAAAAATACAGAATTTACTAAGAGTTAAAACGATATAAAATTTTAGAGAAAATGAAAAAAAAAAATGACATTTATATTTAACACCAGAAAAACACAGTTGAAATTTCTAGGGCAGATAATGAGGAAAGAGGGGTTGGTAAATTTGATACTGAAAGGACACATTGAAAGTAAGAATGACAACAGAAAACAGCATATAACCAATCTAACCGGCTTGTGTAAATGAAAGACAGAATAGGATTTAAGAGAGAATAAAAATACAGAATTTACTAAGAGTTAAAAACGATAGAAAATTGTGGAGAGCCTTGATCTTCATTGTTCCGACGGGGCACAACACATAGAAGAAGAAGAATTAAATGTTATGAGATCCATTTGAGGAAGTTCCTAATATTGTGTCGGATTTAAACAATGTAATTAACCTATATCTTATCATCATGAAAATTAAGCAAGATTAGTTATTTGTGTTGCTGTAATATTTCAATCAAAGAATTTCCGACAACAAGCAAATTGCAAAGGTTTTCTACAATCATTTCAAACCAGCTTCTCTTTTCACTCCTAAGCGCAAAATCCGGTAATTTATTATTCCGTTTAAAGAACTGGAGATGGAAGCAAAGATTGTAGACTATTGATAGTTATCTTTGCTATGATTTGAAGTGTCTTAAATTCAGGTTTAATGAAACGCATAAACACTGAATGAAAGAATGGAGGTTAGCGAGTGCTAATGATTGTTGCGTTAGTCACGTTGCTGTATTCACCGGATCGAACACCGCTGTTGTGCCTTCGACAGTCTACTACCCAGGGAGCTAAAAATGAAGGGACGTCAATAGAAAAGAAACCGTAGGTGTGGTAGAATGCAAATACGTTGAGTAGAGAATGTTGTTTATTTTTTGAGACGGACACCGTAATTAAAAAAAAAAAAAATGAAGCAAACGAGATGACTGATGACATGCATAACGATACGTAGACAGCAAATTAAATTATTATATTTTTTTATACTAATGTTCATTTAATACAAGGTCTAAGAGGCTCTCAAGGTAGGGTATTACTGTGTGCTGTTGTATGAGAGTAAGAAAGTTCATGAGGTTATGTTGGAAAGATAACGATTAAACCTAGACTTGAAGAGGTTAAGCTTGTCGAGATTGGGAAAGCATCTAGTCGGGAGTTTGTTCCATTAAGTAGAAGTTCTTGCGGAGAAGCTGCCCGAATGGAACGTACTTCTTACTAAAAAGAGTTGCGGGGGAATGGGGATGATACCCACTTGTGAACGTGGCATGGCAGGT
Source organism: Ascarosepion bandense (assembly GCA_037127315.1). Lineage (NCBI taxonomy): Eukaryota > Metazoa > Mollusca > Cephalopoda > Sepiida > Sepiidae > Ascarosepion > Ascarosepion bandense. The sequence goes on along the minus strand of JBBBDQ010000159.1, from coordinate 1,540,891 downwards.
TCATGTTGCAGATATCAGGGTTGGAGAGACTAAGGAATGTAGATTGTGCCCTGGAAATAGTGATAGAGCAGCGAGAAACTCACGACGTTTCGTTTGTGGGAAAGAGGTTGTATAGTGGAAAATAATTCATCACCCACAAATCCGCGTCGATACTTTTGAACCCCATTAAGACAGGTAAGTGAAGACTAAACAACTCTAGCTCAGACATGGCAAATATTCCCCATTTTGGGGTTGATTTTTTTAAAATATAGAGTACAGCAAGGAGGGAGATCAGGTACTTCCTAGAACAGTGAAATGAACAAACACTTTATCCAGCATCTTTAGCAATGGATCGGATACATGAGTTCCATATGAATTATTGGGTGAGTGTAAGCCCCAATAGTCGTTCACTTTCACGCTCCAAGTCTTTCTTGCTTTTGTTAACCGACTGTATTTGTCTATATTTCTGAGAAGAGGTAATATTTACAGTATTTACATTATTCCTTAAGAACACATGGCTCAATAAATACAGACGTTGATTAGTTCTTGTGACTTGACCAAAATAGTTGTAAGTTCAATACTAGCCTACAGCAGTGGTCAACAAGTAACTTGCAGGGTTAGAGGGAGATAACTCATGTCTTCTAATCGAGTCATTACAGCACCTTAAGAAGGCTGGAGCGTACAACGGCCGAAACGTCGTACAAATGATAACAAAGATGAATTCAATAGTCCGAATAATGTAAACACTGTAACCGACTGTGCCGCAATAAATAAGATTTTTTTTCTTTGTCTTGTCATCTAATTTCTCTTTTCTCGTTTATCAGACCGTTTCACTAATTTGCCTCCAGCCAATCAGAAAGCTGATCTTGGGCGCATACATCCTGGTTACCTTTTACCAAACAGCTAATCAGAGACTTTACTCAAGTTATGTGCGTTGTGGTCCAGTGGATATCGGCTCGGAACGAGAAACCGGGAAGCCGAGTTCGAATTCCAGTTGAATCCATTGTATTCACTTACGCGCAAATACCCTTGGGAAAGCAATGGCAAACTACTGCCGCATAATCCTCTTTTGCGACGAGTAGTACAGATTCACTTACGCGCAAAAATACCCTTAGGAAAGGTATTAATCCATCGCTTCCTTCCAGTTGTGGGTTAAATAGCAGGACAGATTGGGTTCTATAGCCTTGGTCGGCAACCAGTCTACCGCAGAAAACATTGGCAACCTACTGCGGGATAGTCTTCTGCCCAGTCAGTCATGTCTCTTTCGAGACATGATCGCCCAAGCGTGTATTACGTATGGCACTTAACTTGACTGACTGAATATCCATTATCATTTCACTATGTATTTTTTAAATTCGTTTGCTTAGAACTGTTTAGTTGTTTTCATTTGGTATAACGAATTGGTGTATTCTTGTATTACTTAACAGAAAATCGGGGCTTACAATGACATCGATTTCCGTACGATCATCAAAGTTAAGCAATGTCGAGCCGGGTCAGTAACTGGATGGGTGGACGCTTATGAATACTAGGTGCTGTAAGCAGATTTAGACATAATCAGACGTCATGGGAATCCATAATAAACATAAAGGCAACTGGTAACATATATCAATACAATGATAGTCAACAGGCATGAGAACAATTAGGATCCGCATGATATCTCCGAAAGGTAAAAAATTATTCTTTAAAAGAAAGAAGAAAAATGGAAACATCAAACACCCATATAAAACGGGCCATTATATTCACTGTTGCCTTTCCACAAGTGGACACTGTTTATATATGATAAATTCATAAATTATATTTTAGAACATGTACATAATTTTTCTATATATATCCACGACAAAGGTACATTTGTTTCGACATTGAAACTTCAATGTCACATCAGGCGGTATTTTTTTTTTTAATCATATCACCCCGATCAAAGCGGTGACGCCACTGATGTGCAGGTATGTAAAGGAATGGAAAGCCTCTTTTCTTATATTTGGTCAGTTGTGTTTCAGGTGTTGGTGGGGGTTAATGATAGGGGAACAAGTCTCTGACCGTTGGAATTTTGAAGAGAGTGTTGTGGGTAGTTAAAATGGTTAACTAATGAGAGTCTTTGATTTCTAGACAGATTTAACATTAGCAGTTAGAATGTAAGTTTTTATTATCTTGCGACTAGACTATATCCTTTGGATTTCTTAGAAGAGCCGGTAGGGGTGGGAGACGAATATTTTTGTATTGAAGCAGAATCTTTATAATTAATGTAAATTTGTATATTTAATTTTAACTTTGGATTTAAGAAATATATTTTTCCTATTAAATTTTTAATTTTTAATTATTAATTAGATCACAGTTTGGAAACTGTTTTTTTCTATTAAATTTTAAATTTTAAATTTCTTTTCTTATACTTAGTCACTTGTGTATTTGATGTTGGCGTGATGTTATCACTAACCCCCACCAACACCTCTAACACAACTGACCAAATATAAGAAAAGAGGCTTTCCATTCCTTTACATACCGCCTGATGAAACATTGAAGTTTCAATGTCGAAACAAATGTACCTTTGTCGTGGATATATATAGAAAAATTATGTACATGTTCTAAAATATAATTTATAATAAATATTCACAGCTCTATATATTATATATCGAGGACTGCTTTAAATTAATGTTTTGGACGTTGTAAGAATTTCTTCGTTCTGTATTCACTCGGATATATATATATATATATATATATATATAATGTATAATACCAATTATAATAAAAAGAAAAAATGACGTAGCCGCACACAAAGAGATAAAAAAAATACAATCAACCAATCTATCATCAAAAATGCATCAATTTAAATTAAGAACACATACATAATTAACACTAACAACCATGTAGGTATGTGTGAGAATGTCTGAGCTCACGTACGTAAGCACACAAATAGAAGTGTATGCTCGCGTATATGCGCGCGCAAATACACACACACACACACACACACACACACACACACACACACACACACACATATTCAACCGTCACCCTTAAAGCCAAGTGGTCAACAAACCACAAAATAATATATCACGGAAAATCTAGCACTCCTTAAAATCAAAAAGATAACGGGAGAAAGAAAAAGAAAAAAAATAAAGAAAGAAGAGAAGAAAGAAGATAACCAGATAACAAGATATAAAAAGCATAACACATTCACAGATTTTCACACAAAATTAACAAATAAGACCAGTTCCACAACAAATATTAAAAAAAAAAAAAAAAAAGGCAGAAAAACTAGACAAGTCTGGATAAGCGAGCATATTATCATACGTTCACGAAAATCGAAAATCAAAAGCTAGCATACCGGAAGTGACAATATATATAGTCATCCACAAACAGTCCTATTTTGCTGTATCACACTTCATCAGTACTCTTAGACACCCGATCGCTTCCAGCATGATTGAAACCCAACCGAATTGACATCAGTCGGCGATTCTACCTCGGTGCTCGGCGAAGGAAGATAGATTTTAGCGAGCTATATATACAATGTAAACACACGCCAGTAGTCGAGAGTGTTCAAATTCATTACTGAATGAACGATGCGTAAATGGCGGTTAGTAGCTACCGTTTTAAAGTCTACCATTTTTCCATAGTGCTCCATCGGTTATATATATATTTTCATCCGCAGACAGATCTGTTTCGCCGTATCACAGCTCATCAGTACGGTTAGACTCCCAGGATTGAAACCCAACCGAAATGGCGTCAGTCGGCGACTATCCCTGGGCTATGGGCATTCGGTGGAAGTAGGCAGACATTTTAGCGCATATCATTATACGCGCCCAATAGCTAGAGCGCTCTAATTCATTTCACTGAATGAGCGATGCATACACGGCAGAGTAGCTACTGTTTATCAAAGTCTACTATTTTTCCAGAGTGCTCAATCAGGGTGTGAGAGCGTAATATTAATGTATTTTTCATTAAATAATATAGACAAGTTTTGGCTATTTATTTTATGTAATTTTTTTCATATTCTTTGACAAGCTTAATAGCATAATCATTAAATGATGAAAGAAAATTACAATATTGATACATACTTTTTTAATAATCTAATCTAAGCTTTCGGCTTACATAAGCCGTTTTCAAAGATGTCAAATTATATTATATATTATAAACACGGATAAACTATAATGACAAAGTTTTTTTTGTATACATGGAAGATTTCCAAGCAACAATAAACTTGTGAATTTAAGACGCTGGAAGCGAATATCGCATCACAGTTCGTGTCGTCACACATGACCAAGCAAGAGTAAAAATAAGAAATATTAAGTATACATATATATGACTGAAAAATAAGCCCTGATAAGAGAGGATATCATAATGGTACCTTCATGAAATTTCATTGAAAATTCATGACCCTGCTCAGTTAAGTATCAACATATATATAAATATATATGTATTTCCCATTTCCCACCCCACCTACCCCTCACTCACAACTCGCCAAATATAAGATAAAGAATTTCCATTTTCTTTTGACACTACCCGATAAGACATTGTTCTTTTAATGTCGAAACAAAAATGTAGTAGATGATAATTTGTACATGTTCTAATTATATATATATATATATATCGGTGTCCAGTCCGTAAACGGTGAGGATAATCCAACAAGATTATCTTAATATAAGATATTAAGTTTATAACCAATTGAAATGGCGTGTTGAGTTTTCTTATATATATATATATGTTCTTGAATCAGTTCTCGCTGATTTTTATTGAAAAGTAATGGCGGATGTGCGTTGTGGTGCACTGGATATCGGCTCGGAATGAGAAATAGGGGAGCCGAGTTCGAATTCCAGCCGAATTCATTGTATTCACTTACGCGCAAATACCCTTGGGAAATGTATTAATCCGTCTCTTCCTTCCAGTTATGGGTTAAATTACAGGGCAGCAGATTGGGTTCTATAGCCTTGGATCGGCAACCAGTCTACCGCAGAAAGCAATAGAAACCTACTGCGGAATAATCTCCTGCCCAGTCAGTCATGTCTCTTTTGAGACATGATCGCCCAAGCGTGTATCACGTATGGCACTTAACTGACTGACTGCATGTTTTATTTAGGAAGAAAAATGTCATTGGATGTAATATCAATCGCTAGCCTCTATTTTCCCCATCTTTCTGACAGAATTTGAATTTGAATTCTAATTGAAAGAACGACACGTCTTTTGAAGCTAACCACGTGTCGACACATCTTCATAAAAATGAAAGTGAATACAGCGGGTGTGGTAGGACTTCCCATTTAGTTTAGCTTAGTTCAAACGCATCAACCGTAGTCAATAGCGATCTCCCGTGAGGTTTTCAGTCGGTTTCAGACGCTCATTATAAACAACATCCAGCTAATCCCACCAAATGCAGAGCAGAAGCTTCGAACAATGGATATTCGGCTTTGCCACCGATGTTGATGCACAACCGGGCTTACTCCACGATCTTCTTTCATTTAGGGTTTTCGTAGTGTATCCATTTTTCATCGCCGGTTACGATACGATGCAAAAAGCTTCCTTTTCTGTCGTTGACAAGACGCCATTCGATGCCTCTCGGCTTCAACTCGTACGATACCCAATGTTCTTGCTTTTTAATCTTTCTTAATAATTTTAAACGTTTCAAAACTTTTGTGCAATCAACTCCTAATGATTCTGCAAGTTCAGCTTGGGCCTGACATGAATCTTCATAAAATAATGTCTCCAATTCTTTGTCTTCAAGCTTTTTCGGTGTACCAAAGCGGTTTTTATCTTCAACATTAAAATCATTATTTTTAATGGTCTAAGCCAATCTCTGCATGCTGTTACCGACAAAGCATAGTGGTTGTAAGTCTTAACAACAATTTTGTGTGCTTCAGCTGCAGATTTTTGACTAAATTAGTGCAGTAAAATTCCCCGCAAATACACATTCTTTGGCACGAAATCCAACATGTTTAACGCTGTGAAAAACAAAGATGCTTACACTTCGGTGAAATGACATACTTGCTTGCTTATAGTACCTGCTTATAGATATATTACGATCTGAAACTACACGCACACAGTTCTGGGAAAGCCATCTGTTGGAAAACAGCGAGAATTTATTCAAGGTCCTAATATTATATATATATATATATATATAGTTATGTATCAATTGTACATTGCGACACGGAAATTTCTATGTTTCGAGATAGATTCTCATCATCAGGCAATGTAAAATTGATACATAACTATATAATTATATTAAGCTCTAAGCTCTATAATACTCATTATATTGAGCACTGTTGATAATAAAATAAATACCAGAGCACTCAAAATAAAAAAAAAAACCTTGAGTCCTCTTCACCTGGAATCATATATATATATATATATATATATATATATATATATATATATAAACTATCACCCGTTTTTAATGTCTTTTCTTTCTTCCGTTTTTCTTCAGATTCTGTCACTATTTCTTTCAGATTTCCGATCAGTCGATCCATCGATCTCTTCGCTTGTGTCTTTTATTCTCTCCGCAAAAGATGCTTCAGCAATATTTTTTTCTTTTCCTTCCCCTCCATGCACGATTGAAATATCGACGCATGCGTTCGCCGCGGTGCATTTGTCCCAGATCCGTCACTCCCAATCCTTTTTCTCCAAAAAAAAAAAAAAAAAATAATAAATAAAATAACGAATATACGAATAAGCAGTTCTGGTTAAAATCACTACAAAAGGTTATTTTAAACGTAATGGTATATATTTTTGCAGAATTTCTTGCCGGAGAAATAAGAATCTTGATATAAGCAAGTGACGTTCAGTGCTACTTATAATAGCACGGTTTTTCTCATCTGTCTTTGGTAGCTGACGAGCCAGGATGTATGAAATGAATCTTCAGCATAAGAATAGAAGATTTAGTTCACTACATTAAACTTTAAAAAAAAAAAAAAAGGAAGTGTTTGAAACATTTCGTGATATCTGCAGATTGAATCAGTCACTTTGTACTTTTTCAAAAGTACGTTGTAATAAATGATTTTATTGTTTTTTGAATTTCGTGATAACGCAGAATAAACTGTATAAAACCGTAATCTGTTTACTCTGTCACTGTTTTCGTATTCAACGAAAGATTAAAACAAATATTTATCGATTATAAGTTGTTGTCCTTTGATGTAAAAATCTTCCAAATTTTTTAATCATTCATTGTGCATTATCAATCAAGATGTTGTTAGTTGTTTTGTTTTTATGGCATATCAACCTCGGCGGGTCATTTATCACCAACTAAATTTTTATTTATTTATTGCTGGTAATACATTTTTCTTTCAACAATTTATTATTGTTTTTATATAAGTTTTGTGTCTAGTAATATTTTTTTCTTTTCGAGTATCAATTCATTGGGATTTGTTTTTTTAAGGGCAGGGTACCCAAGTCCTACCCTGTTATTTAACCCATAACTGGAGGAAAGGGACGGATTAATACTTTTCCCAAGGGTACCAGTGCTTAAGTGAATGCAGGGTATTCAGCTGGAATTCAAACACGGCTCACCGATTTCTCTTTCCGAGCCGATATCCACTGCAACACAACGTACATCCTTCACTATACGCTTACAGCACCTGGTATTCCCAAGCGGTCACCCATCTAAGTATTGGCCAGGCTCAACATTGCTTAACTTCGGTGATTGAGTGAGAACCGGTGTATTCAACATGATATGGCCGTAAGCCTAATCAAGATGTAACGTCAATAAAATGGGACAACTTTATATATGGCACTTTATTCAATGAATATGTTTAAGCGTATGATTGCAGCCGTAATATACTATATTTAATATATATATATATATATATATATATATATATATATATATATGTGTGTGTGTGTCAGATGAAATAAATTGCAAACATGTCTGCTTATTTTTAATAAAATCTGTTCATACTCACGGATAACCTTTGGTGTATTATAGTTGAAAGATGCCAGAAATGAGCTGTAACGTTGACAGATATTATTATCATTCATTTCTCAAGTTACCCAAGTACTTTCAATCTCTTTCTGAGATCATCTTCAGGGGTGTGAGTTATGCTAACAAAAAAATAACCGCAAAACTGTGTTGCTAAAAATTACAGTAAGTTATTTTTTGTCATCATGGGCTAATATATGAATTTATATAGACTAAAAAAAGATAAAGTAAGATTATTGGATATCAGAGACAAACAATTGGAGCAGTTAAAGAAAGGGCACATCTGGCTCATAAATCTCTGAATAAAATAGTAGAGATTAAAGAATTTCAGTGGATGGTAAATTGGCAGATGCTTGTAAGCAATTACGTACACGGATACACATAAATATCCACATTGAAACACACACACACACAGTAAAAATAACATTTCCACCAACTAACAATCATATTTATATGCGCTTTTTCACACACGCAAATATAAGTATGCATATACATAGATTGATATCTGTCTATGTTTAATCGACACGAGTCGAAGGCCAATAAAGTACTGGACCCCCCTCAATTGATATAATTTTGTTGTCTAATAACATAGCCAATTCTTCCTTAAATGGTCTCAAATTTAAACAAAACTAGCAATATAGTCCGGCGTTGCTCGGGTGTAATGAAAGCTTTAAAACTAATCCATGGTCCTGGAGCTCAGATTCTTTGGACGTTGGCACGAAAGACTAAAAAGCAATAGTTGTTTCCAGTTAAAGCGAAACCGGGGAGAAATTGAAAAAAATAAGTCGCCTATGACCTGACAAGAAGCCTAAAGAATATTTGTGTGAAGTTTGGTGAGAATCGGATAAAAATTGTGGATTTGTATAAAGAGCATACAGGCAGATAAACAGACATACACACAAACATCTTGCCTTATATATATATATATATATATATATATATATATATATATATATATATAAATTAAAAAAGGATTAATTCAATGATGTTGGATGATCATTTCGATATGATCGGGTTTTTGGAATTTATCTTCCTGCTTTTTTCGCTTGGATTAAAGTATCTGAATTAAAATATATATATATATATATATATATATATATATATATATATATATAATTATCAATTTTCTGCACTATTGTAAAAACTGAAACCTTGAAACTTCTGAATATCGTTTCTGATGTCTTTGTCTATGAGTGTATCAAATATGATTAAAATCGGACCACTCCTTCTATAACCCGATTTTTTCGATTATCGATATTTATCGGGGGTACGTCGAAACAAAACCGAGCTAAGAACACTCGCAGACGCTTATAGTACAACTGTGTAAATTTTCAAGAAAATCAGTTCTGTCGTTTCAGAGTCTATAGGTAACAGACACACACACACAGACAAAGTTCCGTTTATAAATATGTTTAGATGTATAAAAATGAAGTTAATTTTTCAACTTTATGGACCGTTTGTCTTTAGAGAAACGGAAGTAGCAAAATTTATTTAGATTTCTGAGATGGGGTTTTGTAATTATTTGCACTATATACATTATTCTGACTGCTGTTCTTATCTTTGTTGCTATATTCACGTAATTTCCGTTGCTGTACGCTTCGTCCTTCTGTAGGTAATTAGAATTTTGAACTGAACCCTTTACTTAGTTTACCGGGGTAAATTGTTCTCGTTCCATGAATCATGCCTCTTCCAGATGAGTGACAATGTTTATCTGCAAATGTTTCAGAACTTGTTATTTGATGAGCTCATTGCTAATGAACTTGAGCATTTCAGGTTTTAATAGGTTTGGGATCCATCTCATTGGAAGCCGACTGTGTGGACAAATCCCAATGATAATCAACCAGGATGACGGATCGAGTGTACCAGTAATAGTGACAATGTTCTGCTGAAATGGTCATTACGTTCACTTGACTTGACACATTATGATTTTTTCTATGATGTTATGTGAAAGGACATGTTTATATCCTCCTCTTCCTACCAGCCTAGATGAACTTCAGCAGAGAATAACTGAGGCACTGGAGAATGTTACGCAAAGCATGCTACAGCCTGTTTGGCAGGAGCTGGACTACCGACTTGACGTGCGCTATGTCACAAGTGATGCGCTTATGAAACATTTGTGAAGCTTTGTGAAATCAATTATAAAATCTATATCTTGTTCAAATTTTGATAAATCAATTTTGTTTGCCAGAGACATGTAGTTAGTCAGATATTCACGTTTTAATTAATGTCAATATTGCATTCACTTACGCGCAAATACCCTTGGGAAAGGTATTAATCCATCTCTTCCTAACAGTTATGGGTTAAATAACAGGACAGATTGGGTTCTATAGCCTTGGCTGGCAACCAGTCTACTGCAGAAAGCAATGGCAACCTAATGTGGGATAATCTTCTGCCCAGTCAGTCATGTCTCTTTCGAGACATGATCGCCCAAGCGTGTTTCACGTATGACACTTAACTGACTGTATTTAAATGTGTGTCTTATTTTGTTGGACCCAATTCTTTCTATCTATCTATCTATCTATCTATCTATGTTCATTGATATATCCATATATATTGATCGGACATAGTAGTCGATTCTTTTAAACATTTGCAGACACATTTGCACTCACGTATATCGTAACGTGAATCGCTCTCTGTGTTTGTATCGCTACATACATACATACATACATACATACATACATACATACATACATACATCAAAAAGTTCATGATTACAATTTTGACCTGGAAAATACGGTTTTATTAAAAATGAAGATAATTCAATCAGGCAAAAGGGAATTGAACATGTTATTTTATACGAATCCCCTGCGGTTAATATACAATCGGGCTTCTACAGGCCTGTCTCCCGTTTTGGCTAAACTGGCGCTGAAATTATGTGCGATACGAAAAATCATAAAACAAATGCATGTATATGTAAAGACTGAATTGACATCAATAATACGTAATAAAAGGTACAGAAAAGGAGTCAGTTAAATTAAAAAGAAAAAAAACCCCAATCAAGTGAATAATATTCTGTCTCGCCAATGCATATAGAGTCGAAATAAAGCACGTTTTTCTCATGACGTTGTTTCCTATTTTTACAAAGGTTATTTTTACTGGTTTCAAGCAAATAATGTCAGATAGAAAATCCTTTAAAAATGACTGATCACTTTAAGCCTGTTATTATTAATTCTATTGGTTAAAATAATAATAATTATAAAATGTGGAAATTGAAAACAAGTACCGTACCTGTGATAGTAGGTGCACTTGGAATGATAAAATTGGAACAAAAACACATTGAAAGAATCCCTGGAAACCCCAGCTTAAGAGATATACCTAAAAACTGTCTTGTTAAGTACAGCCCACACACTAAGGAGAACTTTGTCTATGTAACAATAGAGGTGTTAGGGGAGATAGAAAAAACATGAAATGGAGCCATAGCAACACACCACGACCTGCCTTAGGTCTTCCTGCAGACATGGTAAGTAGTGTGACCATAACAGAAATCGAAATATGATGAAAAATGATAATAATAATAATAGTGCAAACACTCTCGAAAATATGTAAATAAACACTGGTATAAACATCACCCAGCACCGGTTACAGAAATAGACGTCACCATTCTATGGGATTACACCATCTATACAGACGACAAATTAAAGCAAATAGGCTGGACATTATTGTTAAAACCAAAAAGAAAACATTTGCTTATTAATTGATATGGCTTGTCCAGCGGATTGTAACATAGCAACAAAGGAATTCGAAAAACTGTCAAAACCTGGAAATTGAAATATAAAAAATGTGGAAATTGAAAACAAGAGTTGTGCCAGTGATAGTAGGTGCATTTGGAATGATAAAAAATGGAACAAAAAACACATTGAAAGAATCCCTGGAAACCCCAGCTTAAGAGATATCCAAAAAAGTGTCTTATTAAGTACAGCCCACACACTAAAAAGAACTTTGTCTGTGTAACGCTAGGGATGATAGGGGAGATAGAAAAAACATGAAATGGAGCCATAACAACACATCACGTCCTGTCTTAGGTCTTCCTGCACACTTGGTAGGTACTGCGACCATAGCAGAAATCGATTTATAATGAAAAATGACACAATAATAATTATACAAAGAAAGCAACTCAAACATGTGTACCCACCAAAAATATATCTCATAGTAATAAGAAATAAATGTCGGATAAAAAATGCATAATAATAAATATATATATGTATGAAAATTGACAAGAGGAAAATATAATTATGACAACATTCTAAATAATATATATATATATATATATACAGCCTTTGAGATTTGGAAAAGAAATCACTCGACCGGCGGTCGAGGGCGAGAGAAAATTTATTCACCCCTAAGTCATTTTACTCGACCAACTCCATTTTCTTAATAGTCACCTTACGTAAACATAGCGTGAATCGCTGACGGAAAACAAAAAATGAAATTTTAATTAAAATTTCGAACGTGTTAGAAATTTTTTTAAAAAGTTTTAAAAATAATAACAAAATTTGATCTTTCCTCTTAATAATAGCATAAACATTTTGATGATAAAATCTTGTTTTTATTAAGTTTGAACACTTTTAACATCATGATATCCTGCTTTTTTTGTTTTATTTGGCAATTGAGTGGAGGTACCTAAATTCGTAGTTTCTTTCTTTTGTGTGACTACAACCTCCATCTCATAGATGATCAAAAATAAATCTAATTTTCTCAACGATTTTCTATAAAAATTACTTGTATAATTTGTTTTTCGGTGCGTGGTTGAAAGAAGTACGCGTATTCTTTTTCTTTCTTTCAAATGTTTGTTTTTGTTTTTCGTAAGCGAGGAGGAAATGTAGATATTTTCCCAAATGGGTTTTTAAAACTCTACGAGCGTCTTTAATCTAAGCAACAGAGACATTTTGGCTCCACTCTGGAAAGGTTAATTAAACAAATGTTTACACTGACCGTGACGATTAAAGCGAAACCAAAGAGTTCAATAATGTCATTGTCGGTCATTCTAAGTAATTTGCGAATCTTTAATGGCATACTTTTGGGTTGTAAAAGGAATCAAATTTCGTTTTTGTATATTTGAAGGGACACGTTTCATTGCGAGATTTTTAATCGACCGCGGGCGAGTAAATCAATAAACTTTAATCGCCCAGGTCGATCGTGCGAGTGAAATCTCAAAGGCTATATATATATATATATATATATATATATATATATATATATGTGTGTGTGTGTGTGTGTGAATTATTATCAGATGGCGTGTATCTGTAAAAGAACAAAATGAAAATAGAGACACAAGAGAAAAGCTATTCTTAATAGACGTGTTTTGTCCTCTAAGTAACTTTATCAAGGCAATGTACGATTATTTTGTTTAGGGTCTTTGTACTTCACATGTTTCGACTGATCTTTTAATCAACCAGAGGAACATTCATCTATGTTCTCAATTTTAAAAGCTTTGATAAATCAATGACAGCAGCAACAGCGAAAGAGGACCATTCGTTTAAAGGCACGGTCCAGCAGCGGACAACTTGAAACCAAGCTCTCTAATCTTTCTGAAGATGAGATTCTGATCTCGAAATATTAATAAATAATAGGTAATACCCAATACCTTCTTTACCTTCCTTTATTATACTAAACGCATTGTGATAGCCTTCAAATGCCTACCCATACACTTTACATACACAATGCTTCAAGTAAATTAGAAAACTCTTCGAAAATTGTTAAGTTTAATGAAGTTAAGATGTATGGGCCTTCTATATGTTCTGATCATGTTTGGATTGGGCCTGTTAGACATACGCCGATAAAATTTCTTTTTCCATCAAACGGTGTTTTAATAACGTAATGGTCTGGAACGTTTTTTCAACTAGAAGAGCTTTTCCCCTGTACCGTAATGATGTTTTTCCTGTCCATTAACGGCATCTTGTTATATATCAATACTAGCAGTATAGCCCAGCGTTGCTCGGATGTAATGAAAGCTTTAAAACTAATTTATGGTCCCGGAGCTCAGACTCAGACTAAAGAATATTTGTGTGAAGTTTGGTGAGAATCGGATAAAAATTGTGGATTTGTATAAAGGACATACAGACAGATAAACAGACACACACACAAACATCTTGCCTTTTATAGATATACATTATCAATTTTCTGCACTATTGTAAGAACTGCAACTTTGAAACTTCTGAATATCGTTTCTTATGACTTTGTCTATGAGTGTATGAAATTTGATTAAAATCGGACCACTTCTTCTATAACCCGATTTTTTCGATTATCGATTTTCGATATTTATCGGGGGTACGTCGACACAATACCTAGCTAAGAACACTCGCATACGCTTATAGTACAACTGTGTAAATTTTCAAGAAAATTGGTTCAGCCGTTTCGAAGTCTATAGGTGACGGACACATACACACATACACAAACACAGACAAAGTTCCATTTATAAGTAAGTTTAGATAAATGTCGATGTGAGATCGACTACGTGGGCAAGACTATCCAGAGGTTAGTGGTTAAGATTGCCTAGCATGTCCTGGGCCAGATGCGTAGACATGAGCTGGTGACAGCCAGGTGCACACATAAGCATGTCTCCGCTATTGGCGAGTACTTATTAAATTCTGTATTATTCTCTTGAGTTTTTCTGTCTTGCACAGGGTATGGACCAGGCTCCATTTATATATATTGGAAGCTGTGATTATTAATAAAAAAGACCTGCCCTGTGTACACAGAAAGAATTAAAGGATAAGTTGGCCTTTTTCGGGGAAGCTGGGGAAAATAATTGTTTTTCCTCTCTTTTCCCTTACGTAGTTCTTAGCTTAAATTTGGTCGTTAATAATAATTTTTTCTGTAAGCTATTTTGTTTTAACTTACGCACGATTATTTCTGAAGACGTGTGGGTCGAATGGTGCCTAAAAATCTTAAAATATATCACATTGTTTATTTGATTTTATTAATATGATCTCCTTTCCTAAGAGTAATATATATATATATATACATATATATGTACAGGGTGTCCATAAGGTTCGTGTGCACTTTAAAAACTTTATTTGTATTTACGATAGAAATAATTTGTAAAAAGGATTAGAAAGAAGTAAATCTATATTTTTTAAGATTTTATTGAATTTTTATTTGTTTCCACATGTCATTCATTAATAGCAATACAAAGGGATTAAAATTATGATTATGCTTTTAATAATAATATTTTTATTTATCAAAATTGTTGCAAATAAAGAATTATTCAATAACTATACTTAAAACTAGGTAGATTAAACTTTATAACATTTTTACAGATTATTTCTATCACAAATTAAAATAAGGTTATATTTTTTTAAGTGCACACGAACTTTGTAGATACCCTGAATAATATACCCGATGAACTTTTGAGCAGGTGTAGGAATTTGTCCCTTGTTTCCTGTTTAGGATTAGGTTTCCTGTTTTTTCTTGTGTATTCTCATTTTCATTCAATCTCAGTAGCCCCTTGCGTCTTAGTGGCATTGTTTGCTTGTTTCGGGTGAATTGATGAATCTATCTATATAAAAGGCAATCTGTGAGTTTGTGTGTGACTGTTCGCTATGCACTCCTACATTTTTTAAGCTACGTCATTCAAAATTTCTAGGGACACATATCTACAGGGAAGCCAGGTCGACAAATACTTTTGAGTTTAAGTTCAGCAATTTTCAATTTCGCACTTTTTGGCCAATGGTGCAGATTGTTTACATTTGCTCCGTAAAACATCTAAGATCTAAGATGGTTGTTAGGTTACGTCACAGAAATCAAATCACACGTGTCAAACGCGACTAAAATATTTTTTTATTAAAAAAAAATGAGCCTTTATATTTAATTTTTATTCCGACGTTTTATTTCCGTAAAACATCTAAGATCTAATAGGCTACGTCACAGAAATTAAATCACAAGTGTAAAACGCGACTATTTTTTTTATTTAAAAAATGAGCCTTTGTATTTAATTTTTATTCCGACGTTTTAAAAATTCATTTGATCAACAAAAAAATGTGAATATTTTCCCCGTAATTTTGAAACAAAAGAAAAATTAAAAAATGTAGGCGTGCATAGGAAACAGTCACACACACTCAAAAGATTGCCTTTTATATATATAGATTATATTTTAAGTGTCTGAAGCGAATTTAAACGTATTTGTTTCATCCACTGAAGAAATTAAAATGTTCTAAGTTGCACGGGCAACGCCGGGCTATAATGCTAGTATATAATAGAGGAGAATAAACAGCATTTACGGCCTGAAGATGCTTTGTAGTGGATATCGATTGGTCAGTAAACAGCTGTGCAACATTCTTTAACACACACATTATATATATATTTTAATCATTTCACCCGGAGCAAGGCAGAAATGCCACTGATGTGCAGGGGGCTACATAACTGTAAAAAGAGTAATTAGAAATGAATGAGGAGTACAAACTAGTTAGAAAGGAACAAAAGAAAGCTGAGAAAGCAGGTGCGATGACAGATACATAGGTGGAGAGAAAGGGAAGGTTATACAGGGGTGAGGAGAGAGCTAGAGTCCAGTGGTTAGTAGATGAGTATTGACTTTGCATTTAAATTTCTGGAGGTTGTAGCCGTCAGGAAAGCAAGAATATGGGAGCGAGTTCCACAGGCGGGAAGTGCGAGAGAAGAAGCTGCAGGAGTAGAATTGTCGTCTGCATTTGGCTAACTTGACTGTGAATGGGTGGGACCCAGTTGCCAGTCTGGTTGCACGAGTAAACACCTGTTGAGGAGACACCAGTGACTTAAGTTCGTCCGAGCAGAAGCCATGAAAGTATTCATAGAACAAAGGGAGGCCACATTTCGACGATGGGGAAGTGGCTGCAGTCGAGCCGCTAGATCAGTACCTATCACATTACAGACTCTCCTTTGGAGCCTGTCAAGAACACTGAGGAGAACGGCAGGGGCACCTGACCATAAATGGCAGCAGTACTCCATACACTCCATGCACGGACGGATGGTTGACTTGTATATATGCAGGATGGATTCAGGCGGAAAAAACATCCTGGATCGACATAGTGACTCAAACATCTTAGCAGTAGATTTTGCTATGGATTCAATATTAGTGGTTCCATTTGAGGTCTGGGGACAGGGTAAGTCTGAGGAGGAGTAGTGTATTGCTCTCCGGGAGAATCGCTTGGTCCATGCTTATGGGAGGCAGGAGAGGTTGCCTGTAATGGTTGACAGACAGCAGCTTGGTCTTAGACGAATTGAAGTTGACAAGCCACTTCTTGTCCCAGTTCACCACAGAGTGTAGATCCCGTTCAAGGTCAGCAGCGAGATTATGTCTGTCCGCCACGACAGGTTTCTTACTGGTGCGGGAGTATATTGTAGTGTCATCTGCGTAGATGCCTACTTGGGACTTGATCTCATCTGGGAGGTCGTTGATGAAAATAAGGGAGACCGTCGGGCCCAGGATAGAGCCCTGTGGGACACCAGCATTCGTGCTGTGGGATGAAGAGGCACGCCCATTCAAAACGACCTTCATTTTGCGGTTATTTAAAAAAGATTGGATTAGGTCAATCAGGCGACCGGTAATACCGTAACCCCGTAGTTTGCATAGGAGGCCAGAGTGCCAAACCCTGTCTAAAGCCTTGGAGATGTCCAGAGCAACTGCGCGAGCCTCGTCAGACTCATCAAGGGCCTGTAGCATGTACTCCGTTACGGTTGTTAGCAGGTCAGCCGTGGACCTGGCAAAGAGGAAGCCATATTGCCTGTCAGAGAAGAGTTTGTGGGCAGTGAGATGATGAACTATTTCAGCATTGATTATGGCCTGGAATACTTTCCCGAATATCGGTAGAAGACTGATAGGGCGATAGTTGGATGGGTCCTAGGGTTCACCACAATTCTTAAATACGGGAACGACTGAAGAGAACTTCCAGCATGCAGAAAAGCAGGAAGTAGAAAGGCAGTAGTTAAACAGTTTAGAGAGGACAGGGGAAAGTTCAGGAGCACACCTCTTAAGGACTATCACCGGGATTCCATCGTCTCCACTCGCCTTATGGGGGTCGAGTTTTGAAATTACTCGGGATACTACTGTCAGGGTAATATATACGTCGTGCAGTTTGGCCTCAGTTCTAACAGGGAAGTCGGGTGGGTGTACTCCGGACGAGTCAAATGTGGAGTTGGATGAGAATCTGCGGGCAAAGCACTCAGCTTTGTCCGCAGATGACGTGAGAACCTCAAATTCATGGATTAAAGGAGGTATTGAGGATTTTCTATTGTTGAGCACTCGTTTGCAAATACTCCAATAGTCCTTGGAGCCGAACTTGCGGTCAGCTGTGCGCTGTCGTATTCTCTCAGCAAATAACCGTTTGGCGTCATTTAGGGTTCTCTTGCACTCATTGCGAGCAGATATGAACAGGCGCCTATTGTGATCAGATGACTGTCTCCGGAATAGACGGAAGTAATGGTTCCTGTAGGCAATGGCGGCTGAGCAGGCCGGAGAGAACCACGGAGAGGAATGAGGTTTTAAGCAATACTTCCTGGTGGGTATGAAGGCATCAATGCCAGCTTTCACCCATGACCAGACCTCAGAGGCACAGTCATCAACTGATAGGTCGAACACTTTTCCCCAAGGGACGTCGCAGAGGAAATCGCGAAAGGCATCCCAGTCAGCTTTTTGGTAGAGGTAGGAGGTCCTATAGGTAGGGGGCTCCTGGGGGGAGTGAGATTGAAAGAAATACTGAGAGAGACTACAGCGTGGTCGGAGTTGCCGAGAGGGCAAAGCT
Source organism: Ascarosepion bandense (assembly GCA_037127315.1). Taxonomy (NCBI): domain Eukaryota; kingdom Metazoa; phylum Mollusca; class Cephalopoda; order Sepiida; family Sepiidae; genus Ascarosepion; species Ascarosepion bandense. The sequence goes on along the minus strand of JBBBDQ010000159.1, from coordinate 1,522,303 downwards.
GCGAGATTTGACAGGCGTCAGGCGCAGAGGTGAAACATATATCTAGTAGTGAGGAATGACCCGAGGGAGTGCTTGGGAAACAAGTGGGGAAGTCCACCACTTGCGTAAGGGATTGGGAAATAGCGAAGTTCATGGCGTGAATGCCCGCTGGATCAGTAACGGCGTTTTCAAGCCACTCAGAGTGATGGGCATTGAGGTCTCCAAATACAAATATGTGGGCGAATGGGTGGTAGGAAATAGCCTTATCTATGTCGTAAGCAATGCTATCTAGTAGGGAGCAGTCAGGAGAGGATCCCTCCTCTCCTGACTGTAAAGAAAGGAAACGGTAAAGAAAGAATAGGTAACTAACCGAACTGAGGAGAGACAGGCGGAGACATATGTATTGGTGGTCAGTAGATTCAAGTGAAGTCACCCTAGCTATGTGGAGGTGTTCGCTGACGTAGACACCCAGCCCATGCATGTGGACAGTGGAATCCTTCCTTAAGAGGGGAAGATAACCAGGGATGGAGAGGTCAGAGGAGGGAATAGCTGAGTTGAGGTTAGTTTCGCAGAGCGCAAGGATGTCCGGGGACTTTTCATGCAGGAACGCTTCTACACAAGGAAAGTTAGTACGAATGCCCTGGATATTAGTGAAAGAAAGGTTAATGGGTTTAGGTGGTTTGATTCTAACTGGTTTAGGGTCATTTCTGATTTGTTTCGTCATGTTTTTGTTTATAGAAAGGGACCTAGAATACAGGCGGTCATTATCCACGATCTGTGCGGGAAGGAAACTGGCTAGGGCTGCAACAAGGTGTGGCCTCAGGGTTGCCCACTGAAAGCGCTTGCAGGGACACCTATCCATGCGCGACATGGCACTACAAGAACCCCGATATTATACAACTGTTGATCAGAGCAGCCGCTCTTGACGCTACGTAAGAGTTAGGGCTCCTACCTACCAGTCGGAAGCAGCAACCAGGAAACTGCCAACCCGGTACCCTCACAGTGATGAGCCGTTGCCACCAACCGGCCAGATCGCAGGAAATTCACAGAAGCACCAATACCTAGCTCTGAAGAGAGAAGAGAAAGCCGGAAACCACATCCTAAACAGGAAACAAGGGGCAAGCCTCTACTCCAGTTCAATAGACGTGGGAGGAGTATGGACCGGGCAATAGTGTGATCTATCTACTCCAATTTAAAAAAAAAAGAAAAAAAATTCCACGACTGGTGAGTTGACTAAGTTTTAACTTAAAGTCCAAATAGAGCATAAACGCCGAAAAGATTAGTAAAAAATTAAAATGCATAAATAAGAAACGATTTCACATACCACACCGGATTATCCCAGGAAATTTGAATTAAGAAATTTATATCTTCAACTCTTGTCTTTTCCCGAAAATTAAAAGCTGGCTAGGCTGCCTGTCCGTGTACAAAGCAAACGAACGAATTTGAAGAAAAGACCATCTACGAAACTTAGAGATTTCGCAGGGTTGGGGGAGAGGGAGGTCAACTGCCCAGTAACGGCCGCTATATATATATATATATATATATATATATAATGCAGTACACTAAATCTAAATCTGACGATCCGTTGTGTGAAACCGCGGTCAGTGGTGGCTCTATTTTAGATTTAGTGTACTTCATTTTTTGCTCTGCTTTCGTACAGAGCACTTTGCTGTTAAGGTTTCGTCGTGTTTTTTTTTTCTTTCATACAAGCACTAGACGTATTGTTCTTGTGCGCGGTTTGCTTCTTTTTTTCTTCCCCATTATTTAACCTACGAGGAAGTCCTCTTTGGGTTATTTGACGATTTAAGTTACTGTTAAGTTAGCATTGTATTTTCGGATGTTTAGTCTGTAATTATTACTGCTGCCTTATTGTAATTAAGTATATATATATATATATATATATATATATATATATATATATATATATATACACACACACACACACTATAGTCATCCGCAGACAGATCTGTTTCACTGTATCACAGCTCATCTGTACGGCTTAGACTCCGTTCGCTTCCTAACCCAGGACTGAAACCCGACCGAATCGGCGTCAGTCGGCGATTCTACCCCTAGGCCACGTCCGGCAGAAGAAGGCAGGCTTTTTAGCGCGTATGAACACACCATTGTGTGTGTGTGTGTGTGTGTGTGTGTGTGTGTGTGTGTGTGTGTGTGTGTGCATGTGGAGATACTTGTGTCAACAACGAGCGGCGACAGTCTTTTCCATGCTTGAAAGCAACTCTTCTTTTTATGTCGATTGGACTGTGGCTGGACTTTTTATATGTCAGTGTTCACATTTTTTACACATAACGTGTAAGAATATATCTCAGATATTGAGAATTTCTACCCTATAGGTATAGCATACCTTAGAACTATCTTGTATCATACTCACACACACATCCCCCTAATGAGTAGAGGAAGTTATTACAGGAGGGTCCGTCTACGAAACTCTGGAGTCGGGATAATGAAGGTAACACCAATGAGCTAAGTGACAGCATCTCTGTTTCTATTAACTCTCTTTCTCTCTCTATATATATATATAGAGAGAGAGAGAGAGAGAGTGTGTGGATGACGAATATATATATATATATATATATATATATATATATATATATATCTCAGTGTAACCCTGATATAAGAGAGTTGTCGGGACTGTATAAAATTCTCTTATATCCGGGTTTGTTCTATTTTATATAAAAACATTACCACAGGCTCTAATTTGGAACCAGAGATAACATCTCTTATATCCGAGTTTCTCTTATATCCGGGTCTCATATATCCGGGTTATAATATATATATATATATATTCGTGCAACATTTCTTTTTAACATCTTTCATCAAATACTGCCGACAAGGAAGATTTTATTAATTATTAATTTTTCCAACATCCTCTCGTTTTAACTTTTTGCCAGAGTAAGGGAGTATAATAATTTTCCATAATTTTTATTGCACAAAGCACTCTCGGCAACTTCTATAGCGATATTCAAAGGTGCGTAGTCTCGAGTGTGTCTGTTATTTTCCCCTCATGTCTTGCCTGTTACGTTGTAACTTATTTTTGTGTTGCTTTGAATAGGAGCGTTCATCCCGAACCTTTAAATGTTGCGTGCGGCTTAAATTCGCGTGAGCTTCTTTCTATTTTAAAAAAAAAATGAACACTCCATTTCCACTGTTAAATAATGTGAGATTGAAGATTTTTGATATACAGGGACTCTCTAATAAACGAGATGTCTCTGATAATGTGATTTATATAGAATTTTAGTGCTTTTGTCCAGAATTTTTCTTAAGGATTCTTGTAAATTATGGGTTGAGAGATACTTTTTAATTATAGCACTTTGGTTTGATGAGTGACACGTGAAGCGTCTTTCAAAAAGATGGTAGTTCGTCAGATATAGATAATTGATTTGCGGCAAGAAACACAGCTTTGTAGTGGGCAGTGAAATTCATGCACTACATTGGCCATCGCTAGTTTCGATTTGATGGGGTTATTTTGATTAGTAACAACAAAGTTTACCGTCTTCCATTTTCTGTAATATAAATCTTAGGTGTTTTTCGGGAATATGTTGTTTAATGATTTTTCGTAAAGCGAATTTGTTCTGCTTATGATTATTGTGCATCTGGTCGTAATAAAATATATTAATGCTTTATGGTATTTTTAATACTGATGCCATGTATTTTTTGTAAGAATAATCTTATTTGTTTACTAGCAGTATAGCCCGGCGTTGCTCGGGTGTAATGAAAGTTTTAAAACTAATCCATAGTCCTGGAGCTCAGACTCTTTGGACGTTGGCAAGAAAGACTAAAAAGCAATAGTTGTTTCCAGTTAAAGCGAAACCGTAGACTGAAAGAAAAATGAATGGACATAAGTCAAATTTTGATTTCCTGGTATCGATATCAAATAAGTTTTTCGTCGAGAACTGCAACCTTGAAATTTCTGAATATCGTTTCTTATGTCTTTGTCTATGAGTGCATCAAATTTGATTAAAATCGGACCACTCCTTCGATTTTTTCGATTATCGATTTTCGATATTTATCGGGGGTAACTCGACACAAAACCTAGCTAAGAACACTCGCAGACGCTTATAGTACAACTGTGTAAATTTTCAAGAAAATCGGTTCAGCAGTTTCGGAGTCTATTGGTAACGGATATATATATATATATATATATATATATATATATACACACACACACACACACACACAAAGTTTCATTTATAAATACATAACGATGAAGTTGGGAAATTATTGTTGACTGTCGTTTGTTTTATGTTTTTAGTTCGCTCACAGATATTTTTGGGGAAGAGGAATTTTGGTGTGCACTATTTAAGAAATTTTGTTATCACTGGTATCCTATATCGTTCCGGTCATTGGTTATTATAGCTTAGAAAACAAAAGTTTGTACTGGTGAGATTTTTTTTATACGTGTAAATACTTTGGATGTTAGTTCTATATATATATATATATATATATATGGGATTTTGTTAGTAGCCACTAGTTCATATGTAAATTTTATAATTGAGTTTTTCAAAAGATGATTTTAGGTTTATAATTTTGTCCTTACTTATATAAACAAAAACGTCATCGTCGTACCTTGTGTAATTTTCTGGTTGTTTAAACACCTTGTTTCAATATTAGACATATAAAGGTTAGTGAAAGCAGGACCTAATGGGTTTCCCATTACGACGCCATTATTTTTGGATGTAGGTATTGCCATTGTGATCATAAAATAGGGTTTTCGTGGTACAGCCGAGGAGTTGCTGGTCCAATTTTTGGAGGAGAGATTGACGGGTGTTTGTAGTTACAGTCATAAATTAAGTTTATTGTTTCTTTCACTGGGTCGTTAGTAAAATGATTTTCAACATTGAGCAAAGCTAGTGTAGTAACTGTGGGATTTGTTGCCTTTAAGATAGAGGGGAATTGATTTATTGATGCGATGCTGTAATTGTTGGTGTTTATGAAGAAATAATGTTACTGGCGCTTTTTGATAGCTGGTATACAGGTGTAGGTATTTCGGTAAAGATAGATCGGAGGGAAATACCTGTATAGATATCCAAGTTGGTAATCACCGACAATCTTGATTTTAAGATACCGATCTCGCTGTGAACAGTTTATTTACGAAACTTCTTTTAATAATTCTGTGGAATTTTCCCTTAAGTTAGTGAATTTTGTTGTTTTATCTTGTATAGATTGTAATTTTTGATTGTAATGCTGTCAGTTGAAACTACATAGTTATTGGTTTTATCAGTGCGTCCAATGAAAATATTGATATTGTTGTGTAACTTTACAGCAGCTGATTTGGGTGTGTTGTTGCAACAGTGCAACCTGCAAATTAGCTAAAGCAAATACATATATCAAGCCTTTGAGATTTCACTCGCCTGATCGCCTCAGTCGATTAAAAACGTAATTGGGCGATTAAAGTTTATTGCTTTACTCGCTCGCGGTCGATTAAAAATCCCGTAATGAAACGTGTCCCTTCAAATATACATAAAAAAATCTGATTTCTTTTCCAACCCAAAAGAATGCCATTGAAGATTCACAAGTTACTTAGAATGACATACAATGACATTAATGAACTCTTTGGTCTCGCTTTTATCGTCCAGGTCAGTGGAAACATTCGTTTAATTAACGCTTCCAGAGTGGAGCCAATATATATACATATATACTAAATAGAAATACATAAAAAACATAAATAAAAAGTTTTGCAACTAAGAAACGAATACAAATAAAAATGTTTTTAAAATACTATAGCAGCCATAAATGACAAAAGTGACAAGTGAGGCGGCAATGCAAGTAAACACTGCACAAGTAATTGGTGAATTGTTTTCGGCGTAAGCGAATAGCTTATATAGATTAAAACATGCGAGAGCATTTATATATAACATGAAAATTGAATAAATACAATAAAAGAAATAGATAGAATAAATGAGACGAATAATTATCATAGTACGTCAATTTGTTTTCTGTTTTTACTTGCTACACAAGCTAAAGCAACCAGGATAAAGACACGCCAAAATCTATCTATCTATCTATCTCTGACAGCCTCCTCATATCTATCTATCTATCTCTGACAGCCTCTTCATATCTATCTATCTATCTCTGACAGCCTCTTCATATCTATCTATCTATCTCTGACAGCCTCTTCATATCTATCTATCTATCTCTGACAGCCTCTTCATATCTATCTATCTCTGACAGCCTCTTCATATCTATCTATCTATCTCTGACAGCCTCTTCATATCTATCTATGTTTGTTCCTCCCTCCCTTTCTATCTGCCTAATCTATCTATCTGTTTGTTCCTCCTTCCCTCTCTATCTGCCTATTCTATATATGTTTGTCTGTTTCTCTATCTATCTATCTATCTATCTATCTATGTTTCTACCTACCTCCCACTCTCTCTATGTTATTTGTTTCTCCTTCCCTTTTTCATTATCTATCTATCTATCTATCTATCTTTGTTCCCCACTCTATATCTACTTATTCTATATATCTTTATCTGTTTCTCTATCTATCTATCTCTGTTGGTTCCTCCCTCTCTCTTTCTATCTAGGTATGTTTCTACCTACCTCCCTCTCTATGTTGTCTGTTTCTCTTTCCCTCTCTCATTACCTATCTATGTTTTTTCCTCCCTCCATCTCTATCTACCTATTCTGTATATCTTTATCTGTTTCTCTCTCTCTCTCTCTCTATATATATATATATATATATATCGGTTCCTCCCTCTCTCCCTTTTTGTCTTTTTCTCCCTTCCTCCCTCTCACTTTATCTATCTATCTATCTATGTTCTTCATTTGTCTGCATGGAATAACCTCTTAATTGTGTAATTGCTGTTCTCAGATGAGTCCGAGCCATGGGCAAATAGTTAAACCTTAAACTGAGGTAAAAAAACCAAACAAACAAACAAACAAACAAAAAAATTATTTAAAAATTTATAATAAAAATAACTGCAATATATTTTCATCATACAAAATTAACAGCAATATATTTTTATAAAAAATTGCCAATAAATGTAATTACTAATGCTCCCAAGAAAATTAAATTTCGTCATTAAATGACCCATAAAGAGTTAATATGCCGCTAAACTAATAAAAATCTATCTAAGTCGGTTCATTTCTGATCTATCTATTCCTTTTACAATTCTTTTCTTATCTATCTATCTATCTATCTATCCCTTTTACAATTCTTTTCTTATCTATCTATCTATCTATCTATCCCTTTTACAATTCTTTTCTTACTATCTATCTATCTATCTATCCCTTTTACAATTCTTTTCTTACTATCTATCTATCTATCCCTTTTACAATTCTTTTCTTACTATCTATCTATCTATCTATCTATCTATCTATCTATCCCTTTTACAATTCTTTTCTTACTATCTATCTATCTATCTATCTATCCCTTTTACAATTCTTTTCTTACTATCTATCTATCTATCTATCTATCTATCTATCTATCTAACTAAAAACGAATTTATGTCATCTGATATGCTAGTGCGCTATTGATTCCCGCCAGTAAATACCAATGACTTCAATTTCAATCGAATTTAATGTCAGTAAGAGACATTTGTGCTAAGAGGAGTTGATCTGTTGTGACCCCAATATGTAACGGGCTCACTCGAAGAGGACCAAAATAGCATTTCCAGTCGGGGGTCATGCCATAGCATCAACAGTGCTATGCGCATTAGACGGTTGACCAGTAAAGTAATCTCAGAGCGATCATCTGCAGAATCGGGCCTCGAAATATTCAACATGTAACCAGCAAGACAGTTCAGTTGAATATAGGGAATTGTGCACACGCGAGACTAATTACGATAGGAAAGTACAACCGAGAAAAGGAAACTGAGAGACTCTCAAATTCTCACGAGAAGATCAACGTTCAAAGAAAGCTTCCGAAGCCTCACACCCTCACACCGGCAAAGTCCAGAAGTTAATAAACAATTTTATGTATGAAAAATTTAGTCTCGTAGTCCTACTCAGTTAAGTGCCATACCTGATGCACGTATAAGCGATTATGTATCGAAGGAGACATGACTAACTGAGCAGAGGCTTTTCTCGAAGTAGGTTGCCATTACATTCTGCGATAGACCGGTTAACCCATTGCGAAGGGAGAAGTGAGGGATTAATACATTTTCCAAAGGTATTTTCGCGTAAGTGAATGCAACGAATTTAACTCGATGTCGAACTCGGCTCTATAATATCTCCTTCCGAGCCGATATCCATTGCACCACAACGCACATCCTATAACTTGTTACGAAAATCACGTTACGTTAGGGAAACAAAATGAAAACGTGTTAATGCGAGCCCAGTTGGATTTACACCAAACATTCTGTTCCTGTTAAAAATCTTTCTTTCTTTCTTTCAGTTTGTATTTTCTTTTACTTTCTTTCTTTCACTTTGTATTTTCTTTTTCTTTCTTTCATTTTCTTTTTTTCTTTCACTTTGCAATTTCTTTTTCTTTCTTTCTTTCACTTTGCAATTTCTTTTTCTTTCTTTCTTTCACTTTGCAATTTCTTTTTCTTTCTTTCTTTCACTTTGCAATTTCTTTTTCTTTCTTTCTTTCACTTTGCAATTTCTTTTTCTTTCTTTCTTCACCCTTCCATTTCATTTTCTTTCTTTCTTTCTTTCTTTCTTTCCGTCCCTTTGTATTTTCTTTTATTCTTTCTTTCCTTCTTTCTTTCTTTCCCTTTGTATTTTCTTTCTTTCTTTCCTTCTTTCCCTTTGTATTTTCTTTCTTTCCTTCTTTCTTTCCCTTTGTATTTTCTTTCTTTCCTTCTTTCTTTCCCTTTGTATTTTCTTTCTTTCCTTCTTTCTTTCCCTTTGTATTTTCTTTCTTTCTTTCTTTCACTTTGCATTTTCTGTTTTTCATTTTTTCGTTCCTTCACTTTGCATTTTCGTTCTTTCTTTCTTTCCTTTTTCTTTATGTCTTCACCCATCTTTCCTTCACTTTGTATTTTCTTTCTTTCTTTCTTTCTTCACCTTTCTTTCTTTCACTTTGTATTTTCTTTTACTCTTTCTTTCTTTTTTCACTTTGTATTTTCTTTCTTTCTTTCTTTCTTTCTTTCTTATCCTATTCCTTCTATCTATCTATCTGATGGGACCATTTTTAAACATGATTCAATTTATCGTTACTGATATGCTCTGCTGCAATATCCCTGTGTCAAGATAAGCAGTTATTAGCAAGTAACATAAAACCCACATTTTAACCGAAGATTTTTCTTTCTTAAGGCGATTTTAGACTTGGCCATGTTTAAAGATTCCCTAAAAAAGTGCTGAACCGCTATGTAATATAACTCTTTCTATATGACAGGGGATGTTGGACAACATCTGTACATATAAACCGGGAGACATGTAACAAAAGAGATATAGTTCAACAGAAGGATATTGAGTATATCATTGATAGGGCATGTAAGCAACGAGAAATTTTATAGAAAAATCAAAAGAAAAAGTACACTTAGAATCAGAACGAAATAACCGAAATATCTGAAAGAAATAATGAGGAAAAAGGCTTGGAGAATTTGATACACACAAGACATATTGAAGGCAAGTGAGACAAAAGGAAACAGCAAACAACTTTATTTTTTACTGATTTTTACACAAGTTCCAAGAGCCACTCAAGTTAGAAAGGTTGTTGTATGAGCGTAAAAAAGGGCAAGAAGTGAAGTTGTTGAGGCGATGCAGAAAAGATAGCAGTTACTCTAGACTTTAATAGGACAAGATAGATTTAGTTAACATTTCAAAGTTCAGTCGGAGATGTTAGACGTATGATGTGTAAATAAAAGGGGTCGGAAACACGATCCAAAACAGGAAACGAGAAATAAATCTGTACTTGAGTCCAAACGATCAGGGAATAGTGTGAGCCGGACGATAGGTTAAGCTATTGGCGGAGGAAACAATAATTAGTGAATAGAATTTCAGATTTCAGGCGTAGACGTCAGAAGGATAGAGTAGGCTTTAGAAGGACCCGGATACCCAATCCTAAGCAGGAAACAAGGCATAAATCTCTACTTCAGTCCAAAATATCATGGAGGAGTGTGAACTCACCTAAAAATTTTTTTAAATCGATAGCAGAACAGGGAATGCAAAAAATAGCCAAGAAACATACGAAATACAAAAGATAGGAAATTGTGGAGATCAACGCTCACCAACGTCCTTAAGAAACTTAGCATATACAAAAGTCAGTCAGTTAAGTTCCATACGTGAAACACGCTTGGGCGATCATGCCTCCAAAGAGACATGACTGATTGGACAGAAGATTATCCCGCAGTAGGTTGCTATTGCTTGCTGTGGTAGACTGGTTGCCAGCCAAGACTATAGAACCCAATCTGTCCCGTTATTTAACCCGTAACTGGAAGGAAGAGACGGATTAATACCTTTCCCAAGGGTATTTCGCGTAAGTGAATGCAATGAATTCAAATGGAATTCGAACTCGGCCCCCCTATTTCTCGTTCCAAGCCGATATCCACTGCACCACAACGCACATACAAAAGGCAACGCTAAATATAGCTTATAAGATGAGTCAGTAAATGAAAGAGATGACTGAGTGAGATTTTCGTTTCTTGCCGGAACAAGCGTAAGTTGTTTGAATTATTAATCTTTTATGAGAGATTTGTCCAAAAGGGTTTGAGAAATAATAATCTTTGTCGGCTTAAAAATGGATAAATAGATTTTCTACCTGAATTCTAAGGAATGAGGTTTGATCTGCCAAAAACTCACAAAAATATTTCTTAAAAATAGACTAGAATAAATATTGGACATTTAATAATTGATTATGCAACCTTACAAAAACCGATATAAGTGATTACCACTTATTATTTCGGCAAGAAAGAAGCCAAATTTTCTTTTAAAGTCAGCTATGATTTTACAAGCCAATAGTAGGAGTATCAGTGAAGTGCTATACGTGATACTCGCTTGAGCGATCATGTCTCGAAAGAGACATGACTGACTGGGCAGAATATTTTGCTGCAGTAGATTACCATTGTTTTCTTTGGTAGACTGGTTGCCAACCAAGGCTATAGAACCGAATCTGTCCTATTTAAACTATAGCTAGAAGAAGAGACGGATTAATACCTTTCCCAAGGGTGTTTCCGTGTAAGTGAATGCAATGAATTCAATTGGAATTCGAACTCGGCTCTCCTAGTTCTCGTTTCGAACCGATATCCACTGGATCACAACGCACACCCACCAAGTAGGAGTATCTTTTTCTATGTGCCCTGTTCCTTCAGGACGTAGGTGATCATGGTTCTCCACATTTCCCTATTCCTTGTGGATCTTAGTATGTTTGCTCCTGTTGCACCTCGCAACCTCCGTTCCGTCATCCACCTGATCAGTCCCTGCAAATATGTTATCCGCTGCTTTCCTCTCTCTTTTTCCTTCTATCTGGCCAGTCAGTATCAGGTTCTCCAAGATCTTCCTTATTGCATGTCCCAGGAACCTCAGTTGTCTCTTCCTGATGTTCAGTATTAATTGCCTTTTTGTTGCCATTCTTTCCAACACCTCATTGTTGCTTGCATGCTCAATCCACGATATCCGCAGCATCCTTCTGTAGAACCATATTTCCGCTGCTTCAAGTTTTGTGCTCATTTTCGATGATATTGTTCAACATTCACTGCCGTTTTGAAGAACTGACATCACATAGCAATCCAGCACTCTTTTCTTTGTTTCTAGTGAAATTTTCTAGTGTGTTAGGAGTATACACAGACAATTTCCTCTTGGTAAACTATTTTTTTAAGAAAAATTTCAAAAACATGGAGTGTGTATTGTACCGAGAATTGCATAACACTGAGCCTTAGGTAGGCGAAGTAATGCAAGCGCCGCCGGGGGTCGGAGCAATAATCGTCAAACACGAAGCTGCTGGGAAACACTCAGGCTGTCAGGCACGGCCCAGTCGGAGTCAGATATACCAATTCGCGGGTTCGATCCTAATATCGAAGAGACACGAGTTGCATAGTTCGTAAGTCGACGACAACCGGTATAAACGAAATGACATTTTCTCGAAAACAGACTGCGCTCTGTCAAGCTACAAGCATAGTGTTTTCGGAAGCAAGTTATTCCTCTGTCAAGCAAATGGATGCAAGCAATGTGTCATGGGAATCAAGTTATCCCTCAGCTGGTGTTGGCGTGCGTTTGAAGAGTGGCAATATTACTTGGTGATTTCTAAAAAAAAAAAAAAAAAGAAGACACGGTATTTGTTCGTAATCGAAAAAAAAATCTGTTGTAATCTCAGTCCAGAGGATATGAACATGAAAAAAAAAAAAAAGAAAAAAAAAAGACTTTCCTAAGAGACGCCGTATTTCTGTGAATCAAAATTTATAAATTAGTATTAGTGAAATAAACCGTACAGTAACCCCAAATCCGAATTGATTCGATTCTGCTCCTCCTCGGTCTCTTGAGACAAGCCGTCTGAAGTGATGCGACTCTCTGACAGATGAGAGTCTGCCGTGTCAACTGAGTATTTCTATGTAACAATTCATTTGATTAACAAATAATCTGTCTTCGAGAAAGAAAGAGGAAATATGATTCAAGATGAAAAGAATAAAGCACACAAAAACACATTTGGGAGACAGATCATCAGATAAAAACGAAGGCAAGTTGACGTGACAGGGTTATATTAGGAAACTAGACATTTAGCAGCGATTTGATTCTTTAGGTCACAATTAGAGACCCGGATCTTGGAAGTTGGGGGAAAAAATTGAGAAAGAAACTGTATCAGACCTAATAAATAAAAAAATATTAAGTGTGTGCAAAAGTCTCCAGCAGACACCCAGCTAAAAACAACCAGCTTATGTGAATTCAGTCTTTATTTTTTAAAAAGAGAAAAAAATAACTTTTACATGTAGATATTAAAACAGAAAAAATAACATTTTTAACACATTAGCTGAACCATTCAGTTAATATACTTAATGAATTTCGAACTAGTCGTTCTTTCTATGGATTAATCTACCTACCGATCGTAAGCATTTCATTATCTATCCATCTATCTAACGTACTCTTCACATTATCTAACTATATATTTTTCTATCTATCGATATATATAACGTAATCTTCACATTAACTATCTATTTAACGTAAGCTTCTCATTATCTACATATCTATCAATTTTCTAACTTAATCTTTTCATTATCTATCTATCTATCTATCTATCTAACGTAATCTCCTCATTATCTATCTATCTATCTATCTATCTATCTAACGTAATCTTCTCATTATCTATCTAACGTAATCTCATTATCTATCTATCTATCTAACGTAATCATTTCTCTGTTAATCTTATTCTAACGTAATCTTCTCATTATCTATCTAACGTAATCTTCGTATTATCTATCTATCTAACGTAATCTCCTCATCATCTATATATCTAATTCTTTTCATTATCTATCTAATTATTTTCATTATCTAATTCTAATTTTATTTTCGTTAACTATATATCTATTTTCATTATCTATCAATCTAATTATTTTCGTTAACTATATATCTATTTTCATTATCTATCAATCTAATTATTTTCGTTAACTATATATCTATTTTCATTATCTATCAATCTAATTATTTTCGTTAACTATATATCTATTTTCATTATCTATCAATCTAATTATTTTCGTTAACTATATATCTATTTTCATTATCTATCAATCTAATTATTTTCGTTAACTATATATCTATTTTCATTATCTATCTATCAATCTATCTATTTTCCTTAACTATCAATTTTCATAATCTATCTATGTAATGCTTTTTATAATCTATTTTCATAATCTATCTATTTTCATGATCTATTTTTCTTCATAATCTATCTATTTTAATTATCTATCAATTTTTCTTCATAATCTAATTCTTTTTATTACCTATCTAACTCTCGACTTCTTTTCATTACCTATCTATATATCTATCTACCTACTTCTTTTCATTATCTATCTGTATATCTATCTACCTACTTCTTTTCATTAACTATCTGTATATCTATCTACTTCTTTTCATTAACTATCTATCTATCTATCTACTTCTTTTCATTAACTATCTATCTATCTATCTACTTCTTTTCATTAACTATCTATCTATCTATCTACTTCTTTTCATTAACTATCTATCTATCTACTTCTTTTCATTAACTATCTATCTATCTATCTATCTATCTACTTCTTTTCATTAACTATCTATCTATCTAATTCTTTTCATTATCTATCTAACTAATACTTTTCATTATGTATCTATCAATCTGTCTATCTAACAAATATTTTCATTATCTAACAAATATTTTCATTATCTAACAAATATTTTCATTATCTATCTATCTATCTATCTATCTATCTATCTATCGTAAACTTCTCATTATTTATTTATATATTTATATATCTATCTTTCGTTACCTATCTAGCTATCGGAATCTTTTCGTTATCCATCTATCGTAAACTTTTCGTTATCTTTTTTTTTTTTTAATCATCTCACCCCAAGCAAGGCATTCCACTGCCACTATTGCGCATGGGGCTACATAGGGAATGGTAAAGAGAAGGAGTGGTTAGACATAGGGAATGACAGGAGGAAGGTGACAGATGAGTAAGGAGAGCGAGGATGAGGGTTGGGCAGATGGGAAGAGTGCTTGATAGAATGGGAGTAGGTTAGTGTGTTAGGAGGTGTCTATTGACCTTACAATTAAACTCCTGGAGATTGTAGCCGTCGGGGAAGCAATCGATTGGAAGAGAATTCCACAGTCGGGAAGTGCGAGGAAAGAAACTGTTGGAGTAGAAGTTACGGCTGCATTTTATCAGTTTCACTGTAAAAGGGTGGGATCTAGTTGCTAATCTAGTATCTCGTGCAAATTCGTATTTAAGGGGCACCAGTGATCTCAGTTCATCGGAGCAGAAGCCGTGAAAGTATTTCTAGAAGAGACACAGGGAAGCCACGTCACGCCGGTGGGAGAGAGACTGCAGGCGGTCTGCCAAGTCGGTATCTATCACATTACAGACCCTCCTCTGAACCTTATCGAGAAGCCCGAGGAGAACAGCAGGGGCACCCGACCAGATATGGCAGCAGTATTCAATGCACGAGCGGATGGTAGATTTATAAATGTGCAGGATAGATTTAGACGGAAAAAACTTCCGGGCCCTACACAGAGAACCGACTTTCATAGCAGCGGATTTAGCAATGGATTCGATATAGTCATTCCATTTGAGGTCCGCTGAAAGTGTGAGACCAAGGAGGCGTAGTGTTTTACTCTCTGGGAGGCAAGCCTGGTCCATGCTAATGGGAGGTAGGTGAGATTGTCGATGATGGTTAATTGAGAGTAGCTTCGTTTTAGAAGCATTAAAATTTACTAGCCATTTCTTACCCCAGTCCAATATGGATTGGAGGTCTTTTTCAATCTCGGCTGCGAGGTTAGCTTTGACGCCTACACCAGATTTTTGTTGGAGGCGAGAGTAAACTGTGGTGTCATCGGCGTACAAACCTATTTGGGTTCTTATGGAATCAGGGAGATCATTAATATATATCAGGAAGAGTGTAGGACCTAAGATGGAGCCTTGGGGGACACCTGCGTTTGTATGGTAGTTCTGAGAGGCATGTCCGTTTAATACCACTTTCATCGTGCGGTTAGAGAGGAATGACTGGATTAGTTCAAACAAATGTCGTTATACCATAGCTCCGCAGTTTACATAGAAGGCCAGCATGCCAAACTCTGTCGAACGCCTTAGATATATCCAATGCAACGGTTCGAGCTTCGCCATTCCTGTCGAGTGCCTGGTATATGTACTCGGTGATGGTCGTTAGCATATCAGCAGTAGACCTGGTGAAGCGGAAACCATATTGCTTGTCCGAGAGGAGCCTGTGTGCTGTGAGATGTTGAACCACCTCGGCGTTGATAATGGCTTCGAACACTTTGCCAAAGATCGGAAGAAGGCTGATAGGGCGGTAATTTGCAAGGTCAGAGGGTTATCCAGTGTTTTTAAATATAGGAACTACAGAGGAAGATTTCCAACAGACAGGAAAGCAGGAAGCAGATAGGCAGAGGTTGTAGAGCTTAGAAAGGAAAGAGGAGAGTTCAGGGGCACATTTCTTTAATACTATGTTTGGGATTCTGTCACCACCGCTCGCTTTGTGAGGGTCAAGTTTTAAGATTATCTTAGAGACTAGCGAAGGTGTAATGTGGACATCATTCAGTTGTGCCTCGGTTCTAGGTGAGAAGTCGGGTGTAAAAACTCCAGATGAGTCCAGACTCGAATTGTTCGAGAATCTGCGGGCAAGGCATTCAGTCTTATCTGCTGGGGAGGTGAGGACCTCAAATTTGTTGATTAGCGGGGGTATTGTGGACTTGCTCTTGTTAAGTACTCTTTTACAGAGTCGCCAGTAGTCTTTAGAGCCGAATTTAGAGCATGCTATGCGTTGCTTCATTCTGGCAGCAAACAACATCTTAGCTTCGTTAAGTATCCTTTTACACTTATTACGAGCTGAAGTGAAAAGGCGCATGTTTTGGTCCGACGCGTAGTTACGATAAAGTCGGAAGAAATGATTCCGGTGTGCAATGGCAGCCGAGCAAGCGGGTGAGAACCATGGAGACGAATGAGATTTAAGCTGGAATCTCCTAGCAGGGATGAAGGCATCGATGTCAGCCTTAACCCAGGAGGAGACCTCGGATGCACATTCTTCGATGGGAAGATTAAAGACGTTGTTCCAAGGGATGTCATAGAGGAAGTCTCGGAACGAATCTCAGTCTGCTCTTTGATAGCAGTAAGATATTCTACTTGTCTGGGTTTCATGGGTCGGGCGGGAGTGGAGTGAAATATTGACGGACACTACAGTGTGGTCATAGTTTCCAAGTGGGCAGAGTTGTCTGGTAGTGCAAGGGTCGGGGATGGAAGTGAAGCAGAAGTCTAGAAGTGAGTACTTCCGTTAGGGTTGTCGGAGAAACGCGTGGGGAACTCTCTGTCTATCGTAATTTTTTCGTTATCTATCTATCTTAAGTTTTTCGTTATCTATCTATCTATCTTAAGTTTTTCGTTATCTATCTTAAGTTTTTCGTTATCTATCTTAAGTTTTTCGTTATCTATCTTAAGTTTTTCGTTATCTATCTTAAGTTTTTCGTTATCTATCTTAAGTTTTTCGTTATCTATCTATCTATCTTAAGTTTTTCGTTATCTATCTATCTATCTTAAGTTTTTCGTTATCTATCTATCTATCTTAAGTTTTTCGTTATCTATCTATCTTAATTTTTCGTTAATTCTATCTATCTTGTTTTTCGTTATCTATCTATCTATCTTAAGTTTTTCGTTATCTATCTATCTATCTTAAGTTTTTCGTTATCTATCTATCTTAATCTTGTTTTTCGTTATCTATCTATCTATCGCTGTAGTTTCGTTATCTATCTATCTATCGCTGTAGTTTCGTTATCTATCTATCTATCGCTGTAGTTTCGTTATCTATCTATCTATCGCTGTAGTTTCGTTATCTATCTATCTATCGCTGTAGTTTCGTTATCTATCTATCTATCTTAGTCCATATATATATAGGCTTGCATTTATAAAAATGTTTCGTCATTTTTCTCAATCACTAAAAATAAGCCGTGTATATGCCTGGGTGACTGCCACAAGTTTAATCTATAAGAGCTATGAATTTGGTTTAAGTTTACGTCACATCAACTGGCGGTCTATGCATATATTACAGGAATTGGGAATCATGGAAAAGAAGGTCAAAATTACCTTAAAATGTCTCTTAAAGCGTAGATGTTAAAATGCCAGAAAGAAATAGGAGAATGCGGAACTAATTTGTAAAATAAGGTGAGTAGAAGAAT
Source organism: Ascarosepion bandense (assembly GCA_037127315.1). NCBI lineage: Eukaryota > Metazoa > Mollusca > Cephalopoda > Sepiida > Sepiidae > Ascarosepion > Ascarosepion bandense. The sequence continues at coordinate 1,504,557 of JBBBDQ010000159.1, read as the reverse complement.
GTTTTTTTCCTGAAGAATGATGATGTTTTCTAGGACAAAAAAACCTCCCTGTCCATTTTCTACTCTTCCTTCACTTCGCATCTTTTTCTTTCTCTACTTTACTCTTTTATTTTCTATAGCGCATATAGTTACTTATAATAGTCATTTTATAACAAGTTTGTAAAACCGAAAGTTCAAATGGTGACAGAATACACGTAGGAGAGAAGGTAAAAAAGGAGAATCTGAGGGAGTAGAGAAATGAAAAGAAAAAGATACAAAGGAGAGGAGGAGGAGGAGGCGTGAAGAAGTAATGAATGAAACATGAATGATGAGAAAAAAAGAGGAAAAGAACCATCATAGACAATCACTCTAATTAATATGGAACAGGCTAGCCTCCCAGAGAGTAAAACACTACGCCTCCTTGGCCTCACACACTCAGCGGACCTCAAGTGGAATGACGATATCGAATCCATTGCTAAATCCGCTGCTATAAAAGTCGGTTCACTGTGCAGAGCCAGGAAGTTTTTTCCGTCTGTCCATCCTACACACATATAAATCTACCATCCGCCTGTGTATTGAACACTGCTGCCACATCTGGTCGGGTGCCCCTGCTATTCAACTCGGGGTCCTTGACAAAATCTAACGGAGAATCTGTAATGTGATCGATACCGACTTGGCAGCTCGGCTGCAGTCGCTGTCTCACCGGCGTGACGTGGCTTCCCTGTGTCTCTTCTATAAATACTTTCACGGCTTCTGTTCCGATGATCTTAGATCACTGGTACCCCCTAGGTATGAATTTACACGAGCTACTAGATTACCAACTAGGCCCCACACTTTTACAGTGAAACTGATAAGATATAACCGCAATTTCTGCTCTAACAGCTTCTTTTCACGCACTTTCCACCTGTAGAATTCTCTTTCTTATACTTGCTTCCCCGACAGCAACAATCTCCAGGAGTCTAAACGTATGTTCCATAGACATCTCACACTAACTCGCATCCATTCTTCAAGCTCTTTTTCATCTACTCCACTCCCATCCACGGTATTCTCATCAGTCTATTACATTTCTCCTGACATTTCCTATAACTAACCTTTTTTCTCAGCACTTTCTCTTATGTAACCCCCTGCACAACAGTGGCAGTAGAATGCCTTGCTTGGGGTGAGATGATTAAAAAAAAATAAAAATAAAAAACCAAGAAGACAGCAAAAGAGAAAAGAAAGGAAAAAAGTTAAGGTAGAGATAGGAAGGAGAGGAAAGACAAGAAAAAAGGAATGAAAAAGAAAGAAACGAGTAAAAGATGAGAAACAACCTAATGAACGAGTAGTTTGCCTAGAAAGTAGTGTTAATCCTAAATGACACATATTCATGGCCTTGTGTCATGCTAATCTAAGGTAAATATTTAGTAAAAAGAAATGCTTATGAAATAACATTCTGATTTCCTTGTTGTAGAGTAGAATTTAGCAAACTATTTTCGTAGACGATTGCTGAATAAGTTATAACATCGTCACGACATCATCTATAGCTCGATCTCGTGCTTGGCAAATACGCTCATTGTTCCATAATGTGCCGACTCAGTTGTGCCACTGTGTTAGTTTCTACGACTGGTCTTCAGGCTAATACACCAAAGTTGCATAGTCTCTGTCTTTTAGTGAAAATCAGATCAGATATTTTTTCACAAGAAGAAATACTTTCTGATGGTAATAAATAAAAAAACGCGCATGGTCCGTATTGGCTACTATTATTGTCCCCACTAGGGAAAGTTTACCAGTGACGGAAAGGTTGAAATGAGTGAGAAAAACTCATCTATACTAGCAGTGCAGACAGATAACCTACGCAGCGAAGATTCTCACTGAAGAATTTTGAAGAAAAAAACTTTTTCTACCAGAAAACCGAGGATTCTTGATAATTCGTCAATTCACGGACCAATGGGAAAAGCACCGGCACATTATGCTTCTTTTCTTCATTTTTAATTGGGTTCGCGACCGTCAAATGAGTTGACATTCAGATTTCTGACAACCTGTGTGGCTGTTTATAAATTAGGAGGACTTTTCTTTCTTCCTAGTCCTTAATCTTAAATTATCTTTATTTTATACACACAGTGTCAGAAAGCAACTTCAGTTCCCACTGAGTGTTTTGCATATATAACCCATTAAATAATAATAATAAGGAATTCGAAAAACTGTCAAAATATAAAGACCTGGAAATTGAAATAGAAAAAAATGTGGAAATTGAAAACAAGTATCGTATCAGTGATAGTCGGTGCACTTGGAATGATAAAAAATGGAACAAAAAACACATTGGAAGAATCCCTGGAAATCCCAGCTCAAGAGATATACAAAAAATTGTTTTGTTAAGTACAGCCCACACATTAATGATAATTTTGTCTGTGTAACGCTAGGGATGTTAGGGAGATATAAAACAACATGAAATGGAGTCATAACAACACATCACGACCTGCTTTAGGTCTTCATGCAGACTTCGTAGGTAGTGCAACCATAGCAGAAATTGATTTATAATGAAAAATGACATAATAATAATAATAGACAAGACAAGAAAATGCTGCAATTAGGCGTGGTTTAGATCACACAGATTACATTTACTGCAAAGTGGAAAGGCTTCACCAAATAGAAACACCGTCAATACTTGCAGACCTGGTTATAAATCCGAATAATCTATATTTTTAGACACTGCATTTACCTTTTGATTTTAAGTGAGAAACCAAACCTCTAAGTATTTAACTTTCGAGCAAATCGGTCCGTGTCTTCCTTTTGTGACACTATTTGAAAGGCGCTATTAAACCGAGAAAAAACTAGAAGGTAGAAAAAACACTAATTTTCGATAGACTGAAGATATACTGATGACCAGACGAACAAACATAGAAGAAAATGGTAATAATTTTTATTTTCCTCTACCAGAGAGAGAGAAAAAAAGAGAACCATCTGGTTTTGCTCAAGACTGAGATAAGTGGCTGCATATTCTAAGGAGCCTTTCGAAATAAAAGATGATATTTTACGATCATTGAAAACGAGCGGCCGACTTAGATAATATTTTTGCTACCATTGTATATGAAGCAGCCTTTGGGTGCGAAATTCAGTCGATTGATGAAACTCACTTTTAAGAATAGACAGACTTACTAACGAAAATAGGAAAGAATAGCAATTATTTTTTTCTTCTGCAGAAATGCGATAAAACGCTTCAAATTAAGGGATTGTTCCTTTTTTGTCACTTGTTGGCCAAAAGGTTTAAAAAGATGAATCCCAGATGTGAAAACAACCACACACAAAGATACAACAAGAGTGAATTCTCGAGGGATAATTAAAATTTGGCCATTTGGGTTAGACCACGCCTATCCCCTGGGAGACCTGTTTGGTCAGATGACCAAATAGGAATTTTATCGAAGGCGGAGCACGTTCCTCGCATTTCAGGTAGTGATGGTGAAGGGCACTCACACAAAGCAGGAAGGGGACGGGTTTGCTCAGGTGACTAACAGGAGAAGAAGGTTCATATAGGGTTCCAAGTGGAGAGGAGATACTCCCTCATATTTGGGTATTTTCAGAGAGAGATCCCTAATTGGTTGTTTAGTGAACGTTGGCATTCCCAGAGCTCATCATACTCCACCCCAGCCCTCACGCAGGGGTCTATAAAAAGAACACCCAGTAGAGTCAGTTTGGCCGGCCACCGTGGACGACGACAAAATGCAGAGAGTATGCAGAAATGTGCAGACAAAAAACAACGGCAGACCAGAAGCGTGTACAGACCGAAGAGACCCGGATGAGACATGACACACGAGTTGATTCGACGGAAGACGTGAAAAGACACAGACCGAAGATCAGAGACCGGGGAGACTTGTGCAGACTGGAGAAGAGAGACTAGACCGCCGCTTCTCCTGATCTGATATGGTTCGCTACCCTGAAAAACCGATTTAAAGCTTTGTTCCAGAAGTCTCGTTAAAAAACAAGACAACAAACACTGTATCACGATAAAATGGAAGGGTTGATAGTTATTGCATGGAGAATACAGACCTGCTTGAACCATCTATAACTGTATTAACAACTTTCTATCCATGAATTGCATATAAATAATTTTCTTCTATCCAAGTTATTTTTTCATATGACTTACTCTGACCGGACCAAACCAAGTCATCGATTCCAGTCGACCATTCGGACCAGGCCAGTCTTGCGATCAATCAACGCAACGTGAGGCGAGACAAGGACTTGGACCGAAGCAATTAAATCCACGATCAACCGATGGGACCAAGCTTGAATACGGACCGGCCACAGGGTGGTTGTCATATTTTGACTTTAAATGGAAAACCAAACCTCTTAAGTTTTTAAATTTCGAGCAAATTGGTGTCTACATACTGATTTTAAATGGGAAACCAAACCTTTGTCTAAGTTTTTAACTTTCGTGCAAGACGGTTCGCGCCTACCTTTTGTTAATTCTTTCTGATTTTTTAATACTATAAGAACTATATACGATATTAAATAACACCACAAGAATTAATATGTCGTTAAATAAACCACACCAACCAAGAAGAGGATGAGAAGAAGAAGAAGAAGAAGAACGTTTGATTTGTTTGGTATGGTTTGTTTTACGGCATATCAACGCTTGAATGGGCCATTTAATGCCGACGAGACTTTAAAAATAGATTTGTATGAATAGAATATACTTTCTTTGTAAAGTGGGTTTCGTTGAGAGAGAGAGAGAGAGAGAGAGAGAGAGAGAGAGAGAGAGAGGTGTTGCTGGTAATATTGTTTTCCTTCACGTATTTTTGTTAATGACATCTTTCCTTCAAAAATATTTTGTTGGTAATATTTTCACAGAAAAAAGTTTTGTTGGTAAATACTTTCATAGCATTTTGACCTCGGTTCGGGGGTTAACTATTTACTCATAGCTGCGACCCTAACAAGTACTACCACTCCGGGTCAGGGTAGACTTGGGAACAACAGCAATTAAGAGGTGGTTCCATGCTCCTCACAACCTCTCAACCAGAGACCTTGCTGCCGGATAAAGTTTACCGTAATACCCAGGAACGAGTAGAAGAACGTAAAGAGACTGCAATTTTGTATAGATACGTGGACGTTTACAATTAGCACATTAATTTCAGGATTTACTTATACCCAGGTATATATGGGTAAAAGCAGAGAGAATTTGTTTTCAGTTTTGTTCATATTAAGCCCTTCATAAATACTGATTCTAAGTTTGTTCTCAGAATTGACTTAAAGAAATATTTATCAATTATGAAAATATATAAGATTAAAGATCTCTTCACTGCTTTCATCCAACAAACACATAAAAAAGCTTTTCACTGTAGATTAAACAATGCAGCACGTTTTCGGAAAGAATACAAATCAACATTTGGACAAGTAAAATACGCCGACTGCATTTGCTGAAGAGGTAAAACCCACCCAGAAGACGACACCTTCAATAATTAGATTATTGCAGACACTGCTATAAACGCGATCAATGTCTGCTCTTCTGATTTTTATGAAAAACGAACACGTGTCTACTTTTTGACACTAGTGCAAAATGAAAATAAGTTAATGTTGTTATTGATGTTGTTTTTTTAATAATTTAGTTATTTTCTCCATTACAATAAAAACCGATATATATATATATATATATATATATATATACCCACGTCTATTGAACAGGTGTAGAGGCTCATCCCTTGTTCCCTGTTTAGGATGTGGTTCCCGGCTTCTTCTTTTCCAATCTTTTCATTCTTACGTAGCCCCCTGCGCTTCAGTGGCATTACCGCCTTGCTTGGGGTGATATGATTAATATATATATATATATATATATATATATATAATGTTACCTCTTATAAGTTGTAACAAAAGAAAAGAATTTACCAAAACTCAGAGCTAAATCACAAACAAATATTTAATTTACTAAAAAAAAAAAAAAAAATAAATAAATAAAATAAAATAAAATATATACAAAAATATACACTTAATGAAGTTTTCCACCTCGTCAGGTGAATTTAGTTTCAATAATGTTTTTATCGAGAAATTGACGGGGTCGCGATGGGATCACCTTTGGGTTCTTCGCTTGCTAACATTTTTGTAGGCTCTTTTATTTTCACGTATTAATCGTCTTCAAATGTACCATCTTTATGTCGATGATACTTTTTTGCCTCTTTAATAATGAGGTTGAAGCCGATGCATTTCTTGCCGTTTTGAATTCTCTTCATCCGTCCTTAAAATTTACCGTAGAAAAAGAGTCTAATTGTTGTCCTTCCTTTTTTGGATGTTTTGGTCGATAAAGGTGAGGATGGCTTTTCGACTTCTGTGAGCCGATTGACTAATGGACTATTCCTGACGTCACGCCCGGTTACTATGTTCTGTCTTCCGGGCAGTCAGAGACAGAGAGAGGAAAGGACGTAACTTGATGTGTCCTGTAGCTGAGTGGAGATACGACTCAGCTTTAACAACTATTTGTATTTTGTTAATACATTATTTTATTTCACTATTTCCGAGTCTTGTCGTTATTTATTTTCAACACTAACTCCACAATAGAAGGTAACCTTTTCAGGTTTACATATGCTTTGGGACTCTTTGTCCACGCCAATGGAAAATTAATTTAATTATAACGTTAACTTTTCGAGCTCTTAAGATTTGCTCAAATTCTTTCCTCTGCGTTGAAATATACTTTATTGAAATGACACTTTCTAAAAATGCATATTCTTTGGGCATTTTGGATTCCGTTATGCCTGATGTCATTAATAAATTTCATAAAGATAAACCGTATGTTGTTAAGAAATGTCTGGTTTATTTACGTCTTCCTTATATTGGGACAGAAGGTGAATCTTTAGCAAGGTGAATTTCGTTGTCTATTAGTAGGTGTCATTATTCTGCTAATGTTCGAGTAATATTTGTTACTCGTGTAATTCTTTCTTTCATTTGCAAGGATGTTTTACCTCCACACTACATTAATTCTGTTGTCTATAAATTTTTAGTGTAGTTGCGGATGCGACTACATAGATAGAACATCTCAGCTATTGGATTTTAGAATTAAATAGCGTACACTCCCCAGAATTTTGAATCCGTCTGCAAACAGTAATCAACTAGTAAATACATCCGGGTCCTCTATAGCTCAACGTGCCATAACCAGCAGGGAATGTTTGGCGGGATTGAGTTTGCGACTGTTTTACGATCATATCAAAGTCTCACTCCACATATCATTTAAAAGTTCTGGAGTCCATTTACATCAAATCTCGCAAGCCTGCTTTCTGCACACACAGAGAATGCTTGTTGGATTTGAATGTGGTTGAACTCTAGCTCTTTTTATCATTTAATTTTTTTTTCATCCCCTCCCCATTCATTAGAAAAAAACTTTTATTTTTTCATTTTTATAACAAATTACCCAGAAAATTAACCTGAGAAGATCTGGGACGAAACCGGTTGTACTTTTAGTTCTTAGTATGTCATAAAATTACCGCATAGTCCTTGCCAGAATAAAATTTTGTACCACCAAGAATCTTATATATATATATATATATATATATATATATATAGTGTATTTGGGTAACAATCTATTTTTATGCAGGTTTCATTAAAAATGATAGACAGGGTATTATCATTAAGTTTTATATGCAATTTTTCGTTTGTTCTTATGAATTTTTTCTTTTTCAGAACTTAAATTATATAATCAATGTCCAAAGGATATTTTCGGGCGCTTTCGGCTATAATTTTAGCCATTATCATATCTATATATATATATATATAGATATATATTGCTTTAAACAATATTGACGTCATTTTACTAACCCGAGGAACCTTTAGGCCAACACTTGTCAAAGGTATTCGTTGGCGTTATGAATAATGAAGCAGAACAAGAAAAAACAAGTTTTACTTACAAAACGGGGGAAAGGAGCTCGTCTAAAAGTAAATTTTAATCGAATAATTAAAATGTAAGGGGGGTGTAAATACACAGCTCCATAAGAGTGATAAAATGGAAAAATATAACGCTCACAGACCCTCCAGAAGTTGTAAGGAGGGAATAAAGTTACCCCCACCCGTTACATTTTAATTATTTGATTAAAATTTACTTTTAGATGAGCTCATTCTTTCCCCCGTTTTGTAAGTAAAACTTGTTTTTCTTGTTCTGCTTCATTATTCATAATAACACCAACGAATACATTTGACAAGTGTTGGCCGAAAGGTTCCTCGGGTTAGTAAAATGACGTCAATATTGTTTAAAGCAATTTGTTGTTTCTGTGAGTACGAATCATATATATATATATATATATATATATTATATTTATATATATATATTTATATATATATATTAATCATATCACTCCGAGCAAGGCGGTAACGCCACTGATGTGCAGGGGGCTACATAAGAGTGAAGAGATTGGAAAAGAGAAAACCGGAAACCGCATCCTAAACAGGAAACAAGGGATGAGCCTCTTCACCTGTTCAATAGATGAGGGTGGAGTGCGAACCGGGCGATAGTTTAGTCTATCTACTCCAATTGAAAAAAAAAATAAGAAAAGAGTGAAAAGATTGGAAAAGAGAAAGCCGGAAACCACATCCTAAACAGGGAACAAGGGATGAGCCTCTTCACCTGTTCAATAGATGAGGGTGGAGTGCGAACCGGGCGATAGTTTAGTCTATCTACTCCAATTGAAAAAAAAAATAAGAAAAGAGTGAAAAGATTGGAAAAGAGAAAGCCGGAAACCACATCCTAAACAGGGAACAAGGGATGAGCCTCTTCACCTGTTCAATAGATGTGGGTAGAGTGTGAACCGGCCGATAGTTTTAGTCTATCTACTCCAATTAGTCTATCTACTCCAATTATATACATATATATATGTATATCGCGAATTTTATCATGTTTATAAGCTTTATTTCTATGCATATTTGTACGATCCTTTGTGGTTTGAAAGTGAGAGTCACAGTACAGTGTTCATTCTTATGCATCTATGACTTATCAACTATAATGCCCACTGACGCATATATTGTAGATATGCGTAAATTTAATTCTAAGATCACGTGGGTTCATAACGACACAAGCATTTACGTTGCTAAAAGAAAGTACCAGGACGCAAGCTTGTCTCCCTGGAGCTATTATGAACGAATTGTGAGGTTGATCCTCATTAGGTGTCCCATATTTACAGCTTTGTTCTACATCTAAGCTACACTTAGAAAAACAAACCATAAGAGAAAGTAGTGAAAAAGCTTCGGTAAAAAGCATAGAATACCCAAGTCAACAATATTTGAAAATAAATACCTTGTGGTGAACACGGTCCTAGACGAAACAAGTAGCTTAGTGTTGCCGGCGTCTTTTGTAACCGCAGAACGGGTGCTATACGAGGCAAGCAACATGGCGGCGAAGCCTAGAAGGACTATGCGCGTGCGCGGAGAACCGAAAAGGAGGCTCACACGTATGCAAGTTGTGGTCGGCTCGAGAGTGGTAAATGGAGCCCCAATTTGACAGTCGGCAGTGAAACATTGAGCCGCAATTTGTGTCACAATTTTGTAATTTTTTACAAAATAAATAGTGAGACTTTGAGCCGCAAATACATGGGGGGAGGGTACTATTTTTTTGTTTTGTTCCCTGAACGTGTGAGGTATTATGGTATATGGTGGATTGATTGACGATGGATGAGTCCTTATGGTGAATGGAAAATTGTAAAAAGTGATTGGGTTGTGAGTTGGATTAGCTAGTTTTGGGATAGTTATTGATGACTAACCTCAGTTTTTGTCCTCTCCAATCAGCGACCTTGTGCCAAAATTGTATATTGTATACAATAAATCTCATGAGGCTTTGAGTCGTTGAAGGAGACGTTAGCGCGCGATGGAGATGAAGAAGAACTTCGTTCCTACATATAATACTCCACAAATACATACATACCTTTTCTTTGAAAAAAAAAAATAAAACGAGTAAATTACGAATTTTACGTGTTTTTTTTTAGTCTCTGGTCGCAAGACGAAATAAATGATAAACAAATATTCGCCACAAAATGATAAAAAAGTTAAAAAAAGAAAGAAAATAGAATGAAAAATAATATTGAGTGCAATCACATACACAATGTTTAAGTAATAAAAAGCTGTCGGAATAATAAATTAAAATTCATCTCTTTCTTTACATATATATATATATATACATATTTGCATGGCGCTGAAAAGTTCCCAGGAGCATAGACGCCTTTTCCAAAATAAAAATTCAGAAAAAGAAAAGAAAAAAGAAACAGAAATTTATGCTCATTTGACTAAAGTTTGAAAAAGAAATCAGCTGAGAAATTTCCAGCACCACTTCGTTAATAGTTTTAAAAAATATCACTTTTTTTCGAGACGAAATGAAACTCGTAATCACTTTTCGAGAGGGAATGAAACTCGTAATAATTTTGGAGAGGGAATGAGAATCATAATCATTTTAGAGAGTGAATGAAACTCATAAGCACTTTTCGAGAGGGAATGAAACTCATAGGAATTTTCCAAGAGGGAATGAAAGATATCATACGTATCAAATTTGAAATCTATTTGTCGAGAATATCAATCACATTATTAGCAATGGCAAAAAGCCAACAATGAAACCAATTCCTGTTTTATTCCCCGTTGAAAGAATCTGCGATTTTGGACGGAAAGAAATTCTGATAATACTGAATTGATCTCTTTTTATGCTTTGAAAGGTTATTCCGTCTCGAAAATGCGACATTAATATCCGAAAATACCCAATATGCTGCTGTACGGAATGGAACTACTTACTGCTTCCTTCAGACCGTTTCTTTAAAAAAAGCATCCGACATGTAAATGATGAATAAATTTTCAATTAAGGACGTTTACAATAATAAAAAAAAAATTCAAATGAGAACGCACGTGCTTGACTAGAATGATTGGAGCCTTTCTTGACGTCAAATAAGTTTTAAAATAACAACCGCGTCTACGGCACTTTTTTATTCCATATGTGCCTGTTATATATGTTTGCGTTCGCATGCAAATATATATATATATATATAATTTTTTGTGTTTTAATCGGTATCACAGCATACAAGACGGTAAGGTGGAAGAGTATGAGTTTTGTTTAACGCTATATCATCCTCTGTGGGTTATTTAATGCCCCAAAAAGGTAGGGTCTTAAGGTATTTGTTTTGAATATTCTTTTATAGTGAGAAGGTTGATTTAGTCAGATTTTAATGAAAAAAACATTTTTAAAAATTTTTAATTTAAAAACTGATGATATCTTCTAGTTTTGTATTAAAAAATGTATTGCTACTAATTAATTTTTTTCTTTCAAAAATGAGTTATGGTAATAATTTTTTCATTGAGAAATTGTTGGTATTCGTATTGTTGGTAATATTTTTCTTTCAAAAATGTACATTTTTCTATGAAAGTCTATTTTTATGTATATATTTCTATAAAAGTCTTTCATAGTGTTTTGGCCCCAGTTTGGGGGTTAACTATTTGCCCATAGCTGGGACCCTAACAAGTACTACCACTCTGGTTTAGAGTGGACCTGGGAACAATAGCAATTAAGAGGTGGTTTCATGCCCTTCACAACCTCTCAATCAGAAGCCTTGCTGCCAGATGCAGTTTACCGTCGTACCCAGGGCCTGGTGTGGAAGAATTAAGAACAGAAATGTTATTAATGAGCGGGAAGAGGAAAGAGTACCCAGAAGAACAGAATTTAGCGATTAATATTGCATTTAAACTTTTGCAGTTGGCTGGAATGTATGGAGCCGGAAGTGAGTTCCACAAGCGAGAAATGCAAGAAAAGAAACTGTTAGCATATAATTTATGGCTTCATCTAGTACTGCGTTTAAATTAATAAAGTCTAGGTACAGTAGCAAAAAACTCATTCGAACAATTACTATTAAACTATTTTGTAGAAAAGACAGAGAGAAGCAACCTTACGGCGCTGAGAAACTGACCGAAGCCAAGCTGACAGATAAGGACCAATAATATTACTGATTCTTTTTGTAGATCTCATCAAGAAGCTCAAGGTAAATAGTAGAGGCACCGGACCATATTCTAAGCCTGGACAAATGGTAGACTTATAGATATGCAAGATAGATTCTGGAGAGAAAAATTGTCAATGGATTCGATATAGTCTTTCCAGTTCGTATCAGCTGAGAACGTCAGCCCAAGAAGACGCAACGAGTAACTTTCCTGGAGGTTAGCATCAGCCATGCTGGTGGAAGGCAGTGAGGGTGTCTCTCGGATTATTCATGGGACGAAGTTTAGTTTTGGAGGTGTTAAAATTGACAAGGCATCTTTTGTCATATTTAACGCTGGAATTGCTGTTGTTTTAGAGATCGGCTGCCATTTTGTTCTTGTTATTATCGAAGCAGGTGTAAGTAGCTATTTCATCAGCGTAGATATCAAGTTGAGAGCTAATGACATCGGGAAGACCATTAATGAAAATTAAAAGCATAGTAAGGCTAAAGTATTAGCACACCAGATGTGGCAGTAATATTCACAGCAAGGAGGATCGAAAATTTATTTGGCACGGCACATTGAAACATTTTGCTTAGCAGCGGACCTCGCAATTGATTTAATATAATAATTCCACATCATGTCAGCGGAAAATGTTAGTCCAAGAAGGCGCAACGAAACACTTTCCTGGAGGTTAGCATCAGCCATGCTGGTGGAAGGTAGTGAGGGTGTCTCTCAGATTATTCATGGGGAGAAGTTTAGTTTTAAAAATTCGCTATCATCTCATGTAAAGCAGTAATGCTACTATGACAGAAGGGTTTACAAGGAGAGAAAGAATTAGGAACAAAATCATTAATAATGAGTGAGAAAAGTAAAGAGTAATCAGGAAGTCAGTAGATAGCGATTGATATTGCATTTAAATTTTTGCAGTTTAAAAGTTGGCTGGAAAGCATGGATCCGGAAGGGAGTACCACAAGAGAGAATTGCGAGCAAAAAAACTGTTTGCATAGAACTTAGTTACATCTAGCCAGCTCAGCAGTAAACTGATGACATATCAACGCCAGTTTAGTACTGCGCTTAAATTTAAAAAGTCTAGGTACCATAGCAACGAGCTAATCCGAACAATTACTATGAAACTATTCATAAAAAAGTCACGGGGTGGGGCAACCTTACAACGGTGGGATAGTGATTGAATATGAGCCACCAGATCAGGACCGATAATATAGCTATTTTTTCTTTCTTTTATTTTATGTAAATGTCCCTTTATGACATAGGCGATCGTGGCCTTCCACGTTTTCCTTATCCCTGGTAGCTCTTAGCACGCTTTCTCCTGTTACCCTGCCCAAACACCGCTCTACCATTCACCTGCTCAGGCACTTCAAATATGTTATCCGTTGCTTTCCCCTGTTTCTTTTTCCTTCTATCTGACCTGTGAGTATCAGATTCTCCAAACATTCCTTCCTCATCACATGTCCCAAGAACTTCACCTGTCTTTTCCTGATGCTCAGTATGCTCTTAGCACGCTTTCCTCTGTTACACCACCCAAACCCCGCTCTGCCATTCACCTGCTCAGGCACTTCAAATATGTTATCCGTTGATTTTCCCTGTCTCTTTTTCCTTCTATCTGACCTGTGAGTAGCAGATTCCCCAAGCCTTCCTTCCTCATCACATGTCCAAAGAACTTTAGCTGATGCTCAGCATTAATTTCCTTTTCGTTTCCATCCTTTCTAAAACCTCATCATTGCTCACATGCTCGATTCATAATTATTCATATATTTAGTTTCTATTTATTCGGGCTAGCAAAGACAAAATAGAAGCACACTTATGAAGATTTTGTAGCGCCGGCCTCTGATACTTTTGATGAACCGGCTTTCTTCATTATAGCGTGTTCGATATTGGATGTTTTTCTGTTATAGTTTTGAGCAAAAATGAAGTTAAGATGATAAAATAATAATCATCATCCTCATCATAATCATCATGATCATGATCATCAGTCTACTTCAGTCGTCGGTGGCGGGGTACCTAAGAGCCAAAGAAACAGACAATTACCTCCAGGATGATCAGTTGGCAGTGACCCTCGGCAGTTCTGGCATTGTCAAATTCGTCCACACTTCGATGCTGTCTGACCAGCACTTGCCCTACTATCCCCGCTTACATCTGCCTACAATAGTACCTTGCATGATGATCTTGTAGAGGTCATCATACCGTGTGACGTGGCCGAACCACGCTATTTCCCAAACACTTAATAGTGGCGAGGAGAGATTTCTGTCGGCCCATGAGACCTTTGACCTAGTCACGTACATATCCATTGTTTTGTGTCCCCAGTATGAGATCCACAGGAGCAATCTCAAGGATTTGTTCTTGAACTTTTTCCTGCTCCCAACCTTATTTATCTAGTTTATTTATTTATTTAGATTTTCTTATTTAGTTTTCTGATAAGATATATGTATATAAATGGAGATCTGCTGTTATGGCTGTCATGTGCGTACGTACGAATGAATTCTGGTCTTCAAAGGAAGTCAGCACTTCCTTAGGAGACGAACACTACAATATCTTCTTTTTCGCATCCTGTCGTATCTAATGTTACATCAAAGTAACCTGAGACTGTATTATTTAATTCATCCAGTCGTAAGCTAATCTGTTTGCATAAAAAATTATTATATCTACGTGAATTTATACCCTCGGAAAATGTATTGATCCGTCTCTTCCCTCTAGTTTTGGGTTAAATAACAGGACAGATTGGGTTCTATAGCCTTGGCTAGCAACCAGCCTACCGAAACAAGCTATGGCAACCTACTGAGAGATAATCTTCTGCCCAGTCAGTGATGTCTCGAAAGAGACATGATCGCCCAAAGCGTGTATAACGAATGGCACTTAACTGACCTGAATTTATAATCAGTGTGGTGAAATTCTTACTATTTAAGATGGGATGAAACGCAGTTCTCAGCTAACTGCTAAAATCGCTTAAAGATTAAAGGTGAATGTCACACTCCGGTGAGTTAAGGTGAACCCTCAAAGACTAATCAAAATTGACATGACAGGAATCAATGAAGTTGAGAAATAAGTTTCGAAAGGATGTTATATTCTGCTTCCATCAGCAAAATAAACAGAAATTCTTCTTCTTCTTCTTCTTCTTCTTCTTCTTCTTCTTCTTCTTCTTCTATGTGTCTTGTCCTTTCAGGACGTAGGCGATCATGCCTTTCCACGTCTCCCTATCCCTGGTGGCTCTTAGCAGGCTTTTTTTAGTTACAAGACACAACCCTCGTTTCGTCATCCAACTGATCAGGTCCTTCAAATATGTTATCCGCTGATTTCCCCGGTTTCTTTTTCTTTCTATGTAGCCTGTTAGTATCAGGTTTTCCAAGCCCTTCTTCCTCATTGCATGTCCCAGGAACTTCACCTGATGCTCAGTATTCATTTCCTTTTCGTTTCCATCATTTCCAAAACCTCATAATTGCTCACATGCTCCATCTATGATATTCGCAGCATCTTTCTGTAGAACCACATTTCAGTTGCTTCAAGTTTTTTCATCTTCGAAGATATCATTTAGCAATCACTGTCATATTGTAGGACGGACAGCACGTAGCAATCTAGTACTCTCTTCTGTGTTTCTAGCGAAATTGTCCAGCTTCTTAATACTTTACTCAACTTCTGGAATACTTCCTTCGCCATGCCAATTCACCTTCGTATCTCTGTGTCGCACTTTCTGCCTTCTGTTAGAACACTTCCCAGGTATTTAAATTTTTGTACCTGCTTGATTCTAGTACCCCGACCTGTATTTGGTATTTTGGGGTGCCCTTTTTACTGATGAACATGCATTCGGTTTTCTTGCAGTTTGTTTGTAGTCCTTTCTTGTCACTCTCTTCAGTTACTTTCTGTAGGAGGTCTTTGTAGTTTTCTTTCTGTGTCTGCTATCAGCACTGTATCATCTGCGGACCTTATGTTGTTTAAATTGTGGCTTCCGATTACAAATCCTGGCATAACTTCTAGGTTCCTCAGAATAGTCTCTCTGTCAGACTCTAACAGCGACCATTCATTTCTTTCTTTCGGTCAGATTGATCTGCTCTAGCGATATCATTAAGATGCTACATCAAGTTTTGCATATGCTTCCTCCTATCTATAGTCTCCCTTTAAAAGTTGGCGACCATAACTCTTCACAACTTCCCGTCCTTTGTAGATCATAGATTAGTTTGCCTATCACCTAACTAGCAGTATAGCCCGGCGTTGCTCGGGTGTAATGAAAGCTTTAAAACTAATCCATAGTCCTGGAGCTAACTTTTTGGACGTTGGCAAAAGACTAAAAAGCAATAGTTGTTTCCAGTTAAAGCGAAACCGTAGACTGAAAGAAAAATGAATGAATGTAAGTCAAATTTTGATTTCCTGGTATCGATATCAAATAAGTTGGTTTCGTCGTAAACTGAATTTTGAAGGCTAAATAAGTCGTCTGAGTAAATGGTATCATAGCTGAGACTAAGAACTACAATTATACCTACTTAGAGCCAAACCCGAAGCAAAAACTAAAAAAAAGGACTGTAAAAAATACAGACATACAGGCAGATAAACATATATACACAAACATCTTGCCTTTTATACATATAAATTTTCGATTTTCTGCACTATTGTAAGAACTGCAACCTTGAAACTTCTGAATATCGTTTCTTATGTCTTTGTCTATGAGTGTGTCAAATTTGATTAAAATCGGAGCACTCCTTCTATAACCCGATTTTTTCGATTATAGATTTTCGATATTTATCGGGGGTACCTTGGCACAAAACCAAGCTAAGAACACTCGCAGACGGTTATAGTACAACTTTGTAAAATTTCAAGAAAATCGGTTCAGCCGTTTCGGAGTCTATAGGTAACGGACACACACACACGGATACACACACATACATACACACACAAAGTTCCATTTATAAATAAGTTTAGATTACTATTTGATATATGGAAGTTTAATTTATTCGCAGTATTTGTATTGAAAAGTATTTGGCCAGACAATTATTTTTCAATTTCTTATTTTTGAATATTTTATATCGCTATAACTTTTCATTCGTTCAGCAATAAATTTTAATGGCAATAAGTGGGTAAAATGTTTTAATGGCAATAAGTGGGTAAAATTTTTAATGGCAATAAGTGGGTAAAATTTTTTAATCGCAATAAGTGGGTTAAAATTTTTTAATTGCAATAAGTTGGAAAATTTTTTAATGGCAATAAGTGGGTAAAAATTTTTAATTGCAATAAGTGGGAAAATTTTTAATGGCAATAAGTGGGTAAAATTTTTTAATGGCAATAAGTGGGTAAAGTTTTTTAATGGCAATAAGTGGGTAAAAAAGTTTAATGGCTATAAGTGGGTAAAACATTTTAATGGCAATAAGTGGGTAAATTTTTTTAATGGCAATAAGTGGGTAAAAATGTTTAATGGCTATAAGTGGGTAAAAAATTTTAATGGCAATAAGTGGGTCAAAGATGTTGTACAGAAGTTATCAGAAGCTTGTCTATTTGACAGTTGCTATAGATGATCTCTAAACATGTTCTTTGTCGTTACTTTTACACTTAATTCCATCACAACATATCATCTAATCTAAATCTAATCTAATCTAAATCTAAACTTATTTATAAATGGAACTTTGTCTCTGTGTGTGTCTGTTTCCGTTACCTATAGACTCCAAAACGGCTGAACCAATTTTCTTGAAAATTTACACAGTTGTACTATAAGCGTCGGCGAGTGTTCTTAGCTTGGTTTTGTGTCGACGTACGCCCGATAAATATCGAAAATCGATAATCGAAAAAATCGGGTTATAGAAGGAGTGGCCCGATTTTAATCAAATTTGATACACTCATAGACAAAGACATAAGAAACGATATTCAGAAGTTTCAAGGTTGCAGTTCTTACAATAGTGCAGAAAATTTGATATCGATACCAGGAAACCAAAATTTGACTAACATTCATTCATTTTTCTTTCAGTCTACGGTTTCACTTTAACTGGAAACAACTATTGCTTTTTAGTCTTTCGTGCCAACGTCCAAAGAGTCTGAGCTCCAGGACCATGGATTAGTTTTAAAGCTTTCATTACACCCGAGCATTGCCGGGCTATACTGCTAGTCGTCAAAAACAGCCATATCAATAGCCGATATATGATAAAAACCAGAACAAAGTAACATAATCGAATATAATTGTAGAAGGCTGAAAAATATATCGAATCAAGTGCAACAAAAAGCAGTGTGAAGTAGGCTAATTTCGAGACAAAAATACTCACCTCAATCTCTATGGATTTTGTCACAGGTGGCTCGAAACTTCAGGGACAGAGGACTTCTGAAATTAAATGAAGACAAAGATAATAACGTTTAATGATTCGAATAAGAAGACAGAATACGTAACAAAATATTGAATATTCTCTAAATATTCAATATACATATAATTTATTTATAAGTTTGCAATATTGGCATTATTGTACATCGTTAATTTGACTCAACAACCGTAGTCGAGTCTGACGAAGTTCTCAAAATTAAAATGTTAAATTTGGATTCAGATAGATTAAATTATCTTTGTTAGTCGAACAAACTTGTTTCTTATAAAAAATAAATTAAATACTACATCTGGCTATTTAAATTATTTACAGTCTCATTTTTGTTGTTATGGTTACAACGTTCCAACTATTGTACTCCCAACCTTCTTGAATATTATACACAAAGCTGTGGTATAAAACAATACTCATGAAAAAAAAAATTATATCAGCAACAGGAAAAACTCATAAAGAAAGTTAATATAAAGATAAAACATCTTTCGAAAAATAAAACATATGCTACTAATACTACACTTTAAAAATATATATGAGAACAGAAATAAAATACCGTTTTTTTGTAATTATCATAGCAAAAACAGTTAATAATGCTTGAAAAGAAAATTCCTATTTTAGAAATCTAGATAAATTGGAAAATATAAAAACAAATTAAAAAAATACAGGCGTGTAAACAGAAACAAAATTTGTTATATGAAACGTACTTTGCTATATAAAAACAGATTCAAAATTATTTAATAAATTATAAAATAGTCACTTTATTTTATTTTTATTCAATAATATGACAGGATTTTGAATAAATATAATGATATAAATATGACAAAAATACTTGTATATATTTAGAGAAGTCAAATATATCTAATAAATTATAAAAAAAAAAACTTCATTTGGTTTATTATTTATTAAAATATTTACACAGATTTCTATACAAAACAAATGATTTGCTGTACATATAACTTAAATTAAAAGTCGCATTAAAACCTAACTTCCAAATAAACTCAAATAAGCTTAAGTCTCAAAACGATTTCTTTAAGAAAAATAAAATTTAAATGATTTTAGGCCATAAGTTAGCGTCTTTTAAGAAAAGTGCGGTATTTTTTAAAAAATCAATTCATCATAAGCAAAGCGATAATGAACAAAAGGGGCCACTGAGAGTAAAAGAGAATGAGAAAACGTTAGAATGAACCTGAAACCCAATTCTAAATCGGAAACAAGAAACAAACTTTTACTCTTTTCAAAAGATCAGGGGTGGAGTAGGGGATAAATCGGACGATAGGCAAACTTATCTAATCCCATTGAAAAAAAAAATTAAATAACATTTCAGAGTATAAGTATAGACATTAGAAGTAGAGTTGAAGTAAACTTCAGAAGGAAACCTAATCCTAAACCGAAAACAAAGGATAAACCCGTCAAAAAAAGCAAAAAACAAACAACCCCCGCAAAAAAAAAACCAAAAAAAAAAAAAGAAAAAAAAAAGAAAAAAAAAAGGAAAAACAAAACAAACAAACAAGCAAACAAACAAAAAACAAAAAACAAAAATAAAACGGGGAGGGTTGTGAACCGGACGATAAGCAAACTTATCTACTCCGATTTGAAAAGGAAAAAATAGTAATAATTACTGAATAAAATTTAATTTAAAAACAAACAACCCCCGCAAAAAACAAAAACAAAAACAAAAAAACAAAAAAAACAAAAAAAAAAAAAACGAGAAAAAACAACAAACAAGGAGATCGGGAAGGGTTTGGATCAGACAATAGGCAAACCTATCTACTCCCAATGAGAACAAATGATAAATAAAATTTTAAATTATGGGTGCAGACATTAGAAATATTGGTTTTGAAGTAGATTTTAGAAGTAGCCAGGACACCAATCTTAAACCATTATATATATATATATATATATATATATGCACAACGGTCTTTATTATAGTAAAAACGAGGACAGCCACCATAAGTGTCTAGAACAGAGGCCAGATACACAAAATGGAAACTGAATATCCTTTAATACTCATGAATAAAGAAGAGAATTCTTTTTTGCTTACCCTCCCTCACACAAAAAAGTCCAAAATAAAACAGTTTAAATGCAACTCGCATTGACTATCAACGAAAACGTAACACTATGCTATAACCACAAAGTGATTGTCCTGGGTCGACGATAAACTACGTCCGGCAGCCACGCCTCTGATATATCTTTTATATTCAGGTAATCTTGTTGGATTATCCTCACCATTTACGAACTGACACCTATACCTATACCTATACCTATATATATATATATATATATATATATATATATATATATATATATATATATATATATTACTCTTCAGTAATGAATTGAGTTCTCCCGTGTGTATACACTGCATATATATAATAGCTTAAAATTTCCTTCTTCCTCATTCCATGCCCCGAGTGCGTAGGGAGTAGGCACTCCGACTGACACGAAAGCGGCCGAGTTTCGAACCCGGCTGGAAGCAAGTGGATGTCTAGCCACACTGATGAGCTGCAAAACAGGCTTGTATGTGGATGACTAATATATATGTATATTTTACCTTCATAGTGGTTTGACTCGAGTTTGGAGGTTAACTATTTGCTCATATTTGGAACTCAAACAGGGACTCTCATCTTGATCTAGGTTGGACTTGGAGACAACAGCAATTATAATGTATTTCCTCGCTCCTCAAAGACTTGCTGTCGGATGTAGTTTATCATCAGAATCGAGTAAATGCTTTACTTCCATCTGCGGACATTTTTGTCTTTGGTGATTAGTCATCACCTCAAATGGCTTAAGCATTCGAATATTACTGATGTTGCTGGTATTTAGACTTTCAATTTTATTGTTGTCTGTCAGTTAAGTGTTATACGTGATACACGCTTTGGGCGATCACGTCTCGAAAGAGACATGACTGACTGGGCAGAAGATTATCCCACAGTAGGTTGCCATTGCTTTCTGCGGTAGAGTGTTTGCCAGCCAAGACTATATAACCCAATCTATCCTATTATTTAACCCATAACTGGAGGGAAGAGACGGATTAATACCTTTGCCAAGGGTATTTGTGCATAAGTGAATGCAAGGAGTTCAACTGGAATTCGAACTCGGCTCCCCGATTTGTCGATACCCACTGCACCACAAAGCACATCCCATTGTGTGTCTCTTTGTTAAATAGTCGATTTCTGTCTGCCAGTCACTTAAGCGCTATATGTGATAGAAACGTCTCGAAAGAGACTGACTGATTGGGCAGAAGATTTTCCCGCAGTAAGTTGCCATTACATTCTGTGTTCGACTGGTTGCCAACTAAGACTCAAATCTAAACAACCTCAGATATAACGATCATTCTTTCACTATCAGCGAAACAAGTAAATGCTTGTAGACTAAAATATAATAACAGAGACTACTTTTCGCATTAAATGACACAACAAGAGTTGATATATCGTGAAATCAACCAATCCAACTTTTTTCGTGGATGTGTGGTCGGTGTAATGAGAAATGAGAAATTGGAGAGCCAAGTACGAATTCAAGTCAGATTTGCTACATATACTTACGTGCAAATACAGCTTGGAAAGGTATGAATATGTCTGAACCTCCCAGCTATGGGTTAAAGAGTAGGACTTTTAACTGAAAAAATATTTTCTTTTTATCGTGTCGCCCGAAGCAAGGCATTTTACTGCCACTGTGAATTGGGTGTGTAGGTGGTGTAATCGATAATGGCTCGAAATGAGAAATCGGAGATCCGGGTTCGAATGTCCATTACTCCACCATGTCTCTACTCCGAGGATTGTTTTATATTCCTTAATAATCAAGAATACTTTTTTGGCCATTTCAACTTTTCATTTTTTTTCTTTTTACTCTATGGTGCATAAAAGCAGCAATTTCCAGTATAAGCGAACAAGAGAAAACCGAGCCCTTAATTTATATTTAAATAACTAGCAGTATAGCCCGGCGTTGCTCGGGTGTAATGAAAGCTTTAAAACTAATCCATGGTCCTGGAGCTCAGACTCTTTGAACGTTGGCACGAAAGACTAAAAAGCAATAGTTCTTTCCAGTTAAAGCGAAACCGTAGACTGAAATAAAAATGAATGGATGCAAGTCAAATTTTCATTTCTTGGTATCGATATCAAATAAGTTTTTTTCGTCGTAAACTGAATTTTGAAGGCTAAATAAGTCGTCTGAGTAAATGGTATCATGGCTGAGACTAAGAACTACAATTATACCTACTTAGAGCCAAACCCGAAGCAAAAACTAAAAAAAGGGTTGAAAAATACAGATATACAGGTAGATAAACAGACACACACACAAACATCTTGCCTTTTATATATATCTATATATATAATCGATTTTCTGCACTATTGTAAGAACTGCAACCTTGAAACTTCTGAATATCGTTTCTTATGTCTTTGTCTATGAGTGTATCAAATTTGATTAAAATCGGACCACTCCTTCTATAACCCGATTTTTTCGAGTATCGATTTTCCTTATTTATCGGGTGTACCTCGACACAAAACCTAGCTAAAAACACTCGCAGACTCTTATAGTACAACTGTGTAAATTTTCAAGAAAATCGGTTTCAGCCGTTTTGGAGTCTATAGGTAACGGACACACACACACACAAACACACACACACACACAGGCAAATTTCCATTTAAAAATAAGTTTAGATTATATAATATTATATTTATTATATATTAACAATCTATATCTATAAAAGTGACGAGGGTGGACGTTGTGTAAGTATTTGTTTGATAGATTCGACTTAGCGTCTGCATTTTGCGGTCTAGCTCGACGGGAGTTGCGCTCAGATGTAGATCAAAATTTTAGAACACTAAAGACACCCTCAAATTTTTTAGAAAGACAAAATTAGGGGTAGAAAAATATATTATCACCTCAAAAAGTCAGGGATCAGTTTATGTATTGATTATAATATAGAATCGATTACCCCACTTTATCTCTATGTATAAAAGGCAATCTCTGAGTCTGTGTGTGATTGTTGCCTATGTACGCCTACATTTTTTAAGCTACGCCATTCAAACTTTCTTGGGACACATATCTACAGGGAAGCCAGGTCGGCACATACTTTTTGAGTTCAGCAATTTTCCCTTTCGCACTTTTTGGCAAATGGGGACGATTGTTTACATTTGTTCCGTAAAACATCTAAGATTTAAGATGGTTGCTGAATTACGTCACAGAAATCAAATCACACGTGTCAAACGCGACTAAAATATTTTTTATTAAAATAAAAAAACTTAAGCCTTTATATTTAATTTTTATTCCGACATTTTAAAAATTCATTCATTCAACAAAAAATGTGAATATTTTCCCCCGTAATTTTGAAACAAAAGAAATATTTTTAAAAAAAGTGTTTTTCTAACAAAAAACAAAATATGTAAAATAAAAAGTGACATCTCCTACTAATAAATTGTTCTGTGTTACACGGGCAACGCCGGGCTATGATGGTAGTGTATATATATATATATATATATATATATATATATATATATGTGCGTGTGTGTGTGTGTGTGTGTGTGTTTTTTACCCTTCCCCTCCCACCCTAAACCAATAGAAACATTCTACATTGTTATCTATATCTATAAAAGTGACGACGGTGGACGTTGTGTCAGTATTTGCTATGTAAATTCATCATATGTTTTTTATTCTTATTATTCCTTAAACTACCGAGTGAAACCGGGATAAACTGCTAGTCTATATCTATGAAAGTGACAAGGGTGGACGTTGTGTAAGTATTTGCTATGTAAATTCATCATATGTTTTTTATTCTTATTATTCCTTAAACTCAGTCAGTCAGTTGAGTGCCATACGTGATACACGCTTTGAGCGATCATGTATCGAAAGAGACGTGACTAACTGGACAGAAGATTACACCGCAGTAGGTTGCCATTGCTTTCTGCGGTAGACTGGTTGCCTGCCAAGGCTATAGAACCCAATCTATCCTATTATTTAACCCATAACTGCAGGGACGAGACGGATTCCTTTCCCAAGGGTATCAGTGCTTAAGTGAATGCAAGGAATTCAGCTGTAATTTGAACTCGGCTCCCCGATTTGTCGTTCCGAGTCGATATTCACTGCACCACAACGCACATCCATTCCTTAAACTACCCGAGTGAAACTGGGCTAAACTGCGAGTTAATATTATCTTATATTCATACTTGTTCATCAAGGCCATAGAAATGACAGCTAACATTAAAGCGATATTAACTTTTCAAATATGAGTCTTTACATATATGGTCTGGTCTATTTCATAACAGTGAATGTCATCTGTCTAAAAAACTGGCTTCACCTAAACCATTACATCGAAGATTCACTTCCTAAATTATCTGTCGTTTCAAATGTAGGAGAAAAGGTTGTAGGGTGAGAAATTATTTATCACCCACAATACAACGTAAAATTTTTTTTAACTCTGTCAAGACTGGATAGCAAGGATTGGACGGTTCCAGCCAGATGGTAGCAATACTCCAGTTTTGGACTGATCTGATTCTTGTTAAGACAGAGCTATTCCATCATCGCCAACCGTACACTGAACATCCACCAGTCACAATGAATAGATGTTCACTTAGGGAGGCTGCTTGTCTTGAGGGACTGTTGGGGCTCAGACTCAACCCAGACCTCAAGTGGAACTCAATCTATCGCTAAAGACGACGTAAAAACGATCGTTTCCTTGTAACCGCTCTAGTAAGAACCTTACTCGATGTCATATCCTCTACTTTTATAAGAGCCAGATCAGGGCTAAAATAGAGTATTACTGTCATATTTGGACAGGAGACACCCAGTCCTGATTTTCCAGTCTCGATAGCGTCCAAAAGCGTCTCCGTTTCCTGGTTGGTGGTAAATTATTTTCTAGTCTTCAATCTTTCTCTCAAAGAAGATATGTCGCAAATCTGTCACTGCTCTATCGGTATTTCCATGGAAAACATTCAGAAAAACTACCAACCTTAGTTTCACCAAACCACGTGGAATACACCGGTTTTCGCTCGATCACCGAAGTTAAGCAACGTTGAGCCTGGTCAGTACTTAGATGGGTGACCGCTTGGAAATACCAGGTGCTGTAAGCGTTTAGTGACGGATGTGCGTTGTGGTGCAGTGGACATCGGCTCGGAAAGAAAAATCGGTGAGCCGAGTTCGAATTTCAGTTGAATGCCCTGCATTAACTTGCGCGTTAGTACCCTTGGGAAAGATATTAATCCATCCCTTTCCTCCAGTTATGGGTTAAATAACAGGGTAGGACTTGGTACCCTGCCCTTAGACAAATCCCAATGAAACTTCCTTCATCGGGGAGGAAGCCGGCTCAACTGGACTAGGATGAATGCGGCTTGAATACATTCCGTTAGTGAGGTGTGAGTTCCAATCGAATAGCTTCTATTCGTGGACCGCTGCTTTGTGGAGCCGACTCCCAAGACTATGTTTTCATTACAAACTTAACATTTTCAAGTCTAGGATTAACCGTTATCTACCTCCCACATATCCGCATGTTGATTGGTTTTTGTAAACCTAATAGCTCGAGTGGCTCTCGGGCTTTGTATAGGGTGAAATTCATTTTAAAAATAATCCCGATGAGTTTATGTTTTGATATTTTGGAAAACTAAAACAAAGACTATATTTTGTGAATTCGATTCTGAAAATATTCCCCGAAAAGATAACAGATTAAAAAAAAAACAAAAAACAATATAATATTTGTTAAGAGTGAATTACAGTCCGAAATAATATATAAAATATAAAATAACGATATTGGGTTAGAAACAAGCGTAAACAAAATAAACACGGTGAAACAGAAAAGAAAATCAACTTTGTAAAAAACTGTTTTTATTCAATTTTGAATTTTATCAGGAAATAAAAGAATACCGACAAAAACAAAACAAACAAAAAAAAAAAAAAAGAAGCAAGATGAATAAAAACTGAAAATAAAATTCTGTTTAAGAAACGAGTTATCCTGAACTGTGAGAAATGCGGGTTGTCTTTGAATGGTTGGAATGATTCGGAGACAGTTCACACGCGGTCACCTTAGCTTGTCAGAATGGAATTATACTTTCTTATTTTTAGACTAATGAAATAACGTTTAGTTTTGAAACAAGCGCGAAGCGAGCAAACACTGTAGGATTTCGTGTCTCTCGACTTGTATAAACTACATGTGGGGTAGTGTAGCGGTTATCAGCGCGAAAGGTAGAGTCCTGGTGCCGAGTTCAAATTCTGACGGGATCCGTTGCTTTCACAGACGCACTAAGGAGATTGGGAAAGGGTTGAAATCGTTTTTTTCACCAGCGATGAGTGAAATAGAAGACAAAGCTGAAATCTCTTGGTTTAGTTGACAGCCAGTCTAGAAGAAGAACAATTAAAAAACCCAGCATTTTAGAGGGCTTGACACTTACCTTAGACGCAGTCTTTGCTAAAATTTGACCATTTTGCAGATTTTTAACGTTATGAATAATAAAAAGAAATATTTGAATTCATAGAATATTAAGATTTTAGTTTTCAGAATTTTATCGTTGGAAACATGCAATATTCTAATTTATGATAACAGATTCTCTACTTATTGAGTAAAGTTTTCATTCATGGGATTTGACATCAAGAAAACTAGAAAACATCTTGAAAAGACTGTAAACATGATTACTGTTTTCCTCTGTAAATGATAATGCATTAATTTTTGCTTTCTAATTTTTTTGTTAGAATGCTGATTTTGTTTCTTTGAGATGATTATAGAAATTATGAGGATCATTTGGTAGTTTGTTGGAACTTGCCTTTGTGACACATGTTTTCTTTAAATCTTTTTTCTGGTCAGAACTTATTTGAGAATATGAATTTAAAAAATCATTATTCTTTATCACTTTTGGTAAATAATCAGCGAAATATTTCAAAAGTTCACTTTTGCAAATATATGATACAGTTGCAATAGATGGGGTATTCCTACGAACGAAGTAAGCCCAAACCAGAAAATAACATCAGGTAACAGAAAAACTTCTGTTATAACACTTCCCAGGTATTTAAATTTTTGTACCTGCTTGATTCTAGTATCCCCAACCTGTATTTGGCATATTTGGCTGCCCTTTTTACTGATGACCATGTATTCAGTTTTCTTGCAGTTTATTTGTAGGCCTTTCTTATCACTTTTTATCAGCTACCTTCTGTAGGGGGTCTTGTAGTTTCCTTTCTGTGTCTACTATCAGCACTGTATCATCTGCGTACCTTAGGTTGTTTAAATTGTGGCCTCCGATTACGAATCCAGGCATAACTTCTAGGGTCCTTAAAATATTCTCACTGTACAAATTGAACAGATCCGATGAAAAGACATATCCTGGTCTCACGCCCCTTTCTATCTTTGACGGAAAGTGCAACACAGAGATCCGAAGGCGAATTGGTATAGCGAAGGAAGCATTCCAGAAGTTGAGTAAGGTATGAAGGAATAGGACAATCTTGTTAGAAACAAGGAAGAGAGTACTGGATTGCTACGTGCTGTTCGTCCTTCAATATGGCAGTGAATGCTGGACAATATCATCAAAGATGAATTAAAAACTTGAAGCAACTAAAATTTGGTTCTACAGAAGGATGCTACGAATATCATGGATCGAGCATGTGAGCAATGATGAGGTATTAGAAATGATGGAAACAAAAATACTGAGCATCAGGAAGAGACAGCTGAAGTTCCTGGGACATGCAATGAGGAAGGAGGGCTTAGAGAACCTGGTACTAACAGGCAAGATAGAGGGGAAAAGAAACAGGGAAAAACAACGGATGATATATTTGATGGACCTAAATAGGTGGATGACGGAACGAAGGTTGCATGGTGTAACAGGAGAAGGCGTGCTAAGAGCCACCAGAGATAGGGAAACGTGGAAAGCCATGATCGCTTACGTCCTGAAGGGACAAGGCACATAAAAGACGAATATATATGCCAACTGTTTATAAGAAATTATGTGGATATAAAGTGGGGGATCAATGCTATATTATAATCAATATATAAATGGATCCTTTATTTTGTGGTCATGCTAGTTTCTATATATTTATATTCTAGATTTATGGGCTTGAGCTAGTGGATGACAGAACGAGGGTTGCATGGTGTAACAGGAGAAGGCGTGCTCAGAGCCACCAGGCATAGGGAGATATGGAAAGCCATGATCGCCTACGTCCTGAAGGGACAGGACACATAGAAGAAGAAGAACAGAAAAAAGTAAATGAAACGATAGTACAGGTAAAAAAGTTAAATCTTTGGAATGGATCATTGAAAACTTTATAGTAAGAGAACAAATAGAATGAAATTGCTAGTTCAAATTTGAAATGATAATGACATTTTGTAATCTTGAAATTACAAAATGTATTTCTTTACAGTACGTACAAAAGCAAATTATTTCCATAAAACCTGGATAAGAAACAATTGGAATGAATTCACAGATACTTAGATGGGTGACCGCTTGGGAATACCAGGTACAGTAAGCGTTTAGTGACGGATGTGCGTTGTGGTGCAGTGGACATCGGCTCGGAAAGAAAAATCGGTGAGCCGAGTTCGAATTACTTAAAATTTGTTATAGATTTGGTTTGATACTCTGAACAAGTAATTGGAAGTCCGAGTTCGAACTCACGTTGAATTCGCTGCGTTCACTTACGCGCGAATTCTCTTGGGAAAGGTACTAATCCGTCTTTTCTCCATCCAGCTATGGGTTAAATATAGATTGAGTTCTGTAGTCTTGGTTGGCAATCAGTCTACCGCAGAAAGTAATAGTAACTTCTTGCAGGAAAATCTTTAAAAAATCATGTCCAGTTAGTTATGTCACTTTTTATAGACATGATCGCCCAAACGTGTATCACACATGGCAATTAACTGACTGAATCGCTTAAGGCTTGAATCTATCTATCTATCTATCTATCTATCTATCTATCTATCTATCTCTTTTCCTTTTCTTTCTATCTATCTATCTATCTATCTATCTATCTATCTATCTATCTATCTATCTATCTATGTCTATTCTTATCTATCTATCTATCTATCTATCTATCTATCTATCTATCTATCTATGTCTATACTTATCTATCTATCTATCTATCTATCTATCTATCTATCTATCTATCTATCTATCTATCTATCTATCTCTTTTCCTTATCTATCTATCTATCTATCTATCTATCTATCGTAATCTTTTCATTATCTATCTATCTATCTATCTATCTATCTATCTATCTATCTATCTATCTATCGTAATCTTTTCATTATCTATCTATCTATCTATTGTATGTTTGTTTAATTGATGGGGATAACAACATTTCTATAACTACTTGTGTGTATATATCTGCGTAGGTGTGTGCGTGCGTGTGTGTCTCTGTGTGTCTGCAAGTAACGTATCTATTAACAATATTAATAGTGTTTGATATCACCGCGATTTAATGCGATTGTTTCTATTTTCCGTTATAATGGAAGTCCTGTCATTGTTTATTAAATATCATGTCACATACAATTACATCTATCTGGAAGTTTTTTTCATCGTTAAAAATGCAGGCATAATTTTTCTACCTAAGAGATGATCGTTTTGATTTCACTGAGTTCGTCTGATTTGGAGCAAATATAAGACCCACCATGATAACAAAACATTGTAGCAAAACAACCCTCATTCTCCCCGTATTTCATTGGCAAGAAGAACGTTCCACTCGAACAGGTTATTTCCACGAACCACTGCTCTGTGGAGCCAACACATAAGTGGATGTTATCACGCTCACTACAAACTTAATCTGTTCAAGTCTGGTGTTAGACGTTATCTCTGCCGCATATTCGCATAAACTACACTTATTACTCTGTAACCTACTACCTCGAGTGGCTTCTGGGCCTTATACAGGATGAACCTCACTATATATATATATTTTTTTTTTCTAAACATATACTGTTAAATATAAGAGACAATGAATGTTTATTATGTTTAATCATGAGCCGTTCTAAACGTCGTATTTTGGCTTTAATTTCAGTTGAAAATAAAGACAAAAATTCTCCAACATTTTGATAATATTCTATTAATTTGTTTCTAAGCCTTCGGCTCACATGAGCCATCTTCAAGAAAGCTTCGAACCAAATTAATAAAAAATTATCCAAATGTTGGAGCATTTTTGTCTTTACTTTCAACTGTAATTAAAGCCAAAATACGACGTTTATAACGGCTCATGATTAAACATAATAGTCATTCATTGTCTCTTATATTTAACAGTATATGTTTAGAAAATCATTTGCTGCCTTGATGCACTATATATATATATATATATATATATATATATATATATATGTATAAAAGACAATCTGAGAGTCCGTGTGTGACTGTTTCCTATGCACGCCTACATTTTTTAAGTTACGCCATTCAAACTTTTTAGGGACACATATCTACAGGGAAGCCAGGTCGTCACATACTTTTTGAGTTTAAGTTCAGCAATTTTCCCTTTTGCACTTTTTGGCCAATGGACACGATTGTTTACATTTTCTCCGTAAAAACATCTAAGATCTAAGATGGTTGCTACATTATGTCACAGAAATCAAATCACACGTGTCAAACGCGACTAAAATATGTTTTATAAAAAAAAAATGAGACTTTATAATTAATTTCAATTCCGACGTTTTAAAATTTCATTTGGTCAACCAAAAAATGTATTTTTCCCCGTAATTTTGAAACAAAAGGAATATTAAAAAAAGTGTTTTTTCAAACAAAAACAAAATATGTAAAAAAAAGTGCCTATGGTTAATTTAATCATTTAAGTTTTTTACTTTTTTTCAGATTTAATATTTCATACTACAGAAAATAAAATAAAAAAGCTTTTTTTTCGCTAAATATTTCATGCAGGAAATCAACTGTCTGTAATTCGTGTGGCATTAATGTACCGTTTTCCTCTAAAATTAAATTTAAATATTCTTCGAACATTTCTGAACTGAGAGCGTAATAGTTGTTATATTTCTAATTTCAGTAAAACAAAATAAATAATTTATATTTATATGTGAAATTCATTTAGTCATCAAAAAATGTAAATATTTTCCCCTGTAATTTTGAAACAAAAACAAACGCAATGTTGTTTACAATGTCGCACAAAACATCAAATCACATTTACGCAAAACAAAAGAAAATAGATTTTTTTAATGGAATTTTTGAACAATTTTGAAACAACAATTTTTTATATAATTATTTTTTATATAAACGAGTTTTAAAGGAATTTATCCATTTAATATTATAAACATTATTGCATCACGAGATTCGATGTTTGTGTGAGTATTGTAAACATTGCGTTCCAAGTGATTTAGCAGCCATCTTCGATTAAAGTAACAGACACTCACACTAGGTGTTCCCAGTTTTTGTAGATTTTATTCACATACCTCCTAAAAATAGAGCTTCGTCAGGGTGTATGGCTATCTACATTTAAAACAAGGTAAGCATCTAACTTATTTATTACTAACTCTACTTTCTGCAAATGTTTTCTATTCATTTCCAGATCAAAGAACCCCCACCTCCCTCAGAAGTATGACCGGCACTAAAACTACACTTTATACTCCGTGCGAATACTACAGCAACATGCATTCAATGCCTTCTTCTTAATGCCGAAAATGGCTACTAACAGCCTCAGCTCTCCTTTCCAACTTTCAATAAATGATTTCCACCTCCTCCTTTCATTGGCATCTTCTCCTAAAATGTTCTGAGTTTCATGGGCAACGCCGGGCTATGATGCTAGTACACACACACACACACACACACACACACACACACACACACACACACACATATATATATATATATAAGGGGTGGACATTCTTGGTAAGAATTACAAATTAAACTCTGTGTTGAATCAATTCATACAATGTGAGTTTCATGGGCAACGCCGGGCTATGATGCTAGTATATATATATATATATATATATATATATATATATATATATATATATATATGGGGTGGACATTCTTGGTAAGAATTTACAAATTAAACTCTGTGTTGAATCAATTCATACAATGTTTGAATTGTTACAGAGAAATTTTTATCCATTATTCAACTAAAAAAAGTCTACAATTCTTTCAATGATGGTGGTGGAGGATATGGACTTATCACTTGTTTTTCTAAAATGAACTGTAAATTTTCAAGTAAATGTTGAAACCTGGGGGTTTTGGGTGGCCTGATAATATTTTCTACTCTTCTAGAATGTTTCTCGTGCTATTCAACTGCAAATTTAACATTTATGAATGAGTGCATTGTCATCCTGAAAGATGGCATTTTCCTTCGGAAACAGTTCCTGAACCACGGGAAAAAGTTGATCACATAAAATTCTTAAATAGTCCTGACTTGATTTTAATAAATTCATTTAAATAATAGCCGAACCCCCCGAAAAAAAACAAAAAAACAAAAACAAAACAAAAACAAACAAGTATTTTATAAAAAATTAAGTACCACTAATATTAACTCAACAACAGATATAAAAATAAACAAGCTTTTGAGAGATTAATTAAATTTTCCAAATTATGCTATTACAGTCATAGCTTTACATTTCACCCCCACGTATATATATATATATATATATATATATATATATATATATATAACAACACCACAACACCACTATTTTGTCAC
Organism: Ascarosepion bandense; assembly: GCA_037127315.1. NCBI lineage: Eukaryota > Metazoa > Mollusca > Cephalopoda > Sepiida > Sepiidae > Ascarosepion > Ascarosepion bandense. The sequence continues at coordinate 1,471,816 of JBBBDQ010000159.1, read as the reverse complement.
TGTCTTCGGCCATCCGCCACGGTAGGGATGGACTTATATTTTCAATTCAATTATCTTTATTGTTAATAGCTTAAATGTTCTATGTTTACTGTGTGTTAATATTTACTCTTTGATAATGGCTTATGTGAGCCGAAAGCTTAGACCCGATAAAAAATTCAACAAATACTGTGATTTTTTGTTGGCTTTTAACGACATCACCATCAAGTATATCAGACGGTATGAACGGATCCTACACAAAATTAATAGACAAAACTTGTCTATATTATTCAATGAAACCTGCATTAATATATATATATATATATATATATATATATATATATATATATATATATATATATATATATTCCATTTGTAAACGAGTTATTACGCGACCCAGGTTTCTATCTTGAGTGGTGTCTTCAGGCGAATTTCAATAACTGATTTTACCATTTGCTGTTCTTTTTAAGAACGCTCACGTAACGGTGTTTTTTTTAAAGCCTCACGTGGCAGGGAATTTTTGAAAGCGCAATTTTTAAAATTACAAGAAATGATAACGTTTTCATCCATGGTTGTATAAACCTAATAGGTATTTTTTTAGTATGGTTACACTTAGTCATAATTTCCATTCTTTCATTGAATCGTTCATTTTTGTTTGGGAATTGTTATATATATTGAATAGAATTTTCAACATCTGTATTTTTGTCTTTTAAACTTACGGGGGGCACCGAGTTATAAATTCCAGACGCATTTGTATCTTTCAAGAAATCTTTTGATCCAACACTGGTTATAAATTCAGATCAGTTAGGTGCCATACGTAATACATTCTTTGGGCGATCATGTCTCTTTCGAGACATGACGAATTGGGCAGAAGATTATCAGACAGAAGGTTGCCATTGCTTTCTGCGGTAGACTGGTTGCCGACCAAGGCTATAGAACCCAATCTGTCTTGTTATTTAACCCATAACTTGAGGGAAGAGACAGATCAATACCTTTTCCAAGGGTATTTGTGCGTAAGTGAATGCAAGGAGTTAAAAAAAATCACGTGGCGTTCCCGTTATTCTGATTTCGGAGAACCTTAGGAAGAAATAAGCAGGTGTTCTTAATTGCCAACCGATATAACCTGGCACTACTCGGAAACGATAGATATTGCACCACACATTTTCGTAGTTCTTGTAATCTCTTATTAAGTAAGTATAAGGCTTCGTAACATTAATCTTATTCCTATTTCTCGCTGATCTTCGATAAATAATATGTCAGTTGATAATTAAGAATTTGAAAGAATGTTTAAAATGACTGTTGGATACTGACTGACAGTACATAAAACAAACCAGAAGATGACACTATTGAAAAAAGATTGTAAACAAGATTAGAGAAGGGAATATATATATATACACTATAAATTATATTTTAGAACATGTACATACTTTTTCTATATATATCCACGACAAAGGTACGTTTCACTCGGATATATATATATATATATATATATATATATATATATATATATATATATATATATAGGGAAAGATGTCCAGTCCATAAATGGCGAGGATAATTCAACAAGATCAACTTAATATAAAGTATGAAGTGTTAGGTCTATATAGAGAGCTCAAGGGATGTTATCCAGAGCAATATGATATTTATAAAGGAAAACTCAACACGTCATTTAAATTGATTATAATTTATAATTCATTCCAATGTGTTAAATTAGCTCATTTCATCAGACCACACAATGTTCCTTCCATTTGATAGAAAAAATTGCCAGAATAACCATTTCCTTTAACTGAAGAGAAAGATAAAAAAATTAAAAAATATAAGAAAAAGGAACACAGAAAAAAGAAAAGAGAGTAAGGACAGAGGCATTGGCGTCATATCAGTTAGGGGTATTCATATATATATATATATAGGTATAGATGTCCAGTCAGTAAAAGGTGAGGATAATCCAACAAGATTGACTTAATATAAAATATTAAGTGTTATATCTATATAGAGAGCTCAATGGATGTTAAAGAAAATGCTTATTCCGGCAACATTTTTTGTACCAAATGGAAGGAATAGTGTGGTCTGATGAAATGAGCTAATTAAGCTCATAGAAATGAATTATAATTTATAACCAATTGAAATGACGTGTTGAGTTTTCCTTTATATATATATATATATATATATATATATATATATATATATATATATATATATCTGCAAGTTTCTGTAAAAAATGAAAGACAAGATGCTATGGTGAAAATTTTAATATAATATTTCAAGTGATCTTATAACTTCTTTTCAGAACGTAAGTGTGTACCTTGTCTATCATTTTTTATTTTTAAAGAAACTTGCATAAGAGAAGGATTTCTGTGAAAATAAACAATAATATATATATATATATATATATATATATATATATATATATATATTCAAACCATTTTATTAAAATTTAACATTTAGGAAACCTTTCAGGCCAACACATCTTTAGAACGAATCGCTGACATACTTTTGTCGAAGTCAAAAAGATATCTGATTACAGGGAATAATAAATGAAGAGGACGAAGGTTGGAACAAAATTAAAACACTTAAAAAAGTATTCCAACGATTCCGTCTGAAGAGATGTTGACCCGAAAGAATTCCTAAAGGTTAAAAAATGCCTTTGTATCTATTTAAATTACTAGTTATGCTCTGTGTCATCAAGTCCTTGTTCATATATATATAAAGAGAGAGATAGATAGATAGATAGATAGATAGAGAGAGAGAGAGAGAGGGGGGGGGGAGAAGAAAACTCAGTACATAAATAAATGGTTATAAATTCAAGAACTTATTTCAGCAATGTAAGGACAAATCCTACCATTGTCTCATTCAGACCGCTGATATATAAATAAATGCAAATTTTACACAGAATGCTTTGAAAAACCTTTATAGCAGAGGGATTTTAAAATAAATTGAGAAGAGATATATTAATTCACACACACATAATAGAATACAGAGTAAGGAATTAAATCACATGTACATAAAACAAAAATATTGACATATGCAAAAAGGAGGAAGGGGATTCATGCGCAGACAGAATTAATCACACAAACATTATTTTGGAAGGAATATATACATACGCAAGAAGGCGTTAGGAAACAATGCACATAGACTCAAATAAGTGAAAAAAAGAAGAGGAGGAGAAAAAAGAAAGAACGAAGAAAAGGAGACCAAGAAAAAAAGGGGAGGAAAAAAATAAATAAAGAGAAAGTGAAAAGAAAACCCTAAGTCAAAAAATATTAGCTAACACAAACATTTTTGGAAAATAATAAATTTCTTCTGAAATATTTTACAATAATTTACTTTACAAAATATTTATTAAAAATTATTTATTAGACATTAGAAAATTAAAGTAAAGGCGAAATTTACATAAACTATTCTAAAGATATTTTTAACAAGGGAATTGGACATAATATCTTTGAGTCAGGCATAAAAAATATGAGCAAAATATACACCAAGGGTAAATATTCAACATGGGTAAACATTTATCAAGGAATATATATATATATATATATATTTTCTAGCCATATGCTATTAAATATAAGAGACAATGAATGTCTATTATGTTTAATCATGAGCCGTTCTAAACGTCGTATTTTTGCTTTAATTTCAGTTGAAAATAAAGACAAAAATTCTCCAACATTTGGATAATTATTTATTGGTTTTCTTCTAAGCTTTCGGCTCACATGAGCCATCTTCAGAGATGTAGTTTAAACTGAAATATTATAAAATCCACCATCACCGACGATTTTATTTTGTGTTGACATAAAACTCCGCTTGGCAACGGCAATAGTTACCAAAAATAATAAACGCAGTTCTTAAGTTTGCGATGCGGTTTTATGACATCACACCGCGGGATAGCGCAAAATGACAACAAAACCATCTAGTCAAATGCAATGTAATATGTTATTTCCTGTTTTAAAGTTGATTTTATTGAGTGTTGGTTGTTTTGATTTGATGTACATGGCCTCCAATATCTGCAGGTTCCTCTTACTGTGTGTATGAGTAAGGATCACCGTATTGTTGACCAAAATCTGTCTGATATTGCCTACATGTTTATGTTTTTCAGAGAAATGTTGTTTAATAGTACTCTGATCAGAAAGATGACATGTAAGTCTACGGGAGAGCGTGGTTGTGGTAAAACCAATATATGTACTAGGTTTTTGAGTAGTATCAGAGATGCAATCTCTGAATGGGCATGTAAATTGGTACACTACATTGGTTTTTTGTAAAGAATTTAGTTTAGTGCCTGTTGGGTTATTATAAACTATGAGGTCAATTGTTTTAAACTTTTTATAATATATAATGAGTTTAATTTGATTATTACTTTCGACTGGTTTAACATTTCTACGTATTATGTTTTTGAGAGTTTTTTCATCTTGTTTATAATTATTATGTATTAATATAAGTGATGGTTTTGTTGTCATTTCGCGCTATCCCGCGGTGTGACGTCATAAAACCGCATCGCAAACTTAAGAACTGCGTTTATTATTTTTGGTAACTATTGCCGTTGCCAAGCGGAGTTTTATGTCAACACAAAATAAAATCGTCGGTGATGGTGGATTTTATAATATTTCAGTTTAAACTACATCTCTGAAGATGGCTCATGTGAGCCGAAAGCTTAGAAGAAAACCAATAAATAATTATCCAAATGTTGGAGAATTTTTGTCTTTATTTTCAACTGAAATTAAAGCAAAAATACGACGTTTAGAACGGCTCATGATTAAACATAATAGACATTCATTGTCTCTTATATTTAATAGCATATGTCTAGAAAATTACTTGCTGCCTCGATATACTAAATATATATATATATATATATATATATATATATATAGATGTAAAGTCCGTGAATGGCGAGGATCATTCGAAATCTACTTTATATAAAATATTAAGTGTTAGATCTGTATAAAGAGCACAATGGATGTTATCCAGAGCAATATGATATTTATAAAGGAAAACTGAAGACATCATTTAGAGTGGTTATAAATTATCATTCATTTCTATGAACTAAATTAGCTCATTTCTTCTGACCACGCCATATTCGTTCCATTCAGTATGAATATTTTCCCGGAATAAAACTTTTATTTCAAAAGGAAATGGAAAGTAATTATAATTATAATTTATAATCACTCTAAATGTTGTGTTAATTTTTCCTTTATATATATATATATATATATTTATTGTATGTATTCTTCTTCTTCTTTGACATGCCTTGTCTTGTCAGGATGTAGGCGACCATGGCTTTCCAAGTCTCTCTACCCATGGTGGCTCTTAGCATGCTTTCTCCAGTTGCAACACGCAACCCACGTTCTGTCATCCACCTGATTAGGTCCTTCAAATATGTTATCCGTTGCTTTCCCCTGTCTCTTTTTTCTTATATCTGGCCTGTTAGTATCAGGTTCTCCATGCTTTCCTTCCTCATTGCATGTCCCAGGAATTTTAGCTGTTTCTTCCTGATGTTCAGTATTAATTTCCTTTTCATTTACATCCTTTCCAAAACCTTATCATTGTTCACATGTTCGCTTCATGATATTCGCAGCATCCTTCTGTAGAACCACATTTCAGTTGCTTCAAGTCTTTCCTTCATTTTCGATGATATTGTCCAGCATTCACTGCCATATTGAAGGACAGACAACACATAGCAATCCATTGATCTCTTCCTAGTTTCTATCAAAATTGTTCTGTTTCTTAATACTCTACTCAGATCATGGAATGCATCCTTGTGCATTTGGATCTCAGGAATATAAATGTATAGAAACTGCTGTTACCACAAAGTGAGGGGTCAGTTTATATAGTGATTGGAATATGTAATTGATCCCCCACTTTATATCCAGTATGTTTCTGTAGAACCACATTTCGGTTGCTTCAAGTTTTCCCTTCATCTTTGATGATATTGTCCAGCATTCACTGCCATATTGAAGGACAGACAACACATAGCAATCCATTGCTCTCTTCTACTTTTCATAAAAATGCGAGTAAGAAGGGACAATATAGGACTGCGTTATTCAAATCAAGCTTTAGTAGTTATTAAGAAAATATACTCGGCACTATTTGCCGCCAGATATAACATTCGGATTTGTAAAGGTAGCCTAAGTTTCATCTCATTTAATTATATCAAATCAGTACAATACAAAGTAACCACAATAGTTCAGTCCGTTTTTAAAGGAAAAAAAGAAGAAAAGGCTTCACAGTATGTGTAACTTATATATATATATTTTTTTTTTTAATCATTTCACCCCGAGCAAGGCGGAAACACCACTGATGTGCAGGGGGTTACATAAATGTAAAAAGATTAATTAGAAAAGAGTGAGGAGTACAAGCTAGTTAGAAAGGAACAATAGAAAGCTGAGAAAGAAGGTGCGATGACAGATACATAGGGGGAGAGAAAGGGAAGGTTATACAGGGGAGGGGAGAGAGCTAGAGGCCAGTGGTTAGTAGATGAGTATTAATTTTGCATTTAAATTTCTGGAGGTTGTAGCCGTCAGGAAAGCAAGAATACGGGAGTGAGTTCCACAGGCGGGAAGTGCGAGAGAGGAAGCTGCAGGAGTAGAATTGTGGTCTGCATTTGGCTAACCTGACTGTGAATGGGTGGGACTCAGTTGCCAGTCTGGTTGCACGGGTAAACACCTGTTGAGGAGGCATCAGTGACTTAAGCTCATCTTTATTGTTTGAATCACCAACGACATCCAGCACTTTCTGCCAATGTGTCTCTAGCTGTTCAATGCCCTTGCGGTAGAACTCGGGGAGTTTTGATGCAAAAAAGTCCGTTAGTTCTTTGCGCAAGTCTGCTACATTGTTGAAGGATTTCCCGCGAAGATGATTATCCAGGGAGTGGAAGAGGTGGTAATCGGATGGCGCAAAATCAGGTGAATAAGGTGGATGGCACAAAGTCTCCCACCCAAGTTGCTGTATGGTACCCCTGACCACTCGCGCGACACGCGGCCTGCCATTGTCATGGAGGAAAAGCACACCTTTGTGATTCACCAGTGCTGACTCCTTCTGGCGCAATGACTGTTGCACACGTTTCAATTGCTGCGAGTATAGGTCTCCAGTGACCGTTTGGCCCGTTGGTAGCAATTCATAATGAACCACTTTACGACCTGTCCATCAGACACAAAGCATAGGCGGTCTTGCAGTGTGAGACACAGCATCCTGAGGAGACAACCAATGCCTGAAACGCTTGGGAGTTTCGTACAGAACCCACTTCTCATCACTGGTAAGCACTCGATTGAATAAAGGTGTGGTACTATGGTGAGGTAGCAGCAATACGCAGGCCGCCACTCGTTGTCCCTTGTGAACCCTCAGTAACCCTTGCGGAACTCACTTTCTCAGTTTGTACGTCTTACCTAGGCGGTACAGGTGAAGTCTAACAGTTTCATCGGAGACGTTGAACTGTCTTCCAAGTTCACCACACGTTAGACTACTGTTCTCTTGGCTGACCGCGTCATTCAAGACCTGTGGTCGTCCACCGCAAGGCTTATCGTGGAGGGACAAATCTCCCGACTTGAACTTTCAAGACCAACGCCTTGCAGTACGTTCATATACAGCACTATCCCCAAACGCTTGACATATGCGGCGACTTGATGCAGCTGCTGGTAAGCCTATTTTGAAGTCGTAAAGCAAACAGCCTCGAACAAGATCTCTAGACACTTCCATCCTTTTCACAGCAGTCCGGCTTATAACTGATGGCCGGGCATGCTGCGCGTGTTTTTCTAACGTCTGATGTTCCTACTTCCGGCTGTCCGAATTTGAAAACAATTGCTACACGCATTTCGTATATATTTCAACTTCATTCAATGACTAATCAAAAAACGGACAGAACTTTTTGGTTACCTTGTACATTTCTGTAGAAACTCAACCGATTCCTATCAATCTAATGTGTTTATTTACGAGCGGAGATAGTGGCGCCTTCCTCTTCAACGTATTTTTTGCCGTTATTATAGCCATCGTTATAACTAGAAATTCGAATGCTGATTTTAAATGCAATATTATTTTTCTCTTTTAGGAGGGAAGTGGTGATGCAATCCTTATATTTCCATTGCAAACTGTATGGGCCTTTTTGCATCATCTGTAATACTGTCTTATTATTCAGATGTGTTTACGTATATATGTGGATCTTCGTCAAGGGTAAAAAGTTAGACTTCGTAGATAAAGCTTGTATGCATCGATAGGACCATATCCAGACATAATAGGCTTTACGAGGAAGTCAGTTATAGATTTTTAAGGTCTGTAGACAACAAAGACTCTTACTGAGACACAAATTCCTGTCGATTTTACTTCAGGGAAGTAGACTGATTGCTATTGCTAACTGAATTACGAAAACTTGACATCTTCACCAAACAACAACCCGAATCTTTTTTTTCTGATCTTCCTCATTAAATAAAGGTCTCGGCTTGGAACGGAAAATCGAAGTGCCGGGTTCGAATTTCAATTGAGTTCCTTGCATTCACGTACGCGCAAATAAGCTTGTGAAGGGTATTAATCCTACTTTTTCCTCCAGTTATGGGTTAAATAATAGGATAGATTGGGTTCTATAGCAACTAGTTTACTGTAGAAAGTAATGGCAACCTACTGCGGGATAATCTTCTGTCCAGTCAGTCATGTCTCTTTTAAGACATGATCGCCCAAACGATACGTTCGTTAAGGACTTTGGTCGCAGTCGGACATCAAAATAGCAACCAAAATAGAGGATATGTATTATCAACGCTACTACTTCCTTGTGCAAATTGAAAACAAAACGAATAATGTCTTCTTGAGATTTTTCACACTTTCCCTGATCAATTATACGTCTTCGCCTTGATGACTCGACTGATAGTTGAAAGGCTGACAACAAAAATAACTGTAAGGCTTGCCAGTGTGCTCATGCAGCGTTACATTTTTCGTATGCTTCCTTGGAGTAACGTTCATCGCTGACAATAGCCATAGAACAACTGATCGACAGTCGAGATAATAGTGCCTGAGCATGATAAAAATCTGAAGTGATCACGGATGACGCAATATTTTTCAAGGACAAACAAATTTCATCATACACCTCTAAAATAGATTCATATTAATGCACGCCAATTCAAATGACCGAATCTCAGAAAAAAAAATTAAATCGATTGTGGTTTTAAAACTGACCGTATGGTAGAAGAAAAGAAACTAAAGTAGTTTTTTCACTTAATTTGCAGAAGGGTGAATATAAATGCGAAACTTGAACAACCTATCGAAGACAATTCCAGCGTCTCGAGGGGTTCCACTAGCAATGCTTGATTTTATTTAAAAATCGGTTTCACTCCATCCAAGGCAATAAAGTCACTAAGACAAGGGGGTTACTGGTCATAGAAAAATTAGGAACACAAACATTAATAATGAGTGGGAAGAGTAAAGTGTTATCAGGAGTACTGTATATAGCGATTGATATTGTATTTAAATTTTTGCAGATTAAAGTTGTTTGGAAACCATAGAGCTGGAAGGGATTTCAACAAACGAGAATTGCGAGAAAATAAACTGTTACCACTGGGCCATGTGTTCTTAAGGACACATGGCCCAGTGGATATAGACGTTGGTTAGTTCCCGTGACTTGACCCAAAGAGCTGTGAGTTCAACCAGGCTACAGCAGGGGTGAACAAGTAACTTGCAGGGTTAGAGGGAGATAACTTAGGACTACCAGAAGAGGCTCTATGCAAGGGATGAAGATCATATACCCCAGTGAGTTTAATGAATCTAAATAATGTAAATACTGTAAATACTACCTCATTTCAGAAATATAGACAAATCATGGGTTCGGTTTGGAATTCCTAGCACCTGAAGAAGGCTGAAGCTTATAACGGCCGAAACGTCGTACAAATGGCAACAAATATGAGGACAATAGTTCGAATAATTTAAATACTCTAAATACTACCTCATCTCAGAAATATAGACAAATGAAAATATTTATAGAAAAGACACAGAGAGGCAATATTATGGCGATGAGAAAGTGAGTGAAGCCGAGCCGCCAGATAAGGACCGATAATATTGCTGATTTTTCTTTAGATTTTATAAACTAGCTCAAAGTAAATAGCAGGGACATCGGAGCATACACTACCGGCGATAATTATTAGGTCAAATCAGTTTTTTTTTAAAGAAATGATGTAGTTCATACTATTTTTAGTAATTATTGCCAAGTGGCTAATTATAAATGAAAATAGAATGGTTCTTTTGTTATTATTACTTAACAAAATTTTACAAGGCAAGGAAGCAAAGATGAACTCGTCCGAATCACTCTAAATTTTTTTCATTCTTTCATTGATGAAACTGCAATGTAGGTAATTATTAAATTCATTTGATGCTCATGTTATTGTGCAGTATTAACAAAAGAACGATTCTATTTTCATTTAAAATTATTTACTTGGCAATAAATAATAAGAAATAGTATGAAATACATAATCGTTTTAAAACACCAAGGTAGCCTAATAAATATGGCCGGTAGTGATATGTTGCAACAATATTCAAAGCATGGACGAATGGTAGACATAGATATGTAAGATAGATTCTAAACATAAAATTGTCACGCATGATACAATGAACCAATCTTTCTTAGCAGTTGACCTAGCAATGGATTCAATATAGTCTTCCCACTACATGTCAGCTTAGTGCGTTAGCCCGAGAAGGCGCAACGTGTCATTTTCTTGGAGGTTAGCATCAGCCATGCTGAGAGAAAAAGTTATACTAAATATCTCATGACAATCACATATGCCTGATATGAGAGTCCTAAAGCTGGTTAAAATCACGAGCATTGGGAACGGAATCATGAAGTATCGGATTAGATGGGCTGGTCCGCTAAGAGGACGCTCGCATGTCAAAAGAGGTGCTGTACGTTGGTTGATCTTGTGGGTTATCCCATTTGAATTTGCTAATGAACTGTCTCTAAAAATATCAGCAATACGTTTTATATAAAGTTACCAAAAATACCTATTTAAAAATTACTAATAGTACATTTTAAAGCGAAATGACAAGCAGTACATTTTATAGTGGAATGATCAACAATATATTTGACGGGATGTGCGTTGTGATGCAGTGGATATCGGCTCGGAACGAGAAATCAGAGAGCTGAGTTCAAATTCCAGTTGAATTCATTGTATTCATTTACACGCAAATACCCATGCGAAAGGTATTGACCTGTCTCTTTGTCTAATTATTACTTAAATAGCAGAACAAATTTGGTTCTATAACCTTGGTTGGCAGCCAGTCTACCACAAAAAAGTTTGGAAATCACCCCTTTTTGGCATACAAGAATGGACTCGTCTAATGTGTACATATAATCCTGCCTATACAGAGAGCAGCAATTTCGAGTTGATGAGTTGAGTTGAGTAGTTGGACTTCCGCTAGTTGGTCTGTAAGAATATAGACTCATTACTCGAGCATACTTCTTCACTACAAGATTGTATATATTGATTCCTACTGACAGTATTCCTAAATTGACTAACCCGTGTTCCACTTTGTATATTCTTGTTCAATATAACTTACATTTTCTATCTCCATCTCTGCTTTTGTTATATATTATTTTGCGTGGTTTCTCAACAAGAATCCACAACAGAAAGCAATGACAACCTATTGCGGGGAAATATTCTTCGTAGTCACTCATATCTCTTTCGAGACATGATCACCCAAGCGTGTATCACGTATGACACTTAACTGACTAAAGGCATACAATTGCGTTCAAAATATTTAAACAAAGGCATTAAATAACCAACAGAGGTTGACATGACGCTAAACAAAACCAACGAACCAGCTATGTAGTGTTTGTTTTGTGTTAATCATTTTTTTTTGTATAGAACTGCATTGTGTCCTATATGCCAACAATTGTTGTTGGGTAAATAAGTGTTGATTACCGCAGTTTAATGGTAACTAAATATTTACCGCATACATACTATCTATCCTGCCAAAATTTCGCGGCTAGTAAGCGTCCTCAATGAAAGTAACGCAAACGCTCCAAGGAAAATCTCATCGACGCACTTAATAAGGTCAGCGTACATACTCACACTGGGGTCATCTTGCATCAGACAATTTGATTAGTGATGGAGAATTTAAAAGCAACAGAATTGCCTATGCTGAGCTGAAAGTAGCTGGTAGAAATATGGGATATGTCTCTGATGCTGAGAGGTGTACAAAGGCGCTCCTCACGTGTGAGGAATGTGGCTGTGCCTGCTTATCGAGGAGAGATCTAAACAGTCACAAACGTGGACATTTAAACATCTATCAATATGATACCCAGCAATTTGCATTTGTAACAGCGTGTGTATGTTAGCCAGTAAACTCACTCGGCGTTATAAAACTAAACATCCATATAATCAGGTTGATGTCAGAAGACTCGCCTGTACTCAATGTGCAATAGTCTGCAGCTCACTTGCGGCCCTTATGATTCATTTATACCTCAACAACGACTTGAGAATCATCCCTAAACTGATCATTTGGGAGTTATGAAACTTGGGGTGGTCTTAATCAGTCACGAGTCGACTTCCACCATATACATGAACTCTCTTCCGGCTCCTTGTTATCTTGTCAATTTCGATTTGAAAAAAAAAAATGCAGCGTCAGTTGTCATCTTAAATTCTTGAATACTTTTATCGCCAGTTCTCCAAAATAAAGTTTTCTCATTTTTTTCTACATTTAGTAACTGCATTGCTTCTTAGTGGCTTTATCGCATTGCTTGGGGTTAAATGATCAAAATGTGACTGTTGATTTAAATTATAAAACGGGGATGAATGGTTCCATTTCTCTTGCTTGTCTGTGGAGTTGTTAGCAATCTTGATGTGAGTCGTTGCAGTGTTGCGCAAATCATGTATATCTATCTATCTATCTATCTATCTATCTATCTATCTATCTATCTATCTATCTATGAGAACCTCTTCATAACTATCTATCTATGAGAACCTCTTCATATCTATCTATTTATCTATGATAACCTCTTCATATCTATCTATGAGAACCTCTTCATATCTATCTATTTATCTATGAGAACCTCTTCATATCCATCTATTTATCTATGAGAACCTCTTCATATCTATCTATTTATCTATGAGAACCTCTTCATATCTATCTATTTATCTATGAGAACCTTTTCATATCTATCTATTTATCTATGAGAACCTCTTCATAGCTATCTATTTATCTATGAGAACCTCTTCATATCTATCTATCTATCTATCTATCTATCTATCTATCTATCTATCTATCTATGAGAGTCTCTTCATATCTATCTATCTATGAGAGTCTCTTCATATCTATCTATCTATCTATGAGAGTCTCTTCATATCTATCTATCTATCTATCTATGAGAGTCTCTTCATATCTATCTATCTATCTCTCTATCTATCTATGAGAGTCTCTTCATATCTATCTCTCTATCTATCTATGAGAGTCTCTTCATATCTATCTATCTATCTATCTATCTATGAGAGTCTCTTCATATCTATCTATCTATCTATGAGAGTCTCTTCATATCTATCTATCTATGAGAGTCTCTTCATATTTATCTATCTATGAGAGTCTCTTCATATCTATCTATCTATCTATCTATCTATCTATCTATCTATCTATCTATCTATCTATCAGTAAAAGAATATGAAACAAGATATAATAGCATTGTGGTTTGCTCATGATTCTTATTTCTGTACTGGCATTTCTGATATTGTATGTATGTATGTATGTATGTATGTATGTATGTATGTATGTATGTATGTATGTATGTATGTATGTACAGGTGAAAGAACATGAAACAAGATATAATTAAAATACCTGATACAAATAAATTATTATTTATATTTTATTTATCTGAAATAAAAATATAAATAAACGCAGCGGATCAGGTTAGAATTATGACGTTAAAGAAAGAGAGCGAGCGAGATTAGAATGATCAAAGGAATTTTTTTAAAAAGACATCCAGCAATCGAAACAGCAATACACGCGTGTGTATATTCGTTCTTTTTTTTTATCCATCCCACGTACATGACGTACCGATTCACAAACCGACCTTTTCTTTCACCCACCTCGACATATTTGTATGGACTACCTGTGTTAGTCTGGTTAACACACACACACACACACACACACACACACACACACACACACACACACACACACACACACACAGGATAGAAAAATTAATAGATAAATCAATAATTCCATAACCTAATGAAATAAAAATCATTTTTGCACAACTTCTCTGTTCCACTCTATTCATGACATAGGCGAGTATGACCCTCCATGTGGCCCATAGCAGTTTTTCGTCCTTTGTTAAGGCTCTCGTAGCCGGTTCCGCCTTCCATTCATACAAACAAACTCGTCAGGTAAGTGGCACGCGACCCTCTCTCATCTTTCTCGCTCTCAATATGCCCCGGGAAGCTTTGAACAACAAATATTTATTTTTCACCATAGTTCCTTTCCTTGTCAAGAAACTTAATTGAGTAAGGGGTATTAATCTCGTAAGTCGACCATTATACAGTGAACAAATCAAATTAAAATTCATCTAAAAAGTACGTATCATGTCACGGAATTTTTGATACGTAGTAATATCGTTGTACAGACCAATGAAAATTGGAGACTTCATCTCTCTCAGTTAACCTGACATTATATTTCACTGCAGCCTAGTCAATTACAGTCAGCCAGTGAGTTACGTACGATACATCCGAATGTGAACCATGCATTTCGATGTCCGATCTAAGAGAGACCGTCCTCTCATTGAGGTAGGTGATTATATATCCACCTGTCACACGGTTCTTTCCGCCGCGTATGTTGGGAGGGCCATTGTCTTTGGGTGAAACGTGAATCTTTATCCTCAGCTAGGATTTCACCCATCAGGTCGACCTTCATCTTCGAATATCTATCTATCTATCTATCTATCTATCTATCTATCTATCTATCTATCTATCTATCTATCTATCTATGAGAGTCTCTTCATATCTATCTATCTATCTATCTATCTATCTATCTATCTATCTATCTATGAGAGTCTCTTCATATCTATCTATCTATCTATGAGAGTCTCTTCATATCTATCTATCTATCTATCTATGAGAGTATGTTGGGAGGGCCATTGTTTTTGGGTGAAACGTGAATCTTCATCCTCAGCTAGGATTTCACCCATCAGGTCGACCTTCATCTTCGAATATATTGTGCAACATTTACTGCCATATTGAAGAACTGACACCACATAGCAATCCAGTACTCTCCTCTTTGTTTCTACTGATCACTCCAAACACTTTCATGACCACCATTAGATTCATCCAACTCTTTCCGATTCATCTGCACTGTCCTCAGATTGACATCCAAATACTCCGACACGTTCGTATTAGATATTCCGGCGTGAATGACAAGTAGTACAGCATGTCCTTTCTAATATCTGGCGAAGTCAAATGTGCCCTTCTTTTTCACAGACGGTGCTCAACTGTCCCTACTATACTTCACAGTTAACAACAGAAAAAATCAGCGCACAAGCTCAGAGTTAATATTTTAGTCATCGCGACTTGTATAATTATATAATGTCGATATATTGCAAATTATTTTAGCATAGAAATATACTGGTAAAAAATAAAGAATTATAAATGGCCACGAATACATTATGGTAGAAGGGGGTTGTTGAATGAATAATGTAAATAAAGGGATGCATTGAAAATGACGAAGACACATTTCAGGAATTACGGTGAACATTGCTTAAAAATAAACCTATATAAAGAACTTAAATGCCTTGTTATTATTATGATGAGATTGCATCTGAAATCAAGAAAACGACAATTTTTAGGAATCAGTAAATAAAAAATTGTTACTAACTAGAGTAGAATAGAAACATGAAAGAATTTTTTTTTTAAAATCATATCACCCCAAGCAAGGCAGTCCACTGCCACTATAGCGCAGGGAGTTACATAGAGCGATTGGGTATAGGAAATGTCAAAGGGAGGGTGATAGACGAGTTAGGAGGTACGTAGGTAGAGTGTTGGAGGGAATGGGTGCGAGTTAGTGTGTTAGGAGGTGTCTATTGACCTTACATTTAAACTCCTGGAGGTTGTAGCCGTCGGGGAAGCAATCATGTTCAAGGGAATTACACAGGCGGGAAGTGCGAGAAAAGAAGCTGTTGGAGTAGAAATTGCGGTTACATTTTGTCGGTTTCACTGTAAAGGGGTGGGACCTAGTTGCCAATCTAGTATTTCGTGCAAATTCACACCTAGGATGCACCAGTGATTTAAGTTCATCCGAGCAGAAGCCGTGAAAGTACTTATAGAAGAGGCACAGGGAAGCCACGTCACGCCGGTGAGAGAGATACTGCAGGCGGTCAGCTAAGTCGGTATCGATCACATTACAGATTCTCCGCTGTATTTTGTCAAGAAGCCCGAGGAGAATAGCAGGGGCACCCGACCAGATGTGGCAGCAGTATTCAATTAACAACACTTAAAAATAAAACCTCTTTAAAAAGTCTAAAGAAGTGTCTGAAAGCGTCTGGGAAAATACAGACATTTTTTTGTGGTCATTTATTTCCAAAAAACGAAAACTGTAGGACGTTAGAAAAAATAAATAAAAATAAATTATATTTTCCATGTTTGTCATATTCAACGAAAAATAAGGCAAAATTATACAGATATTCACTAATTCTGTAGTATATTACTGAAGAAAGAAATACTTGTTATTTTTCACATGATATCTTTCCTTTTAAATGCACTTTATTCAGGGGAAATATCTAAATCTAAACTTATTTATAAATGGAACTTTGTCTCTGTGTATGTGTTTGTGTCTGTGTGTGTGTGTATCCGTTACCTAAACACTCCGAATCGGCTGAACCGATTTTCTTGAAAATTTACACAGTTGTACTATAAGCGTCTGCGAGTGTTCTTAGCTAAGTTTTGTGTCGAGGTACCCCCGATAAATATCGAAAATCGATAATCGAAAAAATCGGGTTATAGAAGGAGTGGTCCGATTTTGATCAAATTTGATACACTAATAGACAAAGACATAAGAAACAATATTCAGAAGTTTCAAGGTTGCAGTTCTTACAATAATGCAGAAAATTTGATATCGATTCAAGGAAATCAAAATTCGACTTACATCCATTCATTTTTCTTTCAGTCTAAGGTTTCGCTTTAACTGGGAACAAATATTGCTTTTTAGTCTTTCGTGCCAACGTCCAAAGAGTCTGAGCTCCAGGATCATGGATTAGTTTTAAAGCTTTCATTACACCCGAGCAACGCCGGGCTATACTGCTAGTTAATAACACAGATCCAATAATATACAATTAAAAATGTCAAATTTCAGCTAATAACTTCGTGTCTGGTTACAGAATTAATTACCCATCTGTTACGCACACCAGAATCCTCATACTAAAGTTTATTTTTAACATTAATGTTTCACTAGAAACATAGAAGAGTGTACAGGATTGCTATGTGTTGTCAGTTCTTCAATAGGGCAGTGAATGCTGGATAATAATCAGCAAAGATGAAGGAAAAACTTGAAGCAACTGAAATGTGATTCTACAGAAGGATGCTGCGAATATCATGGATAGAGCATGTGAGCAATGATGAGGTTTTAAAAATGATGGAAACAAAAAGGAAATTAATACTGAGCATCAGGAAGAGTCGGCTGAAGTTCTTGGGAGATGCAATGAGGAAGGCGGGCTTGGAGAATCTGATACTAACAGGCCAGATAGAAGGAAAAAGAGACAGGGGAAAGCAACGGATAACATATTTGAAGGACCTAATCAGTTGGATGATGGAACAAGTGTTGCATGGTGCAACAGGAGAAAGCTTGCTAAAAGCTACCAGGGATAGGGGGAAGTGGAGAGCCATGATCACCTACGTCTCGAAAAGACAGGGCACATAGAAGAAGAAGAATATATTACATTAACAGTTTAGTTTGTATTAGTTTCACAAGCCGTTGTTAGTGACTTTGATTTTACAGGATATCCAATATGGTGGTCTTGTACCAGACTAAATAAAGTTTAGTAATATTTATTGGATGTGCGTCGTGGTACAGTGGATATCGGCTCGGAACTAGAAATCGGAAAGCCGAGTTCGAATTCCAGTCGTATTCCTTGCATTCACTTACGCACAAATACCCTTGGGAAAGGTATCAATCTGTCTCTTCTCTCCAGTTATGGATTAAATAATAAGACAGATTGGGTTCTATAGCCTTGTTCAGCAACCAGTCTACCGCAGAAAGTAATGGCAACCTACTGCGGGATAATCTTCTGCCCAGTCAGTCATGTCTCTTTGGAGACATGATCGCCCAAGCGTGTATCACATATGGCACTTAACTGACTGACTGAATATAATAGTTGGACATATGATTAAGGCCTCTACTGGGCATAAAGTGGGGGATCAGTTTTATATTGTTATGAAGTAATAAACTGATCCCCCCACTTATTACTATATAATAATATAATACATATCTTCCCTTTCTAGCTATGAGTCAAATAACAGGACAGATTGGGTTCTATAGCCTTGGTTGGCAACCAGTCTACCGCAGAAAGCAATGGCAACCTACTGCGGGATAATAATCTGCCCAGTCAGTCATGTCTCTTTGGAGACATGATCGCCCAAGCGTGTATCACATATGGCACTTAACTGACTGAATATTTATTCGGGATAGCATCCCGATGTTTATACCGATGCTTTCTTTGGCTGTATTAAAATTGTACCAAATTGGAGATAAATTGATATTTTCATTATTTCATGATTTATCGAAAGTAGCATGCCCACCATTTTAGTTTCGTCCGTTCTCTTATATTTCTAGAGTTAGCTAACATTTCGAGATATTGTATCTAAATTATTCTAAGTTTTATTTCAAGCGGTATCCTTACCTTCGTTGTTTCGGCCATTGCATCCTATGACCTTATAAATATTGTCTAAAATTTGAAGATTTTTTATCCAAAATATTTTATGATTTATTTCGAGCGGTATCCTTACCTTCGTTGTTTCGGCCAATGCATTCTATGGCCTTATAAATATTGTCTAAAATTTAAAGATTTTGTATCTAAAATATCCTTTGAGTTATTTCAAGCGGTATTCTTACCTTCGTTGTTTCGGCCAATACATTCTATGGCCTTATAAATATTGTGTGCATACCGCATTCTCCCTAGTCGGGTTGAGCCGGCTTCCTCCCTGATGGAGGAAGTCTCATTGGGATTTGTTTTTAAGTGCAGAGTCTCCAAGTCCTACTCTGTTATTTAACCAATAACCGGAGGGAAGGGACTGATTAATACCTTTCCCAAGGGTACCAGCGCGTAAGTGAATGCAGGGTATTCAACTGGAATTCGAACTCGGCTCACCGATTTCTCTTTACGAGTCGATATCCACTGCACCACAAAAGCACACCCATCCATAAGCCCTTACAGCACCTGGTATTCCCAAGCGATCACCCATCTAAGTACTGACCAGGCTCAAAGTTGCTTAACTTCGGTGATTGAACTAGAACCGGTGTATTCATGGTGGGAGGGGGAGGGGTAACATATATAGATACAGATAATATAAAGAGGGGTGATCGATTCTATATTATAATCAATACATAAACTGATCCCTGACTTTGTGGGGCGATAATGTATATTTTTCTACCATCTAATTTTGGCTTTCTGAAAAATTTCAAGGTGTCGTTAGTGTTCTAAAATTTTTATCTAGATCTGAGCGCAAATCCTGTCGAGCTAGACAGCAAAATGCAGACGCTAAGTCGAATCTATCAAACAAACAAATACTTACACAACGTCCATCCTCATGACTTTTATAGATATAGATTTTAATATCTGCGGCATAAATGATAAGAAGAAAACGGTGTAACATAAAAAAGACACCGAACTAAGAATTGCCAACTGTGATATATACTTAAAGATCACCAGAGTGTTCACCAGACTGAACGTAGTAATAATAACTGATTAATACTGATTAATAATAACTGATTAGGAGTACAAGTTAAATAATTGATGATATTGCAGAGTTTAATCTTCGACTTTTAAAAATGACGAGAAAATATTATGTCTGATAAAAAAGGCCCCTCCCCACAAAACAAAACAAAACAAAAAGTAAAACGTATTGATTAGGATATTAAACTGAATAATTTATAGAATAATGACAATACCTATTTGATAGATCGGAAAAGGCATCGGCCAAGCCAAAGTAGTTAAAGAAAAAAAAAATAAACAGTACTTAATCTCACAATTCCTGGCATTGGAGCTATGGATATCTGTCAGTCAGTATAGTGCCATACGTGATACATGCTTGGGCGATCATGTCTCGAAAGTGACATGATTGGCTGGGCAGAAGATTTCCCCGAAGTAGGTTGCCATTACTTTCTGCGGTAGCCCCAAAAATTAAAGAACCTAATATTTCCAGTTATTTAACCAATATCTAGGGGAACAGACGGTCATTCGTGCGTAAGTGAATGCAAAGTATTCGAACACGAATCTCTCGTTCTGAGCCGATATCCACTGCACCACGACGAACATTATAAATATACACCTCTGAAAAGTTTCAGATTCTCAAAAAGATTCCCAATGTGGGCCCTTAGGATCAAAAGTGGGGCGGAGACATTTTTAAAATAGGACTAGAATATGTTCAAAGAAAATAGGTAGGCTTAGAAATTCCATTTTTTTCGACTGGCATAAAATTATGAAAACACAAACTGCTTTACTTTATATTTAAAGTTCTACACCTCTGACGTTTCCGCCTGAAGTCTGAATTGCTTTTCACTAATTATTATTATTTTCTCTCCCAATAAAAGTAGGTAGGTTTACCTTTTGCCAGGTTCACACTCCTTCACAGTCTTCTGAACAAGAGTAGAAATTTATCTCTTTTTTTCTTTTTTTATTGTTATTATGTTCATCGTATTTCTATTTTTGCTATGGTCACACTACCTACCATGCTTGCGGAAAGACCTAAGGCAGGTAGTAAACTGTTATGACTAATTTTCATTTAGTTTTCTATCTCCCATAACATCACGAGCGTTTCATGGACAAAGTCCTTCTTGAGTGTGGGTTGTACTTATCAAGTCAATATTTTGTATATCTCTTAAGCTGTGTTCATTTGTCTTCTTTTTTTTAACTTTCCAAACGCACACTTCTGTAACTGGTATTATTCTTGTTTTCAATTTCCACATTTTTTATATTTCAAATTATTATTATTATTATTATTGTGTGTCGTATCATCTTGCCAGATAATAATTTTGAGTATCTAACTGCCAAGTCTCTTTAAGGGTCTATAAATAAAAGGAGCACTGTAGGAAGTTTTCTATGAATGTTTGGGATGTTTCGTTTTTTTTTGTTTTTTTTTGTTTGTTTTTTTTTTAATCATTTCCCCCCGGGCAAGGCTGATATGCGGGGGGCTACATAACTGAAAGAAAATTAATTAGAAGAAGGAGAAGAGGATTACAAACCAATTAGAAAGAAGCAACAGAAAGATGAAAATGCAGGTGTAATGACAGTTGCAAGGGGGGAGAGAAAGGGAAGGATATAAGGGGTGGGGGAAGGGCTAGAGTCAAGTGGTTAGTAGATGAGTATTGACATTGCATTTAAATTTCTGGAGGTTGTAGCCATCAGGAAAGCAAGAATATGGGAGCGAGTTCCACAGGCGGGAAGTGCGAGAGAAGAAGCTGCAGGAGTAGAATTGTCGTCTGCATTTGGCTAACCTAACTGTGAATGGGTGGGACCCAGTTGCCATTCTGGTTGCACGAGTAAACACCTGTTGAGGAGGCACCAGTGACTTAAGTTCGTTTGAGCAGAAGCCATGAAAGTACTTATAGAACAGACAAAGGGAGGCCACATTTCGTCGGTGGGGACGTGGCTGTAGTCGAGCCGCCATGTCAGCGCCTATCACGTTACTAACTCTCCTTTGGAGCCTGTCGAGAACACTGAGGTGAGCGGCAGAGGCGCCTGACCATAAATGGCAGCAGTACTCCATGCAGGGTCGAATGGTAGACTTGTATATATGCAGGATGAATTCAGGCGGAAAGAACATCCTGGATCGACACAGTGACCCAACCTTCTTAGCAGTGGATTTAGCTATGGATTCGATGTAGCGGTTCCACTTGAGATCAGAAGAGACGGTAAGGCCGAGGAGGCGCAGTGTATTGCACTCAGGGAGAATCGCTTGGTCCATGATTATGTGAGGCAGGAGAGGTTGCCTCTGATGGTTGAGAGACAACAGCTTGGTCTTGGACGCACTGAAGGTGACAAGCCACTTCTTGCCCCAATTCACCACAGAGTGTAGATCTCGTTCAAGGTCAGCAGCGAGATTATGTCTGTCCGCTATGCCAGGTTTCTTACTTGTGCGGGAGTATATTGTGGTGTCATCTGCGTAGATGCCGACTTGGGACTTGATCTCATCTGGGAGGTCATTGATGAAAATAAGGAAGAACGTCGGGCTCAGGATAGAGCCCTGGGGGACACCGACATTCGTGCTGGAGGATGAAGAGGCATGCCCATTCAATACGACCTTTATTTTGCGGTTGTTTAAAAAGGACTGGATTAGGTCAAGCAGGCGTCTGGTAATGCCGTAAAATAGCTTGCAAAGGAGGCCAGAGTGCCAGACCCTGTCAGAAGCCTTGGAGATGTCCAGAGCCTCGCTTGACTCATCGAGGGTCCGGAGCATGTACTCCGTAAAGGTTGTTAACATATCGGCAGTGGACCCCCGTAAAGGTTGTTAACATATCGGCATATTGGCAAAGCGAAAACCGAATGTATGGTCATCAGCAAAAAGTGCAGCCCCAAATGCCAAATACAGGTGGAGGATACTAAAATCAAGCAAGTGCAAAAATTTAAATATCTAGGAAGTGTTCTAACAGAAGACGGAAAGTGCAACACAGAGATACGAAGGCAAATTGGCACGGCGGAGTTCCACAAGCTGAGTAGAGTATTAAGAGACAAGAAAATTTCGCTAGAAACAAAGAAGAGAATACTGGATTGCTATGTGTTGTCAGTTCTTCAATATGGCTGTAAATGCTGGACAATATCATCAAAGAGGAAGGAAAAACTCGAAACAGCTGAAATGTGGTTCTGCAGAAGGATGCTGCGGATATCATGGATCGAGCATGTGAGCAATGATGAGGTTTTGGAAATGATGGAAACGAAAAGGAAATTAATACTAAGCATCAGGTAGAGACAGTTGAAGTTCCTGGGACATGCAATAAGGAAGGAAGGAAGGCTTGGAGAACCTGATACTAACAAGCCAGATAGAGGGAAAAAGAGACAGGGAAAGCAACGGGTAACATATTTGAAGGGTCTGAGTAGGTAGATGACATAACGGGAGTTGCGTCGGGTAACAGGAGAAAGCGTGCTAAGATCCACCAGGGATAGGGAGATGTGGAAAGCCGTGATCGTCAACGTCGTGAAAGAACACGGCACAAAGAAGAAGAAGAAGAAGAAGAAGAAGAAGAAGAAGAAGAAATAACATTTTAACTGATTCCAATGTTTACATCCTCAGTAAGTCTCCTTTTCCCATTTCTCTTTTTGTTTTATGGTGATACCGAGCAAAAGGGATGAACCGGAAGTTTTCGCTTTCACGACCAAAAAGCAAATGAACAAAGGTCGCCGCTGCGCCGCCGGCTCCGCGCAGATGTTCCGGTTGAAAACTAAAAATTAATTCAGTATTAAATTTCTAGTTCGCGAGCCTACGCGAATTTTATTTATCAGCTAATGGGAAGCTCAGAACCAAACCAAGTGTAAAATCCCAGATGAACTGCTGTGATCCAAAAAGAAGATATAAAAAGCGGATACAGAAAGCATCGCCAGGCAGACCGACTCGAGGAGAAGAGAGTAGTTAGTATCTCCCTTGACCGAGGTCAAGTGGCTTACTACGCTCGCCTTCCTTACCTCAAAAACTACTTACTAACCTAAGGAGCGAATACATCAAAGACATTTCCTACTTACACGCTGCCAAATTCCTAAACATTAATTCTCTTTCAGCTTTTTATTGCCATGAACATTTTAACCTCCGTTGGACCTATACTTCATGTATTACTTCAATTGTAGAAACATTAATGGATATGTGTTATATATAAAATGTTATCTTTCAACTCAATTTGCTTTTCTTGGTTTATAACCTTTCTTTATGACTTATAGTGGGCTATCTACAACAAGGCCAAATTCCGTTAACCTGCAACAGTATACAACTACCCTTCACTAGAACGGACCCTCCACTATTAACAGAAAAAATAGATAAGCAACCCACTATCTTCTTCTTCTATGTGCCCTGTCCCTTCAGGACGTAGGCGATCATGGCTCTCCACGTCTCCCTATCCATTGTGGCTCTTAGTATGTTTGCTCCTGTTGCTCCTGGCAACCCCCGTTCCGTCATCCACCTGATCAGGCCTTGCAAATATGTTATCCGCTGCCTTCCTCTGTCTCTCCTTCCTTCTATCTGACCAGTCAGTATCAGGTTCTCCAGGCTCTCTTTCCTCATTGCATGTCCCAGGAACTTCAGTTGTCTCTTCCTGATGCTCAGCATCAGTTTCCTTTTTGTTGCCATTCTTTCTAACACCTCGTCGTTGCTTGTATGCTCAGTCTACGATATCCGTAGCATCCTTCTGTAGAACCACATTTCGGCCGCTTATAGTTTCTCTTAATTTTTTGTTGCCAATTCTTTCAAACCTTCAAAGAAAAATGATTAATAAAAATGGATGCTGCTGATTGTTTAAATCAAGTCTAGATTTAAAACTTCTGAATTTTATTCGATTACAATTCTATCCTCTTGTCCATCTTTCTCTTCTGGGCGTTACTTTTCTTTACCTTCTAGTCTCCCGCTAAACTGATTGTTATTGTTCTTTCTCAAGCGAAACCACAAAGCCGCTTGTGTGTCATTTGCTAAGACTTCGAATTAATCTCATCGCAGTGAACGTAAATCGTTGGTTATGATTTCCCCTTTTTTTATTGGCTGTCTTGTTAAATCGGATGTGCGTTGTGGTCCAGTGGATATCGGCTCGGAACGAGAAATCGGGGAGCCGAGTTCGAATTCTAGTTGAATTCATTGCATTCACTTACGCACAAATATCCTTGGGAAAGGTATTAATCCGTCTCTTCCCTCCAGTTATGGATTAAATAATAAGACAGATTGGGTTCTATAGCCTTGGCCGGCAATCAGTCTACCACAGAAAGTAATGGCAACCTACTGCGGGATAATATTCTGCCCAGTCAGTCATGTCTCTTTCGAGACATGATCGCCCAAGCGAGTTTCACGTATGGCACTTAACTGACTGACTGAATATAATAGTTGGAATAATGATTAAGGCTTCTACTGGGCATAAAGAGGGGGATCAGTTTTATATTGTTATGAAGTAATAAACTGATCCCCCACTAATTACTACTTTATAATATAATACATCTATTTCCCTTCTATCTATGAGTCAAATAACAGGACAGATTGGGTTCTAGAGCCTTGGTCGGTAACCAGTCTACCGCAGAAAGCAATGGCAACCTACTGCGGGATAATATTCTGCCCAGTCATGTCTCTTTCGAGACATGATCGCCCAAGTGTGTTTCACGTATGGCACTTAACTAACTAAATGTTAAATCAGGTGCGGCCGCGTGCAATCGGCGATCCATATCGGGATATGGACAGAGTTAGCACACGTCTATACAGACAGACACTTATGTAGATTTACATCTATCAGCACGTGATTACACGTACACATCAAAATATGGGTATATAAAAAATAAAAAAAATGAAGAATATCTGTCTGCATACGGAAGAAATCGTACGACGAATTAGAAATAGGTTTGTTTACTGGGGATTTATATATTTGGATGGATATGAAAAATTCATATCTATTTTTTTAACAGAACTTGACTCAAAAGTTTATTTCATGTACAAACCTAAAGACGATCCATAAAACCTTCTTGTTGTTGTTGTTGTTTTTGTTGTTGTTGTTTTTGTTGTTGTTGTTGTTCTTCTTCTTCTTCTTGTTCTTCTTCTTTTGGGTGTAACAGATGCAGTATATACACATAAAAATATTTTTGTGGACCTTTACTCCAGTGATGTTTATTTCTTGAATAAATGTAGAAACAATCCATAATTCTTCTACACCTCCTTCCTTCCTTCCTTCCTTCCTTCCTTCCTTCCTTCCTTCCTTCCTTCCTTCCTTCCTTCCTTCCTCTTTTAATTTTAGTAGCATATTGGTTTTTGGTTGTACTAGATACATTTTCATTTTTTACAGCGTGCTACTCTACATATTATTCATATTTAAGGACTGTTTGCGAGATATTTATATATATATATATATATGTTACTTATATAGTTTTTAGTCATAAGAGTTATTGCAAATCGCCTGAAGACACCAGATGGTAGAAACCTAGGTCGCGTAATAACTTGTTTACAAATATATATATATATATATATATATATATATATTGGACGCTCGTGGCCTAGGGTAGAATCGCCGACTGACGCCAATTCGGTCGGGTTTCAATCCTGGGTTTGGAAGTGACCAGAGTCTAAGCCGTACTGATCAGCTGTAATACAGCGAAACAGATCTGTCTGCGGATGACTATATATATATATATATTAGTGCATATAGGAACTAATTACATATAGAATTTACATAATAAATATAACATCTCGAGGCTCGAGTGGACGTTCGCCTTCCGGAAAGTCAAGCAGCGACTGCTAGTATTACTAAGATGGAGTATGCGTTGGTTTAAAATAAATAATAAGAAAACCTGGGTCGAAAAGGTTACCATTCTGCATGAGTGAAACAAAACATATGGAGATGTAGAATACAGAACAGGATGTGCGATGGTCGACGGTTATATGTGCATATACATATATCTATATATACATATCTCTATCGAAAAATGTTATATTATTATTAAAATTTACGTTATCTTTTTGCATTTTAGAAAAAATCGTTGTTATATCAGAATGCATATGAAATACATTATATAATATATTATAACTCCTATTCCTTTTAGTAGAGTGCATTTTTGAGCAACACACACACACACTTACATACATACATACATACATACATACTAGCAGAACAGCCCGGCGTTGCTCGGGTGTAATGAAAGCTTTAAAACTAATCCACGGTCCTGGAGCTCAGACCCAGCCTAAAGAGTATTTGTGTAAAGTTTGGTGAGAATCGGATAAATATTGTGGATTTGTATAAAGAACATACAGACAGATAAACAGACAAACACACAAACATCTTGCCTTTTATATATATATATTATCAATTTTCTGCAGTATTGTAAGAACTGCAACCTTGAAACTTCTGAATATGATTTCTTATGTTTATGAGTGTATGAAATTTGATTAAAATCGGACCACTCATTCTATAACCCGATGTTTTCGATTATCGATTTTCGATATTTATCGGGGGTACCTTGACATAAAACCTAGCTAAGAACACTCGCAGAGGCGTATAGTACAACTGTGTGAATTTTAGAAATCCTAACCAAAAGAGATACCCAACCGATAAAAAGATAAAACATACATTCCAACAGATAATACCATTAATCAACAATTTCACACTTATACACCAAATTCCTCAAAAGTTTAACGATCAAAACCAGACATTCACTTAATTACCAATAACCCCAACCAACCCCCACGACAACAACGAACCAAATATAAACAGAGAATGATTCCAAACCTTTATTTTATTATTGTTTAAATCCAAACACTGAAACAAACATATGATTGTAGGGAAGAGGACATATATAGAAGAAATTATGTACATGCTCTAAAACATAATTTATAATAAATATATATATATATATATATATAGATAGATTCTGTCAAAAGGTAGCATATCATGCGTTGAATATTTTTTAAATTAAAATGGAGTTCCGATGTTTTGGTCACCTCATTCGTATGGCTGCCTGATGACCGTAGTCTTCCCAAAACAGATAATTCCCGATTCAGATGCGATACTCATTGCTCTGCGTAGGTTGTTTTTTTTTTTGTCTATAACAAGGAAAATTTGAAGGACAAATTAAGACAATACGGCATCGTCAAAATAAAACATAAATAAATAGGGTAGATTTGGTAAAATCCATATGCCAAAACAAAATCCAGATCTTGAATATTTTGAGAATTTTGAGAATGCAAATATAGAGTACCACGATATTTTGAAGACAAAAAAATTCTTTAAATTTTGCCCTCAAGTATTGTGAGTTATAATGAAAGACGACTGGCAATGACTTTGTTACTGTGGCTTTAATTCAAGAATTAAAGCAGGATTTGTGCTCACATTGGAATGTTTTTAATACAGTAGTAAATAACGAAACATGCACGTATCTTTATTGCGAAAAAATATATAAGACGCCAAAGTGCTCAGAGTTGCATATACAGTGTTATGGTAATTATAATATTTATTATTTCTCTATGGGGGAAACATAGGTGGGTCATTTATTGCCAACTAATTTTGTTATTACTGGAATTACCTTTTTCTTTCAACAATTCATTGTTGTTTTTATATAAGGTTTTGTGTCTATTAATACTTTTTTCTTTCCGAGTATCAAGATTTATTGGGATTTGTTTTTAAGGGCAATCCCCAAGTCCTACCCTGTTATTTAACCCATAACTGGAGGGAAGGGACAGATTAATATCTTTCCCAAGTGCATAAGTGAATGCAGGGTATTCAACTGAAATTTCTCTTTCCGAGCCGATATCCACTAGCACCACTATACAGTTACAGCACCTAGTATTCCCAAGCGGTCGCCCATCTAAGTACTGACCAGGCTCAACGTTGCTTAACTTCGGTGATCGAGTGAGAACCGGTGTATTCAACGTGATATGTCGGTAATCCGTTTGTTTTTGAATTTTGATAGAAAAAATTCGTTTTTATTAAGTTTGGAGCCTTTTGTTCTTCATACTATATTTGTTTTATTTCAGTGAATTAGCTGAGATACCTACTTTAACATAATTAAAATTGTAATACTTTAATAATATATGTTTATGTTATTAAGGGGAAAGATCAAAGTAGTTTTTAATTATTTAAATTTTTTAACACGTCAAAATGTTGGTAAAAATCTTGTTTTGTTTTTAGTTAGCGTTAACCAAATTGTAATCAGAGTTTACAATGGATAATGTAATATTAAGTAATTCATTTTTCTTGTGAAAAAGGCATTTATTTTGAAAGTTTTGTAAAAATCAAATAATTGTTGGATTATAATGAAACCTTCAGGACTTATTCAGAAATGAATGAAATTATTTT
This sequence comes from Ascarosepion bandense, assembly GCA_037127315.1. Classification (NCBI taxonomy): domain Eukaryota; kingdom Metazoa; phylum Mollusca; class Cephalopoda; order Sepiida; family Sepiidae; genus Ascarosepion; species Ascarosepion bandense. The sequence goes on along the minus strand of JBBBDQ010000159.1, from coordinate 1,442,674 downwards.
TGAAATTATTATTTTTAGGAAACCCCAGTAAAATTACTTTTCCATCTGTTACCCCACCCCCATTCACGTAAATTCATAAAATTTGAAGAAATTCAATTTTGTTTTGAAAATTTGTTTTAGTAGTTAAACGCTGGACACCTTGGGGTATGTAAATATCTATTATTTTTTCACCACTGCTGTAGCCTGGTATTGAACTCACAACTCTTTGGGTCAAGTCACGGGACTTAACTAACTTCTATATCCACTGGGCATTAAGGACAAGGACATGAATTTTTGGGACTTATAAACCTAATGTCCAATAACCAATTTTTCCAGCGTTCATATCGCAGTTTTTGATGTTAATGGTTTTCATGGCTACCAAATAATTAATCTTGGAATTGATTTCACGGGATATTTCGCAATAACCAACAAGCTATTCCACATCAGTCAATCTATGAACACATGATGATGACCAGAGGGTACTTGGTCGAAACGTTGTGTCTATTATAACACCTATATCTAACAAAAAAGTTCGAAATAATTCCAAGATTAATGATTGGCTCTTGTATTTTAGATCAAAACCTTAAATAATTTTATTAACGTGACATCTATAAACTTATTGACATATGGAATGAGGTTAGGAAGCAATAAAGTTTATATTGATAATTAAATGTTTCTGTAAGTATTAGTATCATATAAATACTTACATAAACCTTTTATCCACATAAGTTCATTGTTGTTCAGTCATGAGAGTGTGTCTTTAAAACTTTCAACTGGTCAGTTCTTTATTCCATTAAAAGATATGATACTATTTTTGATGCAACGAATTCATCGACGAACGTCTGATATCTTCAACATATTAGAATTCCGGACGAATCAAGAGGGTCGAACCGAAGTGATAGTCTGACGATGACATGTCTGAGAAATAAAACAGCCTGTGAAAGAACTTTTCATACAATCTTTTTTTTGTGTCGCATTTCAAACAAGATACGGTATTGTCATGTTGCAAAATCGCAAAGGTTAACTATGCCGCAAAAAATCCTCGCTTTTTTTTTCTAATAAAAAGTAATGTATTCTTATGGAGGATGTGCGTTGTGGTGCAGTGGATATCTGCTCGGAACGAGAAAACCACGAGTTCGAATTCCAGTTGAATTCGTTGCAATCACGTACGTGCAAATACTCTTGGGAACGGTATTAATCCGTCTCTTCCCTCCAGTTATAGGTGAAATAACAGGTGAGTTTTGGTTCTATAGCCTTGGCTGGCTACCGCAGAAAGTAATGGCAACCTACTTCGTGATAATCTTCTGCCCAGTCAGTCATGTCTCTTTTGAGACATGATCGCCCAAGAGTGTATCACATATATCACTTAACTGACTGATTCTCATGACGGAGACGATCATGGCTCTTCCCAATTGCATTCTCTTTTTATCATCTGTGAGTAGCAATAACTTACTTTTTTTAATGTTCATCCAATACAAGTTTAAAGAGCCACTCAAGGTAAGTGGTTACTGTGTGTAGTTGTATTAGAGTAAACAATGGCAATAACAGGAAAGATAGACATCATATTTTGGACTTGAAGTGGTCAAGATTTAAGAGATGAACTTCTACTCATGTTCAAAAGAGTGAGGAGGAGTGTGAACCTGGCGATACACACACGCATCTATTCTTATTAGGGAGAAGAAAAATAATTAATGAAAAACTATTCAGAGTTCAGGTGGAAAGGTTGGAAGTATAGACTTGAAGTAAACTTTAGAAGGAACTGAAAATCCGATCGTAAACAGGAAACAAGGGTTAAACTTCTACCCCTTTTCAAAAGGCAGGGAAAGGTTGTAAACCAGACAATAGACAAACCTATCTACTCCTAAAAATTGGGAAAGATATTTGGTTTCCTGTCTCCATGGACTGGAATTCAGAGTTTCTATCGCTTCGACTGGTTGGTCCCCAAACTCGAGAACCCAGTCGACATTTCTATTTAGTCGTAACTGAAGGGAGAAGAGATGAACTTGTGACTTTCCCTAGGATACGAGTGTGAAAGTGAATGCAACAGAAACGTAATTCGCACCGTTGATTTCGCTTTCTGTAAAATACTTATTCTCTTCAAATATACAATTCAAAGAAAAAACAAAATAAAAAGAAACAATTTTTTCTCAACAGCTGTGCAGAAACAGTTTGTCTGCGATTCCATCAATTCGCATTGCAGACTTCCTGCTTTGATTCCCACGAAACCGACTATTATTTTTTTTAATTAAATTTCGTTTTAATTAATATATCGATCTCTGCTCTAAATCGGGACACAATTTTCTTCTTTATGGATTAGAAACTTTACTCACCATAAAAAAAACTTTTCTAATATCCATTAGTATGAATGACGCTAGTCTCCCAGAAAGCAACACAATGTACCTCCTCGTCCTTGCTCTCTCATCCGACCTCAAGTGGAACGGCTACATCGAATCAATAGCTACATCTACAGATAAAAAGGTTAGGTCACTGAGTATGACCAGGAAGGTTTTTTCTTGTCAGAATCCATTTTGGACACTTATAGATCTACCGTTCGTCTATTATCACATCTGGTCGTGTGTTCTTGCTATTCGTCCCGGAGTTCTGGACAAAATTCAAAGACGTATCTGCAATGCAATCGATCCCAATTTGGCAGTTACTTCAGTCACGTTTTTCACCGACGGGATGTGACTTCCCTTTATCTTTGTTAGAAATATTTTCACGGCTTCTTTCCCTGTTTCCCCGACCACGACCTGTTTACACGTATTACTACATTGCCAACTAGGTATGACCCCTTTTACCGTCAAAGTAGTCAAATGTAACCGCCTCTTCTATTCATTTAGTTTCTTTTCTTCGCATTTTCCGCTTGTGGAACTCCCTTCCGTATACTTGCTTCTGTGATAGCGACAATTACTAAAAGTTTAAATGCGATGTTAATTGCCATCTTCTATCTCAACGATTCGCATCTTTCTTTTATTCTTTATTCAACATCCCCTATAACTCGTTGTTCTCTACTCTCTGTAACAGCCTTCGCACCCGTGACAGTGCTTCCTTGCTTGAGCTAAAACGATATATATATATATATATATATATATATATATATATATATATATATATTCTAAGTGAAATAAATTAAAATAAATTTCGATGTTCAAAACTGTTGAATGATCATTTCAACATGAAATCCCTAAGAGAGATTTCACATCTCATCGGCAACTACCAAATTTAAAAATGAAATAAAAAAATAAAAGATTTTTGAAGATTAATAATTTACCGGCGGAAGTTAAAAAATTTACGTCACAAAAAAGTTTAGCAATCAATGTCTATTTTTAGATTTTGGACAACATTACATTTAGAATGAGATGTAATTAAAAAATTTAAAAATTTGGCTTTGTCTAGCTTTACCAAGGGGAAGGGGGTTAACAAATGAAATAGGAAGTGGTGTTTGATTGAGAAGGGGGCTACACAAAACAGAAAGAGAGGGAGGAAAAAAGGATAAAGAAAAGAAAAAGGAAAATGTTCTAGTTCATATAGACGCTAGATACGTGTCAACAAAACTAGCGTTTATAAATGGGTTTTTGAAATTTGGTAGTTGCCGATGAGATGTGAAATCTCTATTAGGGATTTCATGTGAAAATGATCATGCAACAGTTTTGAACATCGAAACTTATTTTATTTCATAATTGGCTCTGTAATTTTAATTACATTGAGCTCGCCACCTGCATCGTTTTTTAATATTAAAATATTAATATTAATTAGGATCGGATCTTTGGGATTTACCTTCCTGCTTTTCCTTTTGCATTAAAGTTATTTTAATATATATAAATCCATTTTTTGTCATTACTAACTTCTTTTATATGACATTTCCTTTCAAGACACGGTTGATCCTGGTTCTCCAGAAGTTCTTGACTTTGTTTTTTTCGAAGTAACTTTTGGTCCCTCGACATATTTGGGGAAGTCATTAGGGTAATTAAAAATATCTACTGGCGGCAAACTGCCTGCATACGGACAGGTAACGAATTCAGCAGTTATACAAAGATAGAAAGAGGCGTAAGACAGGGATGTGTATTTTCATCGGATCTATTTAACAGCGAAAATATTTTGAGAATCCTAGATGTGATGTCAGGATGTGTTATCGGAGGCCACAACTTGAACAACGTAAGATACGCAGACCATAGAAGGCTGACCGCAGACACGGAAAGGAAACTTCAAGACCTCCTACAGAAGGTAAGTGAGGAGAGTGACAAGAAAGGACTACAAATAAATTGCAAGCAACCTGAATGCATGATCATCAGTAAAAAGAGCAACCCAAAATGCCAAATACAGGTGGGGGATATTAAAATCAAGCAGGTACAAAAATTAGGATATCTAGGAAGACGGCCGGCGGCGCATTGGCATGGCGAAGGACGCGTTCCAGAAGCTGAGAAAAGTATTAGGACACAGGAAACTTTCACTAGAAACAAAGAAGAGAGTATTAGATTGCTATATGATGTCAGTTATTCATTATGGCTGTGAATGTTGGATAATATTGACAAAGATGAAGGGAAAACTTGAAGCAGCTGAAATGTTGTTCTACAGAAGGATGCTGCGGATATCATGGACCGAGCATGTGAGCAATGACGAGGTGTTGGAAAGAATGGAAACGAAAAGGAAATTAATATTGAGCACCAGGAAGAGACAGCTGAAGTTCCTTGGATATGCAATGAGGAAGGAGGTCTTGAAGAACCTGATACTAACAGACCAGATAGAGGGAAAAAGAGAGAGAGGAAAGCAGCGGATAACATATTTGAAGGGTCTGTGCAGGTGGATGACAGAACGGGGGCTGCGAGACGTTACAGGAGAAAGCGTTCTAAGGGCCAACAAGGATAGGGAAACGTGAAAGGCCATGATCGCCTACGTCCATAAAGAAGGCACATAGAAGAAGAACTTTTGGTCTCCATTTTATCTCCCTAGCTACATGTTCTTCAATACGTTAATTCAGACTCTTCAATTAGGTTAATCTTTTTTTTCAGTCCTCTTTTCTTGTCATCACTATCTCATGTGTGTGTTAAATTTTTCATACCCTCTTTCCTCATTACACTGTCGCTTTTTGATTCTTATTTATATTTCCATTGTTTCACGCATGTACTATCCATGGTATTCTCATTATTTGTTAGTAAAAACACATCTCCATCACTTCACTGACATATTGGGATTATCTTGATAAAACAAACAAACAAACAAACAGAAAACAAAAGAAAAAAATGAAACAGCGTATCCAGATGCTGGACATGGAGAAATACTAGAATTTTTATATTAATCGTTGCCTTTTTCCTGTATTTACTAACCTTCCCACGCAAGGCCAGATGTGACACATGGTCATTTTATAGTGGGTATTCCCGGCCATATAGCCGGGCCAAAAAAATCTCTGTCTATTTTTCCTCAGTCATGGTTCTACCCTTCGGCGGAACCACGACTGGGTTTGTGCTCTCTGCTCGAAAGCAGAGAGCGCCCTCTACCCGAAGGCAGAGAGCTGACAGTGTCATAGAGCAGTCAGGCGAATGCCTAAGACGTTGCCTTTTTCCTTATGTTCCTATGCTATTCGTTTTTTTTTTTAGATTTATTTGTTTACTAAACCTTATAATCCTAGTAGTTTATTATTCCATTCCATGTCTTGGCATTGTTTTCTGTCTCTTTTGCATCCTGTCGAAAATCTCATCTGTTATCCACTCAATTCTTTTTCTACAACTTTTTTTCCTTTGAGACGATTTCGTTTGCCGATGTCACTAACGCTTTCTTTAGTGCGTCCCATTTCGAGTTTCCGTTTTCAATTTGTCCCTCGTATTTTTTTCACACTGTCCGTGTATTTTTCCTGCAGGTTAGGGCCGTTGTTACAGTGCAGTCTGGGTGCTGCGCTAGGCTTCTTCAATCTCCGAAGTTTCATTCTTAGTTTGCATATAACCGGAAAGTGGTCGCTTCTATAGTTTTACAATAAAAAAACTGCATTCCCGAATCTTCTGTTTATATCTATATAGTCTACTTGATTTATCGTGTCACCTCTTGGGTTTCTCAATGTCCATGTCTTGGGTGTTCTTGAAACCAGCTGTTGGCTATTACCTGGTCATTTGCTGTGCAGCATTCGACCAATTTTTCTCCTCAGGCATTGCGGTTTCCTAGTCCGAAGTTGCTAACTGTTATACCTTTCCCCATTTTGCCTACTTTGGCATTCAGGTCTTTCATAATAATTCTAATTTCTTGTGTTTTACACTGAGAATTGGCGTTGTTCAGTATTGAGTAGAAAAATTCTATTTCCTCCTTTGCGTTGTGGGCGCGTACACTAGTAAAACTGCTATGTTGAAGAGCTTTCCTTTCAGTTTAACCGCTAGAACTCTTCCGAATAACTGGCAGTACTACGGAACGCAATTCTTCATGTTTCGGTTCATTATCAACGTGACTCCCTTTTCATTAGTTTTACGACCTGCATATATGATTTTGTAGTTTTCATTGATGAAATTTGGCTATCTAGTTTTGCATGTTCCTCGAATATCGATATTCAATCTGCTTATTTTCTGCTTGATATTCTGTCGCTGTCCACAGTTGTTCAACGTTCTAATGTTCCGTGTCCCGAGAGTATTATTTTGTTTATCACGAACAGTCGCAGTATAACGATCCGGTGACATCTGTTGCTCATACGGTTCCTTTTCGGACGAGGAATCAGCTCCGAGGAATTGTGTCCCTTTTACACCTTTACGCTAACAGTCACTGGATGACGGTCAAGTGACAACTGTTGCACCTGTCGGTCTTTACCGGTCGGGGAGTTAATTCCTTTGAACTTAACCCTATACACACCGTTGAGTTTTTTATGTTGATTTTTCAAGGCCATAATTGTTCTTGGGAATAATAGTGGAGTTATTTCCCATTACCTTCTCCACGGTGATTTATTGAGATACCGCCTCTAGTTAGCTGGCCATTTATTTTTCCGCCCTTTTTGTTGGTCTTATTTTTGATCCAAACGTGTTGCTAAAGTCCCACCTCACTCACAAGAACAGTTGGGTAGCCGGTTTGGTAGCCGACAAGACGACAGCGAGTTTGTTGTAACATCACATACACATAATGAAAAAATGTCTACTTACTTGTGTCGTTCAAGAGGAGGGTTATGTTAGATTCCTACTAGCTGTAATAAATGATTGGTTTATGGGATCATATTTTTATGGTGATGAGGAACGAGAAAATGTGGTTATTACGTTGCGACTTAGTATAAATTTGAATAGACACTTTTACGCAGAGAATCCAGCTTCAAATTTGATTATTTATTCACTGAGTAAAGTAAAATTTAAAACTAAACAATAAATCTAGGCATACATTTAACTTTTTTCAGTTAGTTTTTTGGATATCACATGAACTACAAAGAGAAAATAATGATATACTCAAGATCTTAACATTCCATGTTACTTCAAACAAAAACGTAAGACGGAAGGCTCTCTCAGTACTGGAAAGAGCAATAAAAGTAACAGAAATCGAGAAGCTTAATTTCAAGAAAATAGTTTAAATAGCAGCTCAGTCAATGGATGCCGAAAGTTTCCTTATAAGAAAACTACCATTACCATTACAAGGTACTGATTTTTATTTAGATTCAGACAAAATAGTGGCTTTTGATCTTGTCGTATTGCAATACATAGTGAACTTGATTGTTTGATCATGACTATTGTGTCATAACATCACCATTGAGTGCTCCATACTTATGACCTTGTGCCAAAATTAAGCTAGGCTGAGTAAATGACAACGGGAGGTCTTTGTTTTTTGCAAAAATCTTTTACTGTACCCGAGCGCGTCAACCTTACTCGTATATATATATAACTATACTCGTGTCGAAAAACCTTCCATGAATTTATGAAGAAGGGAAAAAACGATTTTAAAAAAGAAAGAGCTAAGTACATGAACATCAGTCAAAAGATTTCGGACCTAGTCAGTACGTAACCCAAAGAAAAAAACCCGATAAGAGTAATTAACTAACAAAAAGCGCTCAATACTTAGGTAGAGCGGAGTAAGTAAAGAATAGCTAGTGAGCCAGACAGACCTACCACGGTGAAACCTAAACGGATCGTCAGGGAAAGTTGGCCAGATAAAGTGTTTCTGTATAAAAGCTAATGTTGAAATGAGATGAGTTAAAATGAAATGGGGAGATAAAATTGCCTGAAAGACTTTTTCAACCTATAAGTAATTGACTGTTATAGCAGAGAGGGAAGTCGACAGGAAGGAAGGAAGTAAGGAAGGAAGAAAGGAACAAAAAAGATAAAGAGCGTATATATATATATATATATATATATATATAGCAGAGAGGGAAGTCGACAGGAAGGAAGGAAGTAAGGAAGGAAGAAAGGAACAAAAAAGATAAAGAGCGTATATATATATATATATATATAGCAGAGAGGGAAGTCGACAGGAAGGAAGTAAGTAAGGAAGGAAGGAACAAAAAAGATAAAGAGCGTATATATATATATATATATATATATATATAGCAGAGAGGGAAGTCGACAGGAAGGAAGGAAGGAAGTAAGGAAGAAAGAAAGGAACAAAAAAAGATAAAGAGCGTATATATATATATATATATATAGCAGAGAGGGAAGTCGACAGGAAGGAAGGAAGTAAGGAAGGAAGAAAGAAAGGAACAAAAAAAGATAAAGAGCGTATATATATATATATATATATATATATATATATATAGTAGAGAGGGAAGTCGACAGGAAGGAAGGAAGTAAGGAAGGAAGAAAGAAAGGAACAAAAAAAGATAAAGAGCGTATATATATATATATATATATAGCAGAGAGGGAAGTCGACAGGAAGGAAGGAAGTAAGGAAGGAAGAAAGAAAGGAACAAAAAAAGATAAAGAGCGTATATATATATATATATATATATATATAGCAGAGAGGGAAGTCGACAGGAAGGAAGGAAGTAAGGAAGGAAGAAAGAAAGGAACAAAAAAAGATAAAGAGCGTATATATATATATATATATATATATATATATATATATATATATAAGCAGAGAGGGAAGTCGACAGGAAAGAAGGAAGTAAGGAAGGAAGAAAGAAAGGAACAAAAAAAGATAAAGAGCGTATATATATATATATATATATATATATATATATAGCAGAGAGGGAAGTCGACAGGAAGGAAGGAAGTAAGGAAGGAAGAAAGAAAGGAACAAAAAAAGATAAAGAGCGTATATATATATATATATATATAGCAGAGAGGGAAGTCGACAGGAAGGAAGGAAGTAAGGAAGGAAGAAAGAAAGGAACAAAAAAAGATAAAGAGCGTATATATATATATATATATATAGAGAGAGAGAGAGAGAGAGAGGAGGGGGATAAGTAGAAGACAAACAAGGAATGAGTTTAACAAGAAAGCGATGAGATTAAGTGATGGAAAAATCATCAAAGAAGAAGAAAAGAATTAGAAGAATAAGAAGAATAGGTCGATAGATAGATAGATAGATAGATAGATAGATAGATAGATAGATAGATAGATAGATATGAACATATTTAACAAGCTCAACGAGACATATATGAACAGCTTGATGTACAGATAGATAGATAGATAGATAGATAGATAGATAGATAGATAGAAAAGAAAAGAATTGTAAAAAGGATGCATAGATAGATAGATAGATAGATAGATAGATAGATAGATAGATAGATAGATAGATAGATAGATATGAACATATTTAACAAGCTCAACGAGACATATATGAACAGCTTGATGTACAGATAGATAGATAGATAGATAGATAGATAGATAGATAGATAGATAGACAGATAGATAGAAAAGAAAAGAATTGTAAAAAGGATGCATAGATAGATAGATAGATAGATAGATAGATAGATAGATAGATAGATATGAACATATTTAACAAGCTCAACGAGACATATATGAACAGCTTGATATCCAGATAGATAGATAGATAGATAGATAGATAGATAGATAGATAGATACGAACATATTTAACAAGCTCAACGAGACATATATGAACAGCTTGATATACAGATAGATAGATAGGTAGATAGATACAGAGAGAGGGAGAGAGAGTAAGAGAGTAAAAGAGAATGAGAGATAAAATTAAGTAGTAGAAAAAGAACAAGTAATGAGTTTAACAGTAAAGAGATGAGTAGAAAAAGCAGCAAAGAAGAAGAAGAAGAAGAAGAAGAAGAAGATGAAGTTTATGTTGTAATAGAGTATTCATCTTTTTTCAAAATTAATATTTGTTATATTATTTATGCAAAGATTACAGTTGAAAAAAAATGGCTAGTTTGACAACCAATCTAGAGTTGAATTCAAATTCTCAAGTATTCATCTGCTTTCGTTGTAGGTCATTGAATTGATGACGCTTTGAAATTCAATTTTTACAATAATTGTCATCTGGCTGTTGGCATTTTCCAAAGAGGGAGAAAATTGAGGAGGGGCCACGAAAAAAGAAAGAAAAAAAACGACAAATAAATATTACTGAATTTAAACAAAATCTAATTTGAAAATTTTACATAAAATCCGTTAATTTGATTTAAAAAAAAGAAGAAAAACCAAGCATTAAAATAGGATGTAGGGTGGCGACGATGTTTAGCAAAAATACCATAGAAAATGAAGTGGGATGTGACGGGTAGGAGCACAAGAGTTTAGAGTGTAAGGATGACGAAAACTGAAGAGGTCGTGAAAAAGGCTGGAGTCAGCGATAATGATGGAAAAAATCGACAGAATCGGGAAAGATAAAATTGGAAATCGACCAGCTCAAGATGAGAAGGACGATGAGAAATGATGATAGTAAAAAGAATAATAATATATATAAAACAATATAGGACAGAGAGAATTTAAAAAAAGAAGAGATGCGTGGGAGTTGGTTTAAAAAAATAATATAAACAAGGGAAGGAAAAGATCGTGACGGCTAGCGAAAACAAAAACCAAAGGGGAAAAATAGCGAAAGGAATGTTAAGATGAAGCGACGGTATCTATTTTGCAATACTCTTCAGAAATGAATTCTGTTCTTTCGGTGACTGGCGTGTATATACCCTGCTTATATACCACACGTTAAAATTCCCCCTCCCACTGATTCCATGCGCCTATGGCTTAGCGGGTAGAGACTCTGACTGACACCAAATCGGTTGAGTTTCGATCTGGGCCAGAAGCAAGTGGATGTTTCTTGCCACACTGATGAGTTGTGATACAGCGAAGCAAGCTTGTATGCGGATAGCTAATATATATATATATATATATATATATATATATATATACAAGTATAGGGTAGGTATGGATGGAATAAAAATCCGTATCCAAAGAAACACTATCCTTAAAAAGCGTTCAATACAAAGTAGAGCGAATAATATTTATTTAGAATTTATAACATAAATATGGCAAAAATATTACTACAAAAGTATCCATTTTGTTTCGACATTATCTGTCTACATTTGTAGTGATATTATAAAATATTTAAGTTATTAATTATATACTGGCGTATGTTTAAATGATATATCACACGCTAAAAACTGCCTTCTTCTACCGAGCGCCCATAGCTCAGAGGTAGTATCGCCGACTGATGCTAATTCGGTCAGGATTCAATCCTGGCTAAAAGCAATCGGATATCTAATCGTACTGATGAGCTGTGATACAGCAAAACAGATCTATTATCTGCGGATTACTACTGCTGCATATATATATATATATATATATATATATATATATATATACTCAGTTATGATTTGAGATTAAGGGCAGGATGGTTAAATAAAAAGAAGACAAACTGTATTTTACTCGGCTACGCATTTCGTCTCGTGAATCAATGCAAAAAGACGAAACGAGCTTTATTCCAAACTAGCATCATAGCCCGGCGTTGCCCGTGCAACTCCGAACATTTTAGTAGTAGGAGAAGATGCCAATGAGAGGAGTAGATGGAAATCATTTATTGAAAGTTGAAAAGGAGAGCTGAGGCTGTTAGTAACCATTTTCAGCATTAAGAAGAAGGTATTGAATGCATGTTGCTGTAGTATTCGAACGGAGTATAAAGTGCTAAATTACTTGGAATGCAATGTTTACAATACTCACACAAACATCAACTTTCGTGATGAAATAATGTTTATAATATTAAATGGATAAATTCTTTTAAAACTCTGTTATATAAAAAATAATTATATAAAAATTGTTTTTCAAAATTGTTAAAAAATTCCATTAAAAAATCTATATCTTTTTTGTTTTGCGTAAACGTGATTTGATTTTTTGTGTGACATTGTAAACAACATTGTGTTTGTTTTCGTTTCAAAATTACGAAGGAAAATATTTACATTTTTGTTGACTAAATGAATTTAATATAAAAATAAAAATTATTTATTTTGTTTTACTGAAATTAGAAATATAGAAACTATCACGCTCTCAGTTCAGAAATTTTCGAAGAATATTTAAATATGTAGACATTTAATTTTAGAGGAAAATGTTACATTAATGCCACACGAATTACAGACAGTTGATTTCCTGCATGAAATATTTAGCGAAAAAAAGAAAGCTTATTTTTTTTCAATTTTATTTTCTGAAGTATGAAGTATTAAATCTGAAAAAAAAAAAAAGACTGAAATAATTAAATTAACCATTGACACTTTTTTTGACATATTTTGTTTTTGTTTGAAAAAACACTTTTTTTAAAAAAATATTTCTTTTGTTTCAAAATTACGGGGAAAAATATTCACTTTTTTTGGTTGACCAAATGAATTTTTAAAACGTCGGAATAAAATTAATTTTAAAAACTCATTTTTTTAATAAAAAAATTTTTTTGTCGCTTTTGACACGTGTGATTTGATTTCTGTGACGTAATTTAGCAACCATCTTACATCTTAGATGTTTTACGGAGCAAATGTAAACAATCGGCTCCATTGGCCAAAAAGTGCGAAAGGGAAAATTGCTGAACTTAAGCACAAAAAGTATGTGTCGACCTGGCTTCCCTGTAGATATGTGTCCCTAGAAAGTTTGAATGGCGTAGCTTAAAAAATGTAGGCGTACATAGGGAACAGTCACACACAGATTGCCTTTTATATTTATAGATTATGACTCTATAAACAAACAGTGTTGGCAACCATAAAAAACGCTCTCAAATCATTCAAAAAGAGTAAAAGATTATTTTTGTTTTAGAATTCCTTCATGTGTAGTGCAATGTTACGAGATGTTAAAATGAAGGGAATTTAACCGTTTTCTTTGAACTTTTTATTATGTATGTTAGTCTATCGTTTACATAAGACAAGGTGAGATTAAAAAGAGTGAACAATTTATTCAGAAAGAGAATTCATTTTGGTAAATCTGTAAAATGAGATAGTGTTATTTTTATTTTTGCGTAATTTAGAAGACAATTCATCTATCGCATCCTGTAAATATACGGTATACGGTGGATTTGTAAATTGAAGTTACGTGAGAGAGCAGAGGATTTAAACATATCAGAAGGCAGTTTTTCATGAGCATTTGACTACGAGAAAAATGTGTTCAAAGTGGGTACCGCATTTGCTCAGAGTCGATCAAAAACAACAACGCGTCGACGATTCAGAGCTTTGTTTGCAACTGTTTCAACGCAACAAGAAGTTTTTACGTAAATATGTGACAATAGATGAAACATGGATCCACCACTTCACTCCGGAGTTAAATTGGCAGTCAGCTGAGTGAACAGCAGCAGGTGAATGCCGTCCAAAGCGACCAAAGACGCAAACATCAGCAGGTAAGGTTTTGGCCTCCGTATTTTGGCATGCGCATCGTATTTTCTTCAGCGATTACTTTGTGAAAGAAAGAACAATCAATAGCAAATATTATGTGACATTACTGGTGCGTTTAAAGGAAGAAATCGCAAATAAACGGCCACAAATAAAGAAGAATAAAGTGATTTTTCACCAAGGCAAGGCACCATGTCGATCGCAACGATGGCAAAACTACATGAATTTCACTCTATTCTCCAGATCTGGCCCCAGCGACAATTGTCTATTTGTAGACCTCAAAAGAATGCTCCAGGAAAAGTGATTTGGCTTCAATGAAAGAGTGATATCGAAAACTGAGGCGTATTTTGAGGCCAACAACAAATGATTCTACAAAACAGGCATGAAATTGTTAGAGAAGCGTTGGAATCAGTGTATCCTCCTAGAACGAGACTATGTTGCTGAATAAGGTCAATTGTTGCCTAACATTTGTTGTTTTATTAGTTAGGCCCGGGGTTTATTGAGTGATGTGTTACACTCACAGCTAAACACTTGTTGAACAAACGTTAATATAATTTTTGAGGCTTCCAATTCAACTATACATGATCATCTGTATCCCACATCGCCAGAGTACAATCATTATATACCGACACACATAAAACAATATTTACGGTTTTTCATCTAGTTAATACCTCATTTATTTTCTTTCTTTCTTTCTTTCTTTCTTTCTTTCTTTGTATGTATTTATCTATCTATGTAGTTAAATATCTCGTTCAATTTCTGTCTCTCTCGCTCTCTCTATCTATCGTTTTTACAATTATTTTCTTATCTATCTATCTATCTATCTATCTATCTATCTATCTATCTATGTAAAGATGTAAGGAAGGAGACTAAAATTACACAAAAGTTGGCAGGAGATTAGTATAGTTGCTTGCTTTTTTCTAATCAATGAAAAATCTGAGAAAGGCTAAAACATAAGTAGAATAAAGCTGATGAATTGAGAAACTATGTATGAGGTTGGAATGGAAGGTTTCTCTGATTTAATCTCGTATATTGCAAATAAAGACACCAATATTTATAGAAATATTTAATTATCTCTGTGACCTCTATTGCTTCTTAACCTCATTCCATATGTCAACAGGTTTATAGATGTCGTGTTGGTAAAATTCAAGATGTAAAATAGAAAAGCAACTCATGTTCACCATTTCTTGATGTCAACCTTCTTCTTCTTTTATGTGACATGTCATTTCAGGACGTAGGCGATCATAGCTTTCCACGTCTTCCTATCCCTGGGGGCTCTTTCTCCTGTTGCCCTATGCAACCCTCGTTCCGTCATCCACCTGATCACGTCCTTCAAATATGTTATCCCCTGTCTCTTTTTCCCTCTATCTGGCCTGTTAGTATCAGGTTCTCCAAGCTGTCTTTCGTCATTGCATGTCCCAGGTACTGTAGCTGTCTTTTCCTGATGCTCAATATTAATTTTCTTTGCGTTTTCATCCTTTCTAAAACCTCATCAATGCTCACATGCTCGATCCATAATATTCGCAGCATCTTTCTGTAGAACCACATTTCAGTTGCTTCAAGTTTTTTTCTTCATCTTTGGTGATATTGTCCAGCATTCACTGCCATATTGAAGAACCAACATCACATAGCAATCCAGTACTCTCTTCTTTGTTTCTAGAGAAATTGTCCTGTTTCGTAATACTTTACTCGACTGCTGGAATGCTTCCTTCGCGATAAGAAAGAACATCTTGAAAATAAGGAAAACGTTACTCAATCAGACAGTTTGAAGACGGGCATTATCGTGATGGAGGACTAATCCCTTACTATTGTCTAAGGATGGACGTAGTTCTGTTCAAAGCTGCTTTTAAACAAATAAGTTACTGGTAGTAGAGATTTACATTATTCGGACTATTGTCCTCATCTTTGTTGCCATTTGTACGACGTTTTAGCCGTTGTACGGCGCGGCCTTCAGGTGCTAGGAATTTCGAACCAAATCCTTTATAAAAATCACTGAGTTATATCATTCTCATTCCTTGCTACGGCAGTGGTTAACAAGTAACTTGCGGGGTTAGAGGGAGATAACTCATGACTTCCAATTGAGGCATTACTAAGCAAGAAATGAGAATGATATACCCCAGTAATTGTAATAAAGTTTTTGGTTCAAAATTCCTAGCACCTGAAGAAGGCCCGAGCGTACAACGGACGAAACGATTATTCTTGGACAGTTCATACGGATGATACACGCAGCGTAATATTCTTTGCATGAAGTTCTTCTTTAAGTTACTGGGCGCGTCTGTTTCCTCGAATGATCTACTGATGACAGCGCATAATATTATTGTAAAGGATCCACTTCTCATCACCAGTAACAATCCTGTTCAAATAGGGTACTTGAATAGTTGTGTAAGCAATGAATCAAAACAATCGACTTGTTGTTGACGATTCTCTGAAGACAGGTCGTGTAGGACCCATTTTTCAACCACGAAACCTATCTAATCCTTTTCAATTCGCAGCGAACTGTCATATAACTAATATTAAAATTCTCACTGAGTTCTCTTGTAGTGGCAGAATTTACATTGGATCGATTATTTTTGGATGATTCTCTCTTGGCCTGTCATCTAGACTAAAATACTCTGTTTAGAAATGGGAAACCCATCCTCTACAAATTGTTTTACTTAATGCATCGACCCCATTAATGCACTGGATTGATTTTGCTGCGGCAATTGCGTTGATACCTTAATGAAACTGATAAAGTAAAACATTTCTAATACGTTCTTTAGTTAGGATGAACATAGGGGAAAGTTGTTAACTATATTATGAACTAGCAGTATAGCCCGGCATTGCTCGGGTGTAATGAAAGCTTTAAAACTAATCCATGGTCCTGGAGCTCAGCCTCTTTGGACGTTGGCACGAAAGACTAAAAAGCAATAGTTGTTTCCAGTTAAAGCGAAACCGTAGACTGACACACAAACATTTTGTCTTATATATATATATATTATCGATTTTCTGCACTATTGTAAGAACTGCAACCTTGAAACTTCTGAATATCGTTTCTTATGTCTTTGTCTATGAGTGTATCAAATTTGATTAAAATCGGACGACTCCTTCTATAACCGATTTTTTTCGATTATCGTTTTCGATATTTATCCGGGGTACCTAGACACAAAAGCAAGCTAAAAACACTCGCAGACGCGTATAGTACAACTGTGTAAATTTTCAAGAAAATCGGTTCGGCCGATAGGTAACACACACACACACACACACACACACACACACATACACACAAAGTTCCACTTATAAATAAGTTTAGATAATAATTTTTATGATCCGAAAGAAAAAGATATAAATTGCTCATAGTAGAATCACGAAATAGAGTCAAGTAGTAATGCTTTAATGAATTTTGATCAACATTTTTACTTAAAAATTAGACAGAATTTTCTTCTCAAGCTGATTTTAGGAATTTGCTACTCGCCATTGATAACCTGTTTCTATTGCACAGACACTTTTGAATTTAGCGTTATTTTCACGGATAGAGTATTATTCCACGGATAGAGTACTGCGCCTCATTGTTCGACTAGTTAGGACTTCAAAATATATTTGTCTTTCCAGTAATTTTTTTCTGATTAAATTATGACCTGCTTAGTGGGTTATATATTTGGATGGTTGGGGAGTGTTCGAATGAAAGTCACAGCCAGAATTTTGAATGTTGATTTTCGCATCAAGCCTCCCACTCGACCACTTGGAAGATTGATGCAACACAATCTATCTATTCTGTCCATATTATTCTTGAGAAGAGTTTTGTAAATTTTTTACATCATTTAGAAGATTGCCCAAGACCGGCTATTCTAGCAAATTAATAGCTACAAATGAGAGTTTGAAGCTAAGCGAGGGCCCTACATTTGGGGCTTTCTGTCATACTAAACTAACTTTAATAACATTTATCTATATTTCTGAGATGAGGTAGTATTTACAGTATTTACATTATTCGGAATATTGTCCTCATCTTTATTGCCACTTGTACGACGTTTCGGCTATTGTACGCTCCAGCCTTCTTCAGGTGCTAGGACTGTCGAACCGAACCCTTTATTTGTCTATATTTCTGAAATGAGGTAGAATTTACATTATTCAGACTATTTTCCTTATCTTTGTTGCCATTTGTACGACGTTTCAGCCGTTGTACTCTTCGGCCTTCTTCAGGTGCTAGGAAATTCGAACTGAATCCTTTATTACAATCACTGTGGTATATCATTCTCATTCCTTGCTCCAGCAGTGGTGAACAAGTAACTTGCAGGGTTAGAGAGAGGTAACTCATGACTTCCAATCGAGGCATTACTACGCAAAGAATGAGAATGATATACCCTAGTGATTGTAATAAAGTTTTCGGTTCGAAATTCATAGCACTTGAAGAAGGTCGGAGCGCACAACGGCCGAAACGTCGTACAAAACGCAACAAAGATGAAGACAATAGTCCGAATAATGTAGATACAGTAACTTTAATAAATATGTAATTGCCTACAGTAGTTAGGTGTTTAATGATTTCATATCACTGAATAACTGCTCGTGTAGTGAGTTCGATACTTACTGAGAGTCTTACACTTAGAACATTGTTCATTATAACCCACGATTATTAAATAACCTTTGTTCACTAAAATAATTACAAAATGAAAAGGATATTAAGTGATATGAGCAACTATGTACTGGCCATTTGCCCTTCTTCGTTCCTGATTTTGGTCTGACAGATAGGCAGTTCCGAACTAGTGAATTTTGTATAATTATCTAAGGATAGTGCCAACAATTATATTGGTCTCAGGGTTCATTAATGCTTTGAACTCTGCTCTCCCTGAAAAGTACAAACCTCCCATCTTGGGTCCCTGCTGTTCATCTCTGCTGTCCATGACTCTGGGCTGTATACTAGTCGCCCAACTATACGCACTTTCACACGCTCAGATGAAACGGTTAAATTTTAAAAAATGCAACATGAATTAGCCTTTAAGAAGCTTTCTGTAATACAACACAAGGTCAAGTGATATTAAAATAGTAAGATTGTATTGCATCTGTTTACTAGTCTGGATTTCTATCGTAGCTCGTTTAATGCTATGGGGGACTTATATTTCATGTTTTTCTATCTTTTTACCAGAATAATCAGTAACTTTCATTAATAAAGGGGAAAATGAATAAAATAGATGCGTGACAAAATTTAATAAAGTGCTTTCTGGAGCAAACAAATTCGCCAAAGAATAAATGACTGGGCTCGGATGCAGCATTCAAAGACGAACAAAGGTGAAAAGCAAGTGAAAAAATATGCAGGCAGCTGGTGTAAGTATGGAATTCAGCGGTAAGTGCAGCGGCCGGACAAAATGGCCGAAGAAATAATATGGAGACGATGACACTGCAGTTTTCTATTCTTACGTCGACAAAGAATTGTCGACTCCAGTTTTCGTCGTCTGATTGCGTTAACGAACTACAGAAAGTGGTTATTGGTGCTGAAGGAAATATATCGATTATTACAGAGAATTTAATTTAATCGTGCTTCTTTTATAGTCAGAGAGAGGACAAGATATGATCGATTGAGATGATTTATAGATATTGATTGAAAGAGGACAAGTAGAGATCGATTGGTATGCCTTTGCAGATGAATATTTGTTTACATACAATAAGAAAGTAATGTCATCTTTTAGAAGACAATCTGAGTTTCCCTTCGTAAAACGTCACCCACACTTAGAAAGCTTTTTCCGAGAGTTTTATTCCGGGTACCATTGGAAGTTTAGATATAAAAGCATCTCCCTCGGGTAATCCAACAAGGACGATTACCCACCGTTTGTTTATTTTGGAATTCAGCCAATGAAAATTGGTTTTACAGTTACTGCGGGGTCTTTCTGTATATTTATCATCGTTGAAACCATGATAATAAGATTGACAAAAAAAAAAAAAAGATTGGTAAGATTTTTTTTAAGTGGGTTAAGACAAAGACTTTCATATATATATATATATATATATATATATATATATATATATATATTTGATTAAAGATTCCCGAAATTTCTTTAAGGATTTATTTATTCTATATCTTAAATCATTTTTTGTTTATTTTATCACACACACACACACACACACACACACACACACACACACACACACACACACACACACACACATGCTTCTTAATTGAGAGCTGTAGAATAATGACGTGAAATTTACTATGAAAGTAAATACGGTAAAATAAATTCTGAAAAAAGTTAATAATAACCTTGTGTGTGTGTGTACAACTCGTCTAGACAAAAGTATTTGAAATGATGTACACTACCGGCCATAATTATTAGGCCACCCCAGTTTTTAAAAAGAAATGACGCGTTTCATGCCATTTTTAGTATTTATTGCCAAGTGGATAATTCTAAATGAAAATACAATAGTTCTTTTGTTATTATTACTCTGAAAATTTTTACAAGGCAGGCAGGAAGCCTTTGCTTCGGCCAGCTCATAAGAAGAGACTAGCATGGGGAAGAGATCACAAAAACGGGACACCAGAACAGTTCATTTGATGCACATGTTATTGTGCAGTATTAAAAAAGAATTTGTAAACGAGTTATTACGCGACCTAGGTTTCTACTATGTCATGTCTTCTGGCGATTTGCAATAACTGATTTTACCGCTTTTTTTTTAAAGAACGTTCACGTAACGGGGTTTTTTTCGAACGCTCACGTAAGGGGATTTTTTGAACGCGCAATTTAACGTTAGAATTTCTTCTAATTTTGAAAATTGAGCGTTCAAAAAATCCCCGTTACGTGACCGTTCAAAAGAATTTGCGTTACATGAGTGAACACTCATGTAACGTAAATTTTACAGTTACTGCGGGGTTTTTCTGTATATTTATCATCGTTGAAACCATGATAATAAGATTGACACAAAAAAAAGAAAAGAAGAAAGATGTTTGTTCTTTTTTTGGTAAGACTTTTTGAAGTGGGTTAAGACAAAGACTTTTCATATATATATTTTTAAGAAAAAAAACCAAAAAAAAAACCCCGGTAAAATCAATTATTGCAAATCGCCTGAATACACCAGATGGTAGAAACCTAGGTCACGTAATAACTCGTTTACAAATGAAGAATATTCAAAAGTTCGACAAAAGAATCGTATTGAACACTTTTTAATACATCTAATTAAATTATGACCCAAAACTAACTAATTAATTAATCAATATATATATATATATATATATATACTAGCAGTATAACCCGGCATTGCTCGGGTGTAATGAAAGCTTTAAAACTAATTCATGGTCCTGAAAGTCAGACTCAGCCTAAAGAAAATTTGTGTGAAGTTTGGTGAGAATCGGATAAAAATTGTCAATTTGTATAAAGGACACACACACACACACACACACACACACACACACACACACACAAACACACACACACACACACACATCTTGCCTTTTATATATATATATTATCGATTTTCTGTACTATTGTAAGAACTGCAACCGTGAATCTTCTGAATATCGTTTCTTATGTCTTTGTCTATGAGTGTATCAAATATGATTAAAATCGGACCACTCCTTCTATAACCCGATTTTTTCGATTATCAATTTTCCATATTTATCGGGGGTATCTCGACACAAAACTTAGCTAAGAAAACTCGCAGTTGTTTACAGTACAACTGTGTAAACTTTGAAGAAAATCGGTTCAGCCGTTTCGGAGTCTATAGGTAACACACACACACAGACACATACACACACAGGCAAATTTCCATTTATAAATATGTTTAGATAGAAATATAGTTGTGTCCTTGTTACTTTGTAAGGTTAATTCAACAGGGGATCGTAATCCGATGAGAACTTAATGTTAGAATTTAACAGTGTATTATAATGAAAATAAGTTGGGTGCTTTTACAAATCCCTTGGTAATAGTTTATTTCGCGGAACTCTTATAGACCGCTCTTCAGACCAAATTCCTCACAACAATGAATGGGTTTGATTTATTCAGGCAAAAAGAATCATGGGAAGACAGGAAAAAAAAACCTGGGTGAAACTTTTAGTTGGCCATTCTCAAATACATACCAGTAAATTTAGGGACGGTATTTTCACTAGAAGAATTGAATTGTCAGTCCAAGGTCATCTTATCTCTTAGAAATACAGCCTCCCGTAATAACTAAAACTGTAAATCTAATCCCCTCGCCCTGGTTTTTTCCCTTCTTAATTATAATAGTGAATACCCCTAACGATATAAGTTAGCTGTTATAAAAAACTTAATTCAACGCACACAAATATCCTCTTCCAAATCCATATTTTATAAAGAATTACACAACATTAAGCAAACACTTGTCAATAATGGATTTCCTAACTCCGTTATTGATCAACAGATTAAAATGTATCTCATCAAAGTTAACAATGGCTCTAACAATATTGATAATATTAATAATAACGGTGTACATCAAAATAAACATAACACTATTAACTTATACTATTGCAACCAAATCCATAATAATGACAAACAAGATGAAAAAACACTCAAAAACATAATACGTAGAAATGTTAAATCAATAAATAATAATAATCAAATTAAACTCATTATATATTATAAAAAAATCAAAACAATTGACCTCATAGTCTCTAATAACCCTACAAGCACTCAACAAATTCTTTACAGAAAACTAATGTAGTGTATCAATTTATATGCCCGTTCAGAGATTGTATCTCTGGCACTAACAACAAATCCACTATATATATTGGCTTTACTACAACCACGCTCTCCCGTAGACTTACATGTCACCTTTATGATCAGAGTACAATTAAACAACATTTCTTAGAAAACCATAGCCATGTAGGTGATATCAGACATATTTTAGTCAACAATACAATAATCCTCACTCATACACACAGTAAAAAGAACCTTCAGATATTGGCGGCCATCTACATTAAATCCAAACAACCCACACTTAATAAAATCACGTTTAAATCTGGTCATAACACATTACATTGCATTTAAATATATGGTTCTGTTATCATTTTGAGCTCTCATGCGATGTGACGTCATAGAACCGCATTACAAATTTGCGAAATGCATTTGCTATTTTTGGTAACTGTTATCGTTGTTTAGCAAAGTTTTATGTCAGCACAAGATAAAATCGTCGCTGATGGTAGATGTTTTTTATGTTAACGTCCTTGTAACCTCTCTGAAGATGGCTCATGTGAGCCGAAAGCTTAGAACCAACTTAATAAACAATTATCCAAATGTTGGAGAATTTGTCTCTTTATTTTCACCTGAAATTAAAGCCAAAATATTATGTTTAGAACGGCTCATGATTAAACATAATTGACATTCATTGTCTGTTATATTTAACAGTATATGTTTAGAAAAATATCTTCTGCCTCGATACATTATATATATATATATATATATATATATATATATATATATGAGAGAGAGGTTTGAGTGGATTTGTATATACATGTAGAGACGTGTTTCTAAAACTATTCTCACAGGCTTATCACAAGGGCTGTGATTTCACCCTGAGTCAAAATAAACTAAATACTTAGGGCTTTCGCGAATGAGCAGTGGATAGAAAAACGAGTAGCAGTATAAGACGTTTGATCTACACACTTAAGATACTGGGGAAATGGTCGGTTACTTGTACCGCTCCAGTACGTAGCTGACTCCTTCTGCTATAGTCTATCTTTACGAGAGACAGATCAGACCAAAACTGAAGCATTGCTTCCATATCTGGGCTGAGTCTACTCAGTACTTACTTGCCCGTTTTGATAGCGTTCGAAAGCATCTGTGGATGATAAATTATTTTCTACCTTTTCTATAAGACGAAATCTTGCAAACCTCTCATTTCGTATTTTGGCTTTAATTTCAGTGGAAAATAAAGACGAACATTCTCCCAACATTTGGATAATTTTTTTATTAAGTTAGATCTAAAGCCAAAATACGACGTTTAGAAACGGCTCATGATTAAACATAATTGACATTCATCGTCTCTTATATTTAACGGTATATGTTTAGAATATATATATATATATATATATATATATATATATATATAACATAGTGATGATCCACGTATACTGTCTTAATATGTATAGGAAAGAATATTAATAAAAAAAAAAAAATTTAAATCACTAAATTTAAAAATCACTCGTTTCTGATGAAGGACCGAGGACGGTCTGAAATATAAAATACAATAATAAAAATAAACAAATACTGTCCAAAAAAAGTACATTTTTAAATTCAAAACTTTTTTTTATTAATATTCTTTCCTATATATATATATATATATATATATATAATTCCAGGTTTAAATGTAAATCATCTGCACAACTAACATCAACATTGACTGATGATGAGAATCTCGAAACATAGAAATTCCGTGTCGCAATGTAAAATTGATACATAACTATTTACGCTCTCACACCCTGATTGAGCACTCTGGAAAAATAGTAGATTTTGATAAGCAGTATGGCATGTACGCATCGCTCATTCAGTGAAATGAATTAGAGTGCGCTAGCTATTGGGCGCGTATAATGATATGCGCTAAAAAGTCTGCCTATTTCCACCGAACGCCCATAGCTCAGGGGTAGAGTCACCGACTGACGCCATTTTGGTCGGGTTTCAGTCCTGGGTAAAAAAGCCATCGGAGTCTTACCGTACTGATGAGATTTGATACGGCGAAACAGATCTGTCTCCGGATGACAATATATAAATATATATATATTTAGTGTATCGAGGCAGCAAATAGTTTTCTAAACATATACTGCTAAATATAAGAGACAATGTCTATTATGTTTAATCATGAGCCGTTCTAAACGTTGTATTTTGGCTTTAATTTCAGTTGAAAATAAAGACGAACATTCTCCAACATTTGGATAATATTTTATTAAGTTAGATCTAAAGCCAAAATACGACGTTTAGAACGGCTCATGATTAAACATAATTGATATTCATTGTCTTTTATATTTAACAGTATATGTTTAGAATATATATATATATATATATATATATATATATATATATATATATATATCGTATTACCCTAAGCAAGGGAGTACCGCCAGTGGTGCGCAGGAGGCTACATAAGGGGAGAGCGAAGAGAACGGGTTGACAGGGTGTGTCAGAGAAAGGGTAAGGGAAGGATAGAAATGCTTGTGTGAAGAGAGTTTTGAGAATAGATACTGACTGGTCAGATAGAAGGAAGGAGAGACAGAGGAAGGCAGCGGATAATATATTTGCAGGGCCTGATCAGGTGGATGACGGAACGGGGGTTGTCAGGAGCAACAGGAGCAAACATACTAAGACCCACAAGGGATAGGGAGACGTGGAGATCCATGATTGCCTACGTCCTGAAGGGACAGGGCACATAGAAGAAGAAGAAGCAGAACAAGATACGGGGGGGTGTTGAGGAAAGGACAAGAGAAGTATTGGAATCAAGGGGATAAGAGATGCCAATTGATATTGCCTTTAAACTCTTGGAGATTGCAGCTATCAGGGAAGCAAGCATACGGAAGGGAGTTCTACAGACGGGAAGTGCGAGAAATGAAGCTATTGGAGTAGAAGTGACGGCTGCATTTGCTTTTTTTTAACTGTAAAATGTTGAGACCTTGTTGCCAGTCAAGTTGCTTGAGTAAATTCTTGTAGAGGAGGGCACTAGTGAACTAAGCTCATCGGAGCAAAAGCCATGAAAATATATAAAAGATATTTGGTAAAGAATTTTTATCTTTAAGATTTTATTTTTGTATAAATTATTATTTGTAGTTGTAGTGTATTTTCGTCTCTCTTTTTCTTTTTTCCGTCTCCCCCTTTTCCGTCTTTTTTGCTCGTTTATGTCTGTGGGTTTTTATTTTATATATCTATTCTTATCTTTTCTCATAGTTTTTTGTGTGAGTATATATTCTATACACTTTTATATAATTGTGTGATTTAATGTTTACATCTGTGTCTCTTTTATGCGTCTGTCCATTCCAACATTTTTGTGTATATATTTTCACATGAGATTTTACTTTGTATATATGTGATTTAATGCATGTATTTCTTTGTCTGTGTGATCGGATGTAACTACTCTCAATCTATTTCCGGGTAATTAATACTCAGTTCACTTCGTCTGTTAAAAATGTTTTTTTTAAATATTCTCAGTGAATTTATTTTTCAACAGTCTGAAAATCTAAACTTATTTATAAATGGAACTTTGTCTCTGTGTGTGTGTATGTGTGTGTGTGTCCGTTACCTATAGACTCCGAAACGGCTGAACCGATTTTCTTGAAAATTTACACAGGTTTACTATAATAAAATGCAGCCGTAACTTCTACTCCAACAGTTTCTTTCCTCGCACTTCCCGGCTGTGGAATTCTCTTCCAAACGATTGCTTCCCCGACGGCTACAATCTCCAGGAGTTTAAATGTAAGGTCAATACACACCTCCTAACACACTAACCTGCTCCCATTCTATCAAGCACTCTTCCCATCTGCCCGACCCTCATCCTCGCTATCCTTACTCATCTGTCACCTTTCTCCTTACATTCCCTGTGTCTATCCACTCCTTCTCTTTACCTTCCCCTATGTAGCCCCATGTGCAATAGTGGCAGTGGAATGCCTTGCTTGGGGTGAGATGATTAAAAAAAAAAAAAAAAAGCGTCTGCGAGTGTTCTTAGCTATGATTTGTGTCGAGGTACCCCTAATAAATATTGAAAATTGATAAACGAAAAAATCGTGTTATAGAAGGAGTGATCCGATTTTAATCAAATTTCATACACTCAGAGACAAAAACATAAAAAACGATATTAGAAGTTTCAAGGTTGCAGTTCTTACAATAGTGCAGAAAATCGATAATATATATATATATATATATATATATATATATATATATAGATAGATAAAAGGCAAGATGTTTTTGTGTGTCTGTTTATCTGCCTGTATGTCTGTATTTTTTTCAGCTCTTTTATTTTAGTTTTTACTTCGGGTTTGGCTCTAAATAAATATAATAGTAGTTCTTAGTCTCAGCCATGATACCATTTACTCAGAGGACTTATTTAGCCTTCAAAATTCAGTTTACGACGAAAAAAACTTATTTGATATCGATAGCAGGAAATCAAAATTTGACTGACATCAATTAATTTTTCTTTCCGTCTACGGTTTCGCTTTAACTGGAAACAACTATTGCTTTTTAGTCTTTCGTGCCAACGTCCAAAGAGTCTGAGCTCCAGGAACATGGATTAGTTTTAAAGCTTTCATTACACCCGAGCAACGCCGGGCTATACTGCTAGTGACAATATAAAATGACATTGTTGTAATAAATTCTGGATATATAAGCGTTTAATTATATGTTGCGTTTTATTCTATGTATTATGATGCTCTGGATAATATCCATTCTCTCTCTCTCTCATATATATATATATATATATATATACATATGTCAAGACCGTAAACGGTGAGGTTAATCCAACAAGATTAACTTAATATAAAATATTAAGTATTATATCTATATAGAGAGCTGAATGGATGTTATCCAGAGCAAATTATATTTATAAATGAAGACTCAACACATCATTTAAAGTGGTTATAAACTATAGTTCATTTCTATGAGCCAATTAGCCCATTTCATCAGACCTTTCCATATTCCTTCCATTTGGTACAAAAAATATTCCGGCAAAATCTTTTGTACCAAATGGAAGGAATATTGTAAGGTCCGATGAAATGAGCTAATTAGCTCATAGAAATGAACTATAGTTTATAACCACTTGAAATGTTGTGTTGAGTTTTCCTTTATATACATATATATATATATATATATACATACATATATATATATATATATATATATATATATATATATATATATATATAATGTTTAATTAATAACTCATATCTACTCAAATATCGTTATATCTACTCAAATAATAAAGAGTATCGTTTAAAAATAATGTTCAAACAAATAAATGAAAATATGTCGGTTGTTAATCCATTTCGTAAATCTCCGGAACTTGTCGTAACATTCACTGACTGTTTGTAATTGTTTACATTAAGATAGCTTGAGGATAGTTATTTAAAGTGGTTATAAACTATAGTTCATTTCTATGAGCCAATTAGCCCATTTCATCAGACCTTTCCATATTCCTTCCATTTGGTACAAAAAATATTCCGGCAAAATCTTTTGTACCAAATGGAAGGAATATTGTAAGGTCCGATGAAATGAGCTAATTAGCTCATAGAAATGAACTATAGTTTATAACCACTTGAAATGTCGTGTTGAGTTTTCCTTTATATATATATATATACATATATATATATATATATATATATATATATATATATATATATATAATGTTTAATTAATAACTCATATTTACTCAAATATCGTTATATCTACTCAAATAATAAAGAGTATCGTTTAAAAATAATGTTCAAATAAATAAATGAAAATATGTCGGTTGTTAATCCATTTCGTAAATCTCCGGAACTTGTCGTAACATTGACTGACTGTTTGTAATTGTTTACATTAAGATAGCTTGAGGATAGTTATTATCGACAATATCCTGAAGGGAAACTGCACATGAATATTGATGTCAGTCGTTAGAAAGCATGCAACTAACCAGTTCCCTATGCAGTCAGTGGATTCTTCTGATATTTAGTAAATTTTGTTGAATAATTAAAAGGACTTGGAGAATTTGACACTCACAGAACAAGTTGAAGGCAAGAGGGTGTAGGGATAGGAAATTAAGAATTAAAATCAACCTTCTACTTCGCTTTTGCAAAAATTCACAATGAAGCGTGAAATCCTGGTTTTCCCTGATAGAAAAAGGATTGACCGTGTGCTTGAAGAAAAGTCTAAACCAGATTTCGAAAATAGATGTTAAACTGATTTTCTGACCAATGGAAGCGACTCGCAAGACCAAAAAGGACTTGGCGAGTCAGTGTGAAAAAAATCTAGATTACAATGAAATGACTTGATCAGCGTCAGCCAGTCAGATGGAAGCAGCGAGAAAGACAACACTAAAATGTAACTTCAACTGTAAATCGACCCGGAGATAAGGTCAGGTCGCACCTTGTTCTCTTTCTCTTTCCTTCTCGCGTGCTGATTTCTTTTACTTCTTCTTCTCCATCCAAAGATATTCCTACTGAATACATACATACATACATACATACATACATACGTACGTACGTGTATACCCTTTCAACAATTACTACTACGAAAATTTTCTACAACTCTTGATACCCTTAACTCATTACTTGTTTCTCATTGAACATTAATTTCCACGAATTCTTCTTAATCTTTCCTTTTAATAAATTTCTATTTTAACATACAAAATGTATTCTTATTCTTATTCTTATTCTTATTCTTATTCTTATTCTTACACTATTCCACTCAATTCCACACAAAGCAGCCAACCTTCTGATGATAATTCTGGATAAAACTTGTAAGCTGTAGGGAGTTCGGTTAAGTATGACACAAGGCGGAATTAAATAAACATTAACCAGCCCCCTACTGCTTCAAGAGACAGAGAAAAGTAGCGAATTACTTGCCTAACATGTTTGCGTAAAAGCTTGACAGAACACGTATTAGAAAAGACAGCATAAATGCAAAACTTACAGCTAAAAATGACAGGAAGTTGAGCAGAGCCATGATCGCCCACGGCCTAAAGTGACACGGCACATAAAAGAAATTTAATACAGCTTACAAGGACATATAGGGGGTCGTTCGAGATAATTACGTTATGTCAAATTTTCACCTGGAGAAAGTTATGTTGATTTTTAACTACGTACCTTGTCCTTTCAGGAGGTTTATGATCATGACTCTTCACCATTTCCTGTAGATCTTAATAATTTTTGTCTTTTCGATATCTCTCCTAAACTTTTTTTTTTCCGAAATTCATTTACTCAAATTTGCTACGTTGGTTATACACTGTTTTTCTCTCCCTCTTGCATTTTATCTGTCATGAGTGTATAAAATCTTCCAGACACTCTTTCCTCGTAATCTGCCCTAGAAATTTTCATTGTCTCTTTCCGATGTTAAGTGTAAGTTTCCTTTTTGTTTCTATTTTGTCTAAAACCTCGTCGTTACTCACATCTTTGGTTGATGGCACACCCATCATCCTTCTGTAGAAGCATATTTCTGTTGCTTCAAGTCTTTTCTTCATTTGTGAGGATATTGTTCAGCATTCACTGTTATATAGGAGGACTGATTTTTTCGGTAAGAGCTCATTCTCTTTTCTTTATTTTGAACGCAATTTTCCTGTTTCTTAATACATTGCTTCGCTTTTGGAAGGCAGTTTTTCTATCTCAATGCGCTTTTAGATTTCAATGTCGCAATTTGTTATTGTCTAACTTTGATATCTTTAATGTCTAATTTGCATGTCGGGCTATCCCTTTTGCTAACCACCATGCTTCTTTCTTAATACAGTTAATATTCAGTTCTTTTTTCTCGCTTCCCTAAACTACCATTATAGGACTATACAATAAAAATGTGTACAACCACTCTAATGCATGCATCATCATTTATCCATCACACCCAATGGTGCATAGGGCAGCAACTTTTTGTTGCTGTAACAAACTGTTTTTTACGGGGCAAGGTTCTTAGACCTGCACCCAACCCCCAAACCCGGAGGACCGGTGGATCATTCTTGATCCTTTACGTGTACAGCAGCTGGTATTCCCAAATGGTCATCCATTTAAGTACTGACCAGGCTCGATGTTGCTTAACTTCGGTGATCGGACAGGAACTGGTGTATTCAATACGATATAGCTCTAATGCATGTAACAACTTCAAAACAAATATGATCCCAAACTACAAAAGTTGACCCTTAAATGACCATAATGGTTCATGGGTCGTTAAACTCATACCAAACCAAACCCTACACTACCTTCTTGTTTTTTTTTGTTTTTCTTTGTTTTTCTTCTGTGATGGCTATCAATTCTGTATCATTTGCATATCTAATATTTTTAAGTTTGCGGCCGCCGATAAGGAATCCTGGTTGGACTTCTAATCAGTACTCGAAATTCCGGCTTTTATTTTGATGCAAACACTAAGCCCTGTCGCTAGTCGGGAAACACGCAACATGTACTTAGCTTACGGCATAAAGATAAGGTGAGATGGAAATAGGAATGTTGTATCGCGCCAATTTTTCAAAGTGCAAAAAACATGCCTGCTTTGAAAATCTGCATTCAAACATCCAGATTTTGACTCGAGCTCGTACACTACTAAGGTAAATAGCAATTATCCCAGCCGGGTTTCCAGTGTAGAATTTTCTTGCTAACAGTTGTTTTATTTTCGTTTTGACACACTGGATCTTCTTTATTACCTGAATGAAGAATATCTATTATGGCAGCGTACATTGGAGCTCATCTGGCATGACACTCGGTCGAAATAATTATGCAAGACGATTGAGTCTAATTAAAATAGACAGGATTTTGAATGGCAATTCTCAACGCACTTATTCCCATAGGAATATGTCCTTTTGAATTTGGATGACATGCACTTAATACATTATTTTTCCGTTTGAAAATATTTGTTTTGAAGAGTCATTGAAAAGTAGGAACAGCTATGCTCTGGCTTAAAAGGAATTTTAGACAAAATTTCAGCCCTTAATACGTCATCGCATTTCCTCTACTCAGTTTCCAAGGATACATTCCAGAAACTAAATAGAATTTTGAGAAACAAGAAAAATTCGCTGAAAAAAAAGAAGAAAAAAAAAGAGTACTGGATCGTTGTGTGAAGTCTGTCCTTCAATATGTCAATGAATGCCGGACAATCTCACCAAAACTGAAGGAAAGACTTAAAGCAACCGAAATATAGTTCTATAATACTGAGGATTACATAGATCAAACATGTGAGTAACGACGAGGTTTTGGAGAGGATGGAAACGAAAAGGAAATTAATATTTAACTTTAAGAAAAGACAGCTGAAGTTCTCAGGATATGTAATGAAGACGAAGGACCTGGGAGAATCTGATACTCAGAGGTCAGAAAGAAACAGAGACAAGAGAAAGCAATGCGTAACATACTTGATGGGCTTGAGTATATGAGTGGCAGTGCGGGCTTTGAAAGGGGTAACATGAGAAAGCGTGTTAAGAGCTAGTAAGGATAGATGCGGAAGGTCATGATCGCCTACATCCTGAAGAAGAACACAGGCAATCAATGTGGTATACACATCTGGTCGGGTGCC
Source organism: Ascarosepion bandense (assembly GCA_037127315.1). Taxonomy (NCBI): domain Eukaryota; kingdom Metazoa; phylum Mollusca; class Cephalopoda; order Sepiida; family Sepiidae; genus Ascarosepion; species Ascarosepion bandense. The sequence goes on along the minus strand of JBBBDQ010000159.1, from coordinate 1,410,862 downwards.
CCTTCTATTCTCCTCGGGGTTCTTGACAAAATACAGCAAAGAATCTGTAATGTGGTTGATACCGACTTGGCTGACCGCCTGCAGTATCTCTCTCACCGGCGTGACGTGGCTTCCCTGTGCCTCTTCTATAAATACTTTCATGGCTTCTGCTCTGATGAACTTAAATCACTGGTGCCCCCTAGATGTGAATTTGCACGAGATACTAGAGTGGCAACTAGGTCCCACCCTTTTACAGTGAAACCGATGAAATGTAACCGCAATTTCTACTCCAACAGCTTCTTTCCTCGCACTTCCTGCCTGTGGAATTCCCTACCGCATGCTTGCTTCCCCGACGGCTACAACCTCCAGGAGTTTAAATGTAAGGTCAATAGACACCTCCTAACAAACTAACTCACACCCACTCTCTCCAACTATCTCCCTATGTACATCCTAAGTCGTCTATCACCCTCCTTCTGACATTTCCCATACCCAACCCCTCTATGTAACCCCCTGCGCTATAGTGGCAGTGGAATGCCTTGCTTGGGGTGACACGATTAAAAAAAAATATGATTTATCTTCAAGGCTCAAATATAGAAAATATTGACATGGAAATATCGATATCTTCCATCTGATTCAAACTCAGTTAATATAAACTAGGAATACCATCGGAAATTTTAAGGTTTTCCTGTTTAAGTGTTCTGATAAATCAATTGTTAATTGAATAATTGAATCTGCTCTTTGCGAATTTCACGGTTATAGAATAGCCGTATAGATTGCGTTGTCAAATATTTGAGCTTAACAACTTTAACAAAATATTACAATCACAATCATAAGTATGAATGAAGGTTACTATTTTAAGAAGTAAGAGGGTACAAATAGATTTAAAAAATGTCTGTAGAATTCCCTCTCGTAGACATGCTTTCTTGAAAGCTACAATCTCCAAGAATATAAATGCAAAGTCAATTGCTATCTCTCATATTCTTGACTAGCATCCTTTCTCTGACAACCCTTGGATCATGTTCTTCATCCTTTCCACTCCACTCTCATGCAGCCCTCTTGACACCTGTATTCTCATCCTTTTATTACTCAGTCTCTAACTTGTTCCTTTTTCTCATCGCTCACCTTTTCTGTAACCCCCTGCGCACCAGTGGTAGTTCTTCCTTGTTTGGGATGAAAGATCGTCTATTTTGCTGAAGTACACATTAAACTCAAAAGACTCATATCTTCTATCTTCCTTTTCTTTCTTTCTTTCTTCCTTTCTTTCTTTCTTTCTTTCTTTCTTTCTTTCGTTCTTTCTTCTTGTTTTTTGTTTCTACTTGTATTACTTTCTTTGTTCTTTTTTCCTTTCTTTTTTGTATTCTTTCTTGTATTTTTTCTTTTTCCTCTCTTTATTTCTTGTATTCCTTTTCTCTTTCATTTTTCTTTCTTTCTTTTTCTTTATTCTTGTTCTTTTCTTTCTTTCTTTCTTTCTTTCTTTTTCTTTCCTTTCTTCATTTCTTGTATTCCTTTTCTCTTTCATTTTTTCTTTTTTCCTTTTCTCTTATTTTCTTTCTTTTTTACATTTCTTTTTTCTTTCCTTCTCTTTTTTACATTATCATACATGCTATTCCAGAAAAATTGATATAATTTCGAAATTTAATTAAACATTAAACTGATAAGACTCGCATCCCCTATTTTTCATTCTTTCATTTTTCTTTCCTTCTGTCTTTTATTTGTCATTGTAAATTCAGCCCTCAATACGTCATCGTAGTAACAGTTGTACAAATCCTAGTTGCAAGCGAGAAAAAGAGCACATCACTTTGTTTTAATCAATATTTCAGCTTCCCATTCAAAGCAGCACACAGAACCATTATTGTTTCTTACTGCCATTTTTTAAGCAGCAAATAAAGAACTTTTCATGCTGTTAATTGATCGTCTGGTTTCCACTAAAAGCTTACCCCATGAACTCCGCGAAGCAGGAATGAGATCTTAATTTACTTAGAAAGGGATTCGTATAATAAACAGTCTTTTGTGGAGACCCTGTCGTATCACCAGACTTATTTAACCTCTACAGGCGATTCTGAAATATTTATTATTGGTGGTGACAATCTTAATAACTGTTGTGAATTCTAAGTGAGGAACCGCACAAAATAATGAACAACAAAAAAGATATTTGAAATAGAAAAATAAGTTATATTAAACATAAAGATACAAACTGGAACGCAGGTTAGTAATCCAGGAATACGACTTGCATATATATATATAGACAGAAAATCTAAGCAAGAGCCAACCTACCGTTAGGGAAAATTGTTTGCTCTACTTTCGTATTGAGCGCTTTAGTGTTAGGGTTTTCGTCTTGGGGTTTTTTTCTTTCTTACGAGTGCTTGACTTTTTGTTCATGTACTTCGTTTGTTTCTTTTTTTACTTCCCCTTCTTTTCCCTCCGAGTTCGTTCTCGGTGGGTTGTACAAGACGATTTAAATTATAGCTTAATTAATATTAGTTTCGGCAGAGTTAGTTCTGTTACTATTGGTATTGTTATTACTATAGTTAATATATATATATATATATATATATATATATATATATATATATGTGTGTGTGTGTGTGTGTGTGTGTGTGTGTGTGTGTACAAGTCTTTGAAGTGAAGCCGTGCTGGAAATAATATATCCGTGTAATACTATTCTGGCTGAGTGGAGCTCAGAGCTACTATGACTACAGACGCGGTATTCTCTGCATTTTTTTTATCTTTTAAAATATAATTCTTTCTGCCTATCTTTGTGCAGTATTCACTACAGCATAGATTAAACAGACTATTAAATCCCCATACTTAAAGGACAATACAAAAATTGTTCAATTTAAAATCAATGATATTTTTTTCATAATTTGAACTATTAAAGTAAAACCAGCAACCAAATTCTAGTATTGAACCTCTGACTAGGAGACGACAGTAACATAAGTATAACCAACTCCAGTATCTAAATTTATTTATAAAAAAAGAACTTTGTCTGTGTGCGTGTCTGTCTGTGTGTGTGTGTGTGTGTGTGTGTCCGTTACCTATAGACTCCGAAACGGCTGAACTGATTTTCTTGAAAATTTACACAGTTGTACTATAAGCATCTGTGAGTGTTCTTAGCTAGATTTTGTGTCCAGGTACCCCCGATAAATATCGAAAATCGATAATCGGGTTATAGAAGGAGTGGTCCGATTTTAATCAAATTTGATACACTCATAGACAAAGACATAAGAAACGATATTCAGAAGTTTCAAGGTTGCAGTTCTTACAATAGTGCAGAAAATCGATAATATATACATAAAAGCTTTCATTACACCCGAGCAACGCCGGTCTATACTGCTAGTCTACAATGAAACCGTCACATGTATGTTTGTTTTTGGCTCATTTTATATTCATTGTCAGATGGTTTGTGATATTTAATGGCATGTCCGTACCGTTTTTCATAATGTAGTACTTCATTTCTGAGATGATGAATCACCATAAAACGCACCACTAATGTCTAAGATTTAGTACTGAATGACTAATTCACAAGGAATAAAAAATAACCAAAATGATAGGGACACAATAATCAACAGATATCCAATATCAGCCAATCAATGTACACCGGATAATGACCACAGGGTATGTGGTTGAAATGTGTCTTTAATAACACCTATATCAATTAGGATGTGAACAATAGTTAGAAACAAAACAAAAACGTTGTCCTATCTCAGAAGGGAAACACTAAATTAAAATTACTGATATGGTCTAAAATTTGTAGTGATGGCGTCTCCTTGAGCATTGTTTTCACAACTCAGAAAATTGTTTTTGTTCTAAAAAATGCTAAAATACTGATTGATTCTATAGCAAGCTTGGTGTATAAATTGAACTGCATTAACTCTAAAGTTAATTATATTAGGAAGATTTTTCATCATTTTTACGAACATGCAATGGAACATTTTGATGTGGATAAAACGTGCTCACTTTTAAAAGAATTGTCAAATAACAACCTATATATAAAAAATATAATGTGTGCTTGTGTGTGTGTTTATAGGATTTCTAGCAGTATTCGAAACAAAAGTGGAGTTGATGATAATAAAAGAAAAAAAGCTTATAAACAAGAAATTTCGCAGATGTCAGTTGGTCTCAGATTCTTCAGAGCGGGATAAAAAATAAAACTTTGTGTAACGAAAAGGTTTGAGTTAATTTTTAGTTTTAACGGCATATCAACCTCTGTGGGTTATTTAATGCCAAAAAGGTGGTGTTTTAAGGTATTTTTTTAAAGTCAGATTTCGATGAAATTTTATATTTTAGAAAACTGAAGATGTCTTCTAATTTTGTATTAAAAATATATTGGTATTAATAAGGTTTTCCTTAAAAAATGAAATTTTTTTATAAAAGTCTATTTTTATGTATATATTTTTATAAAAGTGTATTTTTATACTTTCATAGTGTTTTGACCAAATTTTGGAGGTTAACTATTTGCCCATAGCTAGGATCCTAACTGATGCTACCACTCCGGGACTTGGAAACAACAGCAATTAAGAGGTGGTTCCATGCTCCTCACAATCTCCTAATCAGAGGTCTTGCTGCTGGATGCAGTTTACCGTCATACCCAGGACCTAACGAAAAGGTGTTGGAATTTTTTAGTATCAGCGAGACGATGAATTAAAATTAGTCAACCAGACACAAGAAAATGTTTGTGAGTTTGTTTGATATATATTTGAGCTGTTGGTAATCTGTTAGGTTTTAAATAAGCTAAAGGTGTAACGAGAACACTACATTAATAATAAAAATGCACAACAGATATACAACCAACAAATTACCTGAAAAAATCAAACCTAAGTTTAAATGTATTAGAAAGAAAAAAAACTACACACAGAAAAAATCCTTTATAAATAGTAAATAGGCGAACAGCACAATGCTTCCTAAACATATATGGGATAATAAAAACAAAAAACAAATCATACCAAAATATGGAAAATAAGTAAAATGGCATCAGCGTAAAACAATAAACTAAAAGGGTAAACTCCGTCTGGAGCTATAATAACCTTCACAGACCAAAACAATTTAGTAAATACACGACCAGAAACGAGCAGAAACCATCACATGCATCAATAAAATAATAATAAATAAAATTAAGTTAACAAAGAACACTATAAATAACCCCCTAACTGATTTAGAACCCACAATTATTACCAGTCAATAACCCACAGAATAATTCAAAACATGACCGTTACCACCCACTAAAATAACCGTTAGAATGAGACAGTAGACTACCCAAAATACATCGCTTTATATATATATATATATATATATATATATATATATAACGTAGAACACTTGCTATATAAGTCAGGTAAATTCCGTTTTATTTATTTAATTTAACAGAGTAATATAATTTAGAAATTGTTTTAGATATTCTACAATTTTATGGGTAATACGTATTTGGCAGCCGGAAGAAAAAGCTGCTCGTCAGACCCAAAAGATACAACAGTTAATAATATTCATAATAAATCCGAAATGCTCACGTGCCCATATCGAGAATAGACGGTAATCTACAAAAATAATTCCTCGTAGATTTTATATATATATATATATATATATGTATATATATATATATATATATATATATATATAAAGAAAGAATAAATCTAAGTAAGAGCCCACAGACCTACCTAGGTTTCACCCTACGGCTCGTCAGGGTGAGTCGGCTACACCTAGGTAGGTCTGTTGGCTCTTACTTAGATTTATTCTTTCCTTGTTGCTCTATTATTGTATTGAGCGCTTTAGTGTTAGGGTTCTCGTCTCGGGCTTTTGTCTTTCCTACGAGTATTTGACGTATGTTCAAATACTTTGTTTGTTTCTTTTTCTTTTACTTCCCCTTTTTTCCCACTCCGAGTGTGTTCTCGGTGGGTTTTACGAGACGAACTAAAATATATTATAACAATTATTAGTATTAGCATTATTATTATTGTTATTATTATCATTATTATATATATATATATATATATATATATATATATATATATATATATATATATATTGTAATATAAGTAATTGATCATTTATTCTTTCTTTATATATATATATATATATATATAATTTAGAAAAAATCTGTAGATATTATACAATTTCATGGGTAATACGTATTTCGCAGCCGGAAGAAAGACCCAAAAGATACAACAGTTAATAATATTCATAATAAACCCGAAAATAGTTACACACAGACGCTTGCGTGCCCATATCGAGAATAGACGGTAATCCACAAAAACAATTCCTCGCTCATTCAAAAAAAACCAAAGAGAGAAAGAAAAAGAAAACCAAAAGAAAAATATCGACAGTTGATAAATGGAAAGAAGAGAAAGAAAAAGAAAAGAAAGGGAAGGAGAACGAACAGTATAAAGAGAAATTAAATTTAACTTTTTAGATCGACACTAGCGTCTATTGCAATTAATCTACTTTCTTAGAATATATATATATATATATATATATATATATATATATATATATATATATATCCATATTAACGGATGTCTGGTACAGTGGGTGTCGGCTCGGAGGGGCAAATCGGTGAGCCGAGTTCTAATTCCAGTCGAACACTGTGCATTCACTTACGCACTGGTACCTTTGGGAAAAGTAGTAATCCGTCTCTTCCCTCCAGTTATGGGTTAAATAACTGAGGTCTGTTGTTCATGCGATCTGTGGCATACTTCTGCACCGATTGTTTGTTATCAGCAGTTCCAAAAAGTGTGGATGGTGCTACACAAGCCTTCAGCACTTCAAACAATTCTTTGTTTGGTAGTCTTAACTGTGTTAGACGCTCATACGTCGATGGGAGAGTCCATAATAATAATAATAATAATATAATAATAATAATATATATATATATATATTAGCCGAGCAAAATCGCAATGCATGTGGCCTAAAAATGCGTATAGCATGAAACAGGCTGTTGCTTCTGGGTGTTGACGTCATGTTTATTTTATATTCATTCTATATCTGATTTGGAGCATTTTAACCGATAAATATAGCATAGCTTAAAACTATATTATTTGCGTATGTGTGCGTTGATATATGTATGTGTGCGTTTATGTATGTATGTATGTATGTATGTATATTAGTGCCGTTTGTGTCTGTTAGATTTTTAATCTGTCCTCACCGATTATAAACGTTGGTTACTTTCGGCAGCCGTACTTGCGATCAAAGATTTCACAGTTTCTTGATGATGCTCTAAAATTCGACCAATACACGAAATATAGATTAATGAGTTTGTCGATCTCAGATCAATGATTGACATTAGCCAATACTGAGTGTATTTGGAAACTACTATTATAAGAATGCTCTTTGTTAATTCACTTCATTAGTTCTGTATTAATGTTTAAATTACCAATACGTAAACACACACACACACACACACACACACACACATATATATATATATATAAACTTATTTATAAATGGAACTTTTCTCTGTGTGTGTATGTATGTGTGTGTGTGTGTGTGTGTGTGTGTGTGTGTGTGTGTGTGTGTGTGTGTGTGTCCGTTACCTATAAACACCGAAACGGCTGAACCGAATTACTTGAAAATGTACACAGTTGTACTACAAGCATCTGCGAGTGTTCTTAGCTAAGTTTTCTGTCGAGGTACTCCCGATAAATATCGAAAATCGATAATAGAAAAAATCGGGTTATAGTAGTTGCCCGATTTTAATCAAATTTGATACACTCATAGGCAAAGACATAAGAAACTATATTCAGAAGTTTCAAGGTTGTAGTTCTTACAATAGTGCAGAAAATCGATAATATATATATATATAAAAGGGAAGATGTTTGTGTGTGTGTCTGTTTATCAGCCTGTATGTCTGTATTTTTTTCAGCCCTTTTATTTTAGTTTTTGCTTCGGGTTTGGCTCTAAGTAGATATAATTGTAGTTCATAGTCTCAGCCATGATACCATTTACTCAGAGGACTTATTTAGCCTTCAAAATTCAGTTTACGACGAAAAAACTTATTTGATATCGATAGCAGGAAATCAAAATTTGACTTACATCTATTCATTTTTCTTTCAGTCCAGGGTTTTGCTTTAACTGGAAACAACTATTGCTTTTTAGTCTTTCGTGCCAACGTCCAAAGAGTCTGAGCTCCAGGATCATGGATTAGTTTTAAAGCTTTCATTACACCCTAGCAACACCGGGCTATACTGCTAGTATATATATATAACGTAGAATACTTGGTATATAAGTCCAGTAAATTCTGGTAGAGACTTACGCAAAAGAACTCAATGTTAAATTTATTTATTTAATTTAACGGAATAATATAAGTTAGAAAAAAATGAGATAATCTACAATTTCATTGGTAATACGTATTTCACAGCAAAAAAGCTGTTAATAATATTCAAAATAACCCTGAAAAATAGTTACACACATACGCACACATGTCCGTGTCTAGAATAGACATTTGTAACGGCATATGCATATATATATATATATATATATATATATATATATATATATATATATATATATATATATATAGTGGTCATGTGATTTTTTTTTATTGTACATTTGAGGGTTCACATGTAGAGTATTATTTTGGGCTTGCGGTCATATTACGTTTAAAAAACACCGGATTTTGTAAGTTTACCGAAGTTGAGCAATGTTTAGTCTGGTTGGCTGATCATTTCGGAATATCAGGTACTGTAAGCTTATATATGCAAGTGGCAAAATGGATAATAGTTGGTAATTGGAAATTGGAGAACCGATTTCAATCTCTTATTGGGTTTGTTTTATTCCCTTTTGCACAAATATTCTTGGGTAAAGTAGGGATCCACCCCTCCTTTCCCTAGCTATGGGTTAATTAATAGGATCTGTATCAGTAAATCATTATTCTTAATTCTTAAGATGTAAAAATATTTTCTGGCTTTAAATAGCCTGCAAAAGGTTGATGTATAGTAACAAAAACAAATCAATCACGCAAACAATCTACTACAGTAAATCTCAATGTGGGCAGTACCCCCCCCCCCGAAAAAAAAACAAGAAAAAAGAAAATGCATTGTAACTTTTCAGACGAATTAGATTATCTAATAGATAGATAGATAGATAGATAGATATATAGATAGATAGATAGATAGACAATGAGAAGGTTACAGTAGATAGATAGATAGATAGATAATGAGAAGGTTACATTAGATAGATAGATAGATAGATAGATAGATAGATAGATAATGAGAAGGTTACATTAGATAGATAGATAGATTGATGGATAGATAGATAGATCTTTGTATATAAGTACGTAATTGCGAAGAAATACCACATAATGTACATTGTAGCGTAAAAAACTAAATTGACATATTTAGATGGGTTTGTATGAAAAGTATTTCACTATTACTCTTTTTTAATCGTTTGAAATTTAGAAAAAATAACCATCCAGTACCTTTTTCAAAGTTGAAAAAAACAATACATGTATGTAAATACATTTATGAAAGCAAATCGAGTTAGAGGCTTAGTGTGGAAAGGAATGGTTCTACATTCATAAGTAGATTTATGATAAATACAAAAGAATAAATGAAAAAGCATTGTAATATTTTTATATACTCTGCAAAAAGAAAAGAGATCTTATGCTGAACATAAGTAAGGCTATAGCAACCTGAATGTATAATCTTTTTGCATTTCCTCTATTTTTCTTGTAAGAAAGGATTTTTGCTAGCCAATGATTGAGGAAGTTAAAACGCTGAAGGAAAAACAGTAAATTTAATATGTTGGAAGCTATAAAAAATATCATATATATAGCTTTACTCCGAAGAATAAAAAAGATGAATGAAAAAAATAAAAAATAAAAGGAAGGAAGCAACGGGATTCCACGAGAAAATGACAATAGAGATCAACAGAATATATATATATATATATATATATATATATATATATATATATATATATATATATATATCGATTAATGCGTTTTCGATTAGTGCGTTAAAATCTTTTCTATAAAAAAATAGTTACCTATTAATTAGAACTTTTCCAAAATTTAAAAATGGGTAGCTATTTTGCTTGTCAAGTATCACGTTATCTCAGTAATTACAGTAGTTTTAAAAAATAGGCGGTTATAAACAGATACATTTTATAATATAAGCCGATAATAAAAATACATATTTTAATATTTATCTTTATTAAAATTTTTTGAATATTTTGATTATTTTTTCATGATTATTTTAAAGGTCTTAAATGAAAATTTCTGATTATTTTGTTAAAAAAAATGGACGATTTAGATAAAGAAATTTACATTTATTAAAAAAAAAAGAAAACATGAAAGATGTATGCATTTAAAAAGAAAAGATTATGAATAAAATTTTTATATTAAAAACTAATGATTATATTTTTGGAAAATTTTATATATTAAATGTATAATATAAAGTTTTTTTTAAAAATAAATTGATTTTTTTTTGTTTTAAATTTTAATATTTACCTACTTGCAGGCATAAGAAGATGACAAGGAAGAAATAAGAAGAATTTTTCAGGGTCATTGAAGAACACTTTCACTTCTTGCAACCTGGTGTTCCAGTGATATTGATACTGATGCAGTGATTGATTAGAAAATAGTTGAAAGAGTCTAATAGTCATTTCGAATGTGTTTGAAATAATCACCAGTGATGGCGACGTTATTCATCTTCCCACAGGGCTTCAGACTCAACATGAAAGGCTACACCAAATGCCTTGAGGTGGTAGTACTGTCCTGGGTCAAGAGAGTGGCTGCTGGAAGACTATGTTTAGCAACAAGTCTGTATTATGCCACAAAACCCTGTCATAGCTGACAGACAATGATCGCTCAAGCGTATATCACGTATGGTAATTAACTGACTGCATCACCCCTAAGATCAGGCCACCTAACACCCCTGACTGCAACTACCTTGATTATTATATGTGGGGCGGGGCTGTTGAGAAGCGATCACAAAAACGTTTGTAACACCAAAGATGAACTGAAAGCAAGAATTTTGACAGTATTCCACTTCTCACCGTCCAAAAGAAAATCAGGAAATCTCGAAGACGTCTAGAGGTCGTGCCTGAAGCCAATGGTCTTTTTATTAAATGAATTTATTCTTTAGATATTTTTGTGTAATTTTGGTAAATACAGGGTGTCCATAAAGTTCGTGTTAACTTTAAAAATATAACTGTATTTGCATTATAAATTTGTTAAAGTGCACACGGACTTTATGGACACCCTGTAAATCTTTTAAATTGAGATGTCAGTGTTATTTTCATTTTTTGCTTAATTTAACAATTCTTCTATCGCACCCTGCAGAGGGATCTCCAGATTAGTGTAATCTCCAGATTGTGATCAATCTCCAGATGCAATCTCCAGATTGTGATCAATCTCCAGATGCAATCTCCAGATTGTGACTAATGTGTACATTAAAACATACGTACTAATCGAAAACGCTTTAATCGAATACAATAACTTATAGGAAATTATGTAATTTGTACTTGAAATTTTCGTCTTATTCCCAATTAATTTCTAATTTGCATATTTTTAATTCAAATGTAGGTACATATAAGAAGATAAAACAAAAATGCTATGAAGAAAACAGAAGATGCTGATTGTCTTTGAGTTTAAATTTTTGAAAATTCAAAATTTAAAATTGAACGGGAGTTCCACAGATGGGAAAATTCGAGAAAAGAAACATTAAGATTAGAAGATGCGTTTGCCTCAAGGATAAAGCGGTGAGACCTAGTCAGTTGATATAGGCTTGAGCGATCATGTTTCGAAAAAGACAGGACTGTCTGGGCAGAAATTTTTCCGCTTATATATGATGAATTCCTCGATTACGTTACATTTTGCCCCGCATATTGTTTCATATTTTCAAATGGTTTATATTCTCTGACCTTGACTGCACTGTTTATCAAAACACCCAACATTCATTTAATGCAAAGCTGATCTTGTAATCTTCACTTTTCAAAAATAGTATCTACCTAAATGTAAATAAACTCTAGTTTTTATATTTTCTGACTTCTGAGAATAGCTGTCTTAACACAATTTCGCCTGCCACCCGGCCTCTGCATTCTTGACGTATCAAAATAATATTTATTTTTCTTTAAAATTTGGCAGCATTCATTTTTGCATCAAACCATATTTTTTCAATGTAACTACACTTCTGGGCAAAATTATACGCAAGGACAAAGAATATATAACATTTCTTTCATATCTTTTTTCAAAATGTTCATCTATGAGCATTTTAAGTGCATCTCTTCTTCGACCACCTTTCTACTGCACAACGGCAATTGTACAAAATATTTACATAAAACAACGTAAAAAAGCAATCAACGTTACAGAACAACACATGCAAAATTCATACAAAAAATATCAAAATCAAAAATGACACTTTCTTCTCTTTATATTGTGCGCATATATCTTCCTTTTAAAATTCCACTAAGTATACCGCCCGTCTACATGGACGCCTTGGGCACCCCAACGTAGTGTAATGGTTCGCGCTAGAATAATTACGACTGATCAGGGAAGCTAAACCTCACTAGGTTCTCCATAATTTAGGCCTTACGCCACATTTAAGCAACGCTTAGAAAATCACCATTCTGAGACGCGTGTTTGCATAACTTATAATAATAATAATATTTATCTTTCGCATATTATTGTAAACTCCCAAAGTTTTTTGCACGTCTCAAACTCATCATATCCATAATTAAATAATAGCTCTTTTCTGCCATTTCGAGATTTTTCGCCTTTTCAGTTGGACATTAGCTCTGTTTTTTTTTATTGTCCCCTTTTGTTTCTTTATCCCCTCTTTTTTTCTTCATTCGTTTATTCAAGCGCTAATCACAACTCACATACTGGCCAACCTTAGGACTGATTTGCTTCAGGTATCGTTTCGTTTGCTTCTTTTTTCTAGCGACTTTGTGGCATCAACCGTCTTCTTTGTAATGCCTCGAAAAAAATCCTTAAGCCCCAAAGAAAAGTAACGCACTTGAAAAGAAAAATGAAAGATCACCTGTTCTTTTCTGTTATTTAGTATTATTTTTCTGTTACTTTTTCCTTTCTCTCTTTGATTTTTTTAAACACAACGTCAGAGAAAGTTCTGCAATGTCTGAAAATCTTTTTTTAGAAAAACACACCCCAAAAATTTCTCTACTGCTCAAAGGTCGTTTTTTCTTTTCTTTTCTCTTCTAGTCGTATCAAACCTATAAACATCCTTATGTACGACCACACGATCGTAGGCAGTAACCGCATCTCCAATTTACAAATTGACATCGAATAAATGATCTTTGCATACACCAGATAAGCTTCTGCTCCAATTCCACGTCACATACGCAAATTCTTTAATTTTAATCATAGTATGGTTGAACACACAATTCTGCCATTATTTGCAGTGCATGTCATTCTAAGTCTGCCAGAGAATATAACAAGAAGCAAAAGAAATAAACGAATAAAAAATACCTGAAGGTTTGATCATATCTGCTAATGATGGCATATGTTTTACGTGGAGCATTAGTCGCAAAACTTACAATTCTAAGCTCCGGACTAACTTAGTCTAAAAATTGGGTGTGTCTCACTCTAAATACCATGCAGCCCAAAGTTTTTTTCCAAGGACTGCATCTGCTACGTACAATGTAACAAAAAATCTAATCTAATCCCCTTTCTCAAGCGCCGTTTATTTTTCTAACATCTTTATTTACAAAAGATTTGCCAACGCATGTCTAAGGTACTTTTCTTGAATTGGTTCTTATAATACCCCAAACCAGCCCGAAGTTTTTTATCCTTAGCTTTTGTAAAGAACATATCTATATTCCTTGCTTTTTATGATATTTTTTAAAATCGATAGTAGGGGTCATTCTAATGAATGTCTGCTTAAAATTGATTGGGGTCTAAACCAAACTTAACAACTGTACGAGTTCGAAAATATCCTTCGCTTTTCAAAGATTTAATCTTTTCCGTTAGCTTTATTTCTTCTGACAACTTCTTCTCTTTCCCTAACTATATTTCCGCTGCATGCGCTCCTTACTCTTGTCGTTTTGGAAAAAAAAACCCTTATCTCCACAGTTAGACTCTGCACAACAATGTCAAAAGTATACTGTTCCATTCTAAGTTTTTGTCTGAACTAGCAACTTTTTAAAATTTTTCTATAATAACTACCAGAGCAGAATAAACACAGGCAAAACGAAAAAGTATCCTACCTCTCTTGGATGTCAGCTGTTACCTAGTATTTTCTTGCAGATGACCCTAGGTTTGATCAATCCGTTTTTTTTAAAAGAAAGAAACAGCAAGTCACAGAGTATCAAAACAGATAATGTTATGTCTGCTGTGGTATTTGGTATATACTGCTGCAACTACTAACGCCTTGACAGATAAGCGGTAACAACCAACACAGATATATATAAATATTAACCTATATTTTTATTCTCTTCTATAGTCACAAAGTTTTTATGAGGTTAAGTAAGGTTAAATCCTCAAAAATATTTAAATCCTGCGAACAGATTTTAAAGTCGGAAAAATAAATGATGTAATCAAAAGGAAAGAAAACGAAAAAAAATGATGTCATTAAGAAATATTGCTATTTCATTGGTTAAACAAGGGAATGATGTAGCTCCGCCTCAAAGTGTGAAGGCGGGAGTGATTTAATTAGCTAAAGACTTGATTTTCATGGACACCCCGTATCCGTCATGCCTCTCCCAAGAGAATTTGGGACATGCATAAAAACTAGAGCCCAGAGAGCCAAATTCAGTTGAGTTGCTGCGCTGAGCTAAGGCAGATAAGACCACTTTACCGCCGCCGTCATCTACACACACAAAGACCACTCTTCGGTAGTTTCCGTAAAGCATCGGTGGAAAGCTTCAGTAAGACATTTTGAATCGTCACTACTAGAAAACACTGATTGGAGTGATAAACATTACCAACCAAAAATTTAAATTAATGTTGAGAATACAAACATTACTCGAAAATGAAAACTTTCGCTCCATTATAAAGATAAAAAACTTACAACTGTTATATTCTATTTCGTTTTGTTGTTGTTTTTATTTATATATAAAGGCTTTTTCCGTAACTCATTCAGTCTTCCTTCAATTTACGTTTGGTGCCGTTCTTATTAACCCAATTGTGCGCGAGCATCCGGTTTGGTTGACGTGGTAAAAAGACAGCTGGCAAGTTTTCATGTGTCTTCCTCAGGATGAAAGTTCACAGCGTGGGTGACGAATAACACCGTTGTAATAGACGACTTGAAGACCAGCAACTGTGTCAAAGCCATCACGACTAGCGACCCGAGAGCGTCGTCATCTATCTATCTATATATATATGTATAATAATAAAATCGACTCTGTACGTATACAAATCTTAAAATCTTACACAAGTAATTTTTTAGGACCACGAATAACCGGCAGAATCTAACTCCGTTATTGTCCGCCGCTATAAAGCTTTGGACAATGAGGGGAAAAAAAAGAAAACTGCGGAGCACCGACAATACATACAGTACTTCACAGCAAAGAAAAAAAACCCTCAAACGGAACGAACCACAAAGAAAGAAAAGTGCTCGATACAAAACTAACCAAAAAGGATTAACCAAGAGGCAGTGACGTAGAGCAAAAACACACGAGAAAAAATCGCAAGATCGCCAAGACCTACCGCGGTTTCGCACAACTGACGAGCCGTTGTGCGAAACCGCGGTAGGTCTTGGCGATCTTGCGATTTTCTCGCGTGTATATATATGTATGTATGTATGTATGTATGTATGTATGTATGTATTCTTTAATTACTTAGTTTTTGTGCACATTTGTATTAAAAAGTGTTCAATACAATTATATTGAAGAACTTCTGAATATTTTCCATTTGTAAACGAGTTATTATGCGACCTAGGTTTCTACCATGAGTGGTGTCTTCAGGCGATTTTCAATAATTGCAAATCGCCTGAAA